>JAVLUX010000007.1:11707500-11955000 GCA_032164185.1 Moxostoma hubbsi | reverse complement strand
TTTCAGTAATATTTAAAGATTTACTTTATAAATGACGCAGATATAACATAAAAACCTTTTTTAAAAAGTGTTATGATGATGAGTATTTTTATATTTCTTCAAAGGATGGCCTCGTACGTATCCTCAAAAGTCTAGGATGAGCCTCGAATATCCACTGACCATGAAACCAGCCCTGTCTTCACAATCACTCACAAAGAGTGATTTCTACCAATATTAATAGAACATTTTAAAGCAGAGGAAAAACTAGACAGGTTTATTTTCACTATAGAAATTTCCATGACTTCATCAGACCTGAAAATCATAACTTTCCAGGTTTTCTATGACTGGGTAAAACATTTTTAAATACTATTTTCATAGTACACACGTACCTGTGTCGTGCTGGGCTGCTGTCTGTGTGCGCTCAGGAAGTGTGTAAGCACTGTCCCCATCCTGCCTCAGAGAATCATGTGTTGGAGAGGCAGCTGGTGAGGGCAAAGGTAGACTGATGTTACAGCTGGTGATGGGACTCAAGCTAATGCCAGAGTCAGTGGTGCTCTGAGCGCACATGGCATCTAAACTGCTCTCATCGCCCTCCTCATCCATACTGCTGTCCATTCCTGCTGTTGTGGACATCACATCCTAGAAGATTCAGAATAGAATAATAAATTACACTTACAGAATGCTGCGCAGTGAACACTCACTGAGCACTTTATTAGGAACACATGTACACCTACATACAGTATTAATGTGATTATCTAATCAGCCAATCGTGTGGCAGAAGTGCAATGCATAAACTCATGCAGATACAGGCCATTAGCTTCAGTTAATGTTCAGATCAACCATCAGTATGGGGACATTTTTTTATCTCAGTGATCGAGCTTGGTATGATTGAGTATTTCTGTAACTGCTGATCAGTGATGAAGTGATCAGTGAGTTTATATTGCTTTCCTGTAATGAAAATTACAGCTGACTAGCACCCCTGGAGTCGTGAGTTTGAATCCATGGCATGCTGAGTGACTTCAGCCAGGTCTCCTAAGCAACCAAATTGGCCCGGTTGCTAGGGAGGGTAGTGTCACATGGGGTAACCTCCTCGCTATAATGTTTGGTTCTCGCTCTCTGTGGGGTGCGTGGTGAGCTGTATGTGAATGCCGTGGAGAATAGCTACGTCTCCACGGTAATGTGCTCAACGAGCCACGTGAGAAGATGTGAGGATTGACAGTCTCAAACGTGGAGGCAACTGAGATTCGTCCTCCGCCACCCGGATCGAGTTACTACACCACCACGAGGGCTTAGAGCGCATTGTGCATTCCAAATTGGGGAGAAAATAAATAAATAAATACAAAATATACAGTAGATAAATACAGATTTAAAACTCTGTTACATTGATTAGGAGTGGAATATATATTAATAGACAGATGATATTGCACAACATGAACTCCAAAGTACTTACAAACTAATAAATACTGTTGTACTACAAATAAATAAATAAATAAATAAATATAGAGTAGCCATGCTACATGTTCAAAAGCCCATGGTAATATCATGCAAGGGTGTAGCCGCCAAGGGACACATCCCTCGCACTCTTTAAAAAGGTGATTTGGTCTACCGCACTTTTTCTCCCCAATTTGGCATGCCCAATTCCCAATGCGCTCTAAGTCCCAATGCAGCTCCATTCAAGTTGCTTTCAACAATGCTCATTTATCCATATTTATTATCGGCAGTGATGTTGATCTAAATTAATAATCTAGAGATGAGGAACACAAAAATGAGAGTTATTTATCGGCATATCGTTCTTTATCAGCAATATTACGTGAAACGCACTGCAGGAAAAAACAAAGGACAATCCTTCTTTTAAGCACACATTGTAAGTTTATGTCAGCGCACGAGTCTTCATTAAGTTATGCTTTTTACATTATGCTTGTGAGGTAAAAGTTATTTTTGCCAATTTAACCAGATTACTAGATCTGTGTTAAATATGTAAATCTATTTTTAATATCAGCTCCTGTTTTTTACCTCTGTGTTGGTGTAGTAGACAAACTATAGGAAAAACGATAGATCTGCTGTTTTTAGAACACTTATCCATTTTACTGAAGTGACTTGATATGTACACATTCTTTTTATACATTAAATCGTACGGACATTATAAGACTATTATTGTCTTTTGATAAAGGTCATTCTCAGCAGCTCACAAACTGTAGTGAAATGATTGATTTGCGTTGTTCTTATAATGCTAGAAACCTCTACTAAATTCTCTTTGCAGGTCTGTAGACATACACAATTTAAAGGATCAAAAATGTTCTTTTGATCGTTGATTAAGTTGACTCAGTGACTACTGTAAAATGATTAATAATGCACTCTAAGTGTTGGGTTTGTGCGAGCCACCTACTCACAGCTGTGTCCCCCTCACTTTTAAAATGGCGGCTACACCCCTGATACCATGGAACCAATTCCATAATACATGGAAGAAAACCTGATTTTTTTTTTCTCTCCATATTTTTAACGAAAATTCAATTTTCTATAAATCTGTCCATGGACAGACACACAGGGAAACTTTTAAGGTCACCGTTTTAAAACCCAGTATTTAAACAATTACACTTATTAGAATATAAATGTCTTTAATAAGATACTCAACGGACAGACTGATATATACCAGCTGAATATATCCTACATTTTTTAGAGCCATAGAAATGTACATGTCTTTTCAGACCTGGAAAAAACTTTTAAAAGAAAAATTCCAAATTCCACGTATTCTCGGACCGTGGGAACCCTGTCATGATTATTGTCAAACTGCGCCATGCTACTGCAAAACTGGAGCTCCAGTATGTCTAGGACGCACACACTGTTTATTCGGACAAGAGCAAGCCAGAAATTATTATCAACCATATTTTTGCATATTTTGAACCCCAATTTGGTGAATACTGTTGATTTAGCGTAGGAAACGTTACTAACAGAGCAGCGAATATGACTAAATACCTTTTTTCTTTCTTTTTTACAAATTGAGGAACATTAGTGAGTTTGCTAGACAGAGGCGCACTGAACTCAGCTCTCGCGCATGGCAAGCCACAAGTCTCAGAATAACACAATAGTTTTAACACGTGTACATCTAAAACGACCTATTTTGCAGCGTTCTAAACAACCATAAAGCCTTAAAATACTCCATAGTTATTTCAAACGCCGTAAAAAACATGCGAAATTAGTTTAAAATACATATTGGATGGTGCTTTTTACAATGTTTGGCTTGGCATATAACGCCGTAAAATACGCTGTTTTTGGTTGTACAAAAGCATAGCTTTTTACGCCATTTTCTATGTAGTATAATGAGCCTCGTCAGCTGGATTTCACAGCCAGTAAAGTTTGAGGTGTTCTCACCCAATCAATGATGAACTGAGTCTGGCCATACCAGTTTACTGCTGCAGGTTATTTCCGCCAATTCTTCATTCAAGTCAAACAAATCAACGTGGCCAGAAGATACTTCATTTTGCATTGCTGCCAGTGTACGGTTCAACTGGTTTTCATGTTATCTGGAGACCATCTTCCGCTTACACCAGATGTGAACGTCCGGCAGTAGATTTGTTGATTCCGAAAATTATGCGTCTGACATAATATATTACTCTACATTAAATGTAATCTTACCAAATGATGCTGGCATCATTATACAGATTAAAATAGGTGATATTGTTAGGTCGAACAGCAGAAGTTTGCAGGATAAAAAATTTAAATAAAAAACTGAGAGGCAGGAGATTCGAACTCGGCCATAAATAATATTATCAGCAAAGCACCTCAAGACTCTGAACTTATTAAAAGGTAAAAAGACAAATTACTTCCATAATCAGTTATGGAGAATAATTTGTTTATAAAAATATATGTATATATATATATATATATATATATATATATATATATATATATATATGTATATATATATATATGTATATATATATATATATATATATATATATATATATATAAAAAAAATACATTTTCCAGGTAAAGTTATTACTGTATGTCAAAGCACTAAGAAACATTCTCATTCCATTGAGAAACATTAAATTCACAATCCTTGTGTTTTGTGAATATCACAAAACTCATTGTACTGTGTAGCAATGGAAAGAAGTCATGTGCTCTGATGACTGTCTGCTGACTACCTGAATTCAATAAAAAAAAACAAAAAAACATATGACTAAACAGCTTCATATTCTTTTGATAAAATAATATGCTTTTTTTAAGATTTAACTCTTTCATATGTGTCCGACATCACCTTCATATGTGAAAGATTTAACTTTTTCATACAGTAAAAATATCAGTGTCCGAAATCGGCCCATATACCCATATTCACTAAAATGGCAGCTGTAAGTGCACAATCTTTAGAAATGAAAGGGGAGCAACCTCTCATTTCTAATGACCCATTAAAAAGGGGGAGCAACACTTACGAAATATACTCTGTGCATTGATGACTGCGGAGCTATCGCAGAAACAAGCTAGTCACATATGTACTTTCCTTGTGTATTTTCATCTTACACACACCGTAGCTTACTTTGAAAATAATGATTATGATGATAATAATAATAACAGCTATATTTTTTATCTATCCATATGGCACGTTGTGGTTTCATTCATGGTATATTACAGTAATACAATAAATCTTCATTCTATTTGTCATGTTTAATATGTTCATAATGATTACAAATAATAATGAACTGCCAACAGGAAAACCCACACATGAACACGTGTATATTATTCATTTATTTATTTAATATCACAAAACTCTCCCATCCAAACTGTGCTGCGTTTAGAGAAAGGATTACCGGCGCATGTGTCCTCATCCGACCACAAACAATACTGATGTTATGAAGTACTGATTGTTAATAACAATCATTAATAAGATTAATATGTTACCCACAGGTGATAGCCCATTATTTTAATAATATATCTTATTATAATCTCCTCTGAGTGCAGTTTTCTGAGTTCAAAATGTCACCTCAGAGAAATAGAGAAGAAAAACACTGGTGCATCAAGATTAATTAATGGGGTAAAAAGGAGCAATTCATTGCAAATCATTATAGATTTAGCTCACTATATTTTATATATTTTTTAAATCAAGAAATGATTGATTAAAAACAATCTCACCCAATCAATGATGAACTGAGTCTTTTGGCCATACCAGTTCACTGTTGCAAAAGTGTGATGGTGATTTTACAGTATAAATCTATATCTATCTATCTATCTATCTATCTATCTATATATATATATATATATATATATATATATATATATATATATATATATATATATATCTCCTGTCAAATCACCATCACACTTTTGCAACAGTGAACTGGCCAGACTCAGTTCATCATTGATTGGGTGAGAACACAAACTTTACTGGCTGTGAAAACCAGCATGCGTGGCTCATTATACTACACAGAAAACTGCGTAAAAAGCGACGTTTTGTACAACCAAAGACCGCGATTTTTACGGCGTTATATGCCAAGCCAAACAGCGTAAAACACGGATCTTACGTTTTATTACTGCGTTTGGGATATATATATACAGCATATTTTACGGCGCTATGACACTTTAGAACGCCGTGAAACACGCTGTGTTGTACGTAAACGCGTTAAAACTATCGCGTTATTCCGACTCCTAGCTCGCGGTTCTCGGGCAGGCAGCGCGCCTGGGGCGTGCTCATGAATATTAAGTGCCGTGACGTTCTCCAGCTGGATCCTATTGCTCTTGCGTGTGTTGAGCTCATGTATATTAACTAGGCACGCCAAGAGCCCGCTCAGATTCGCTCAGAAGCGCGCTGCCAGGCCAAGAGAAGCGCGTCCCAAAGCAAGCCAACGTTAAACGTGGCTATATTCGACATTTTCCCCTCTGCCGCAGTAATTAAGTGCTTCAAACACAAACAAAACTGACGTTTAAAGGACGGAACAGGTTATCCCTTTAAATAATGACAACCAATTCACCGGCCGCGCTGACGAGTTCGTTCGCACTTCGCCTGCACGAACAAGAAGGGTGATCTAGCAGTCCTTCCAATGACGTGCGGTTGAATAATCCGTATAAATTGAGGTATTGACTTTGTCACCCCATGCATATTAATCAATCTATCTGTAATAAATTACCGTTACTGTACTCGTCTCCCAGTAAGTAATGCGCCAATCGGCTCATCCGTGATGTTTTGGTGACTTTTCGCCACTGTTTATAAGCGAGTTCGGCCCAATAACAAAATTGACAAAAAAATAAATAAATACAAATTTGCCAAAGTTAGAGTTAGCAGAAAACACGAGCAGAGTCTATGCTAACACTGAAAACTCGCGCGGAAAGATTTCGACATAATGGATCAAGCGCTTCCATTGTCGGCGATTTTCCGTCTGTTTGTGCCGCTCCCCGTCTGCGCCAGTCCGCGCGAGTGTTGTATGTGCGCGCGCACTTGCAGCTTTCATGTTGCATACGCTAACGAACAGTTCAAGTAAAGAAAAAATATCAAGGTATAACATATTATGTGATGCAATTTGTTTCATTCTTGTCCTGCGTGCTTTACTCACTTCCATGTCCTCCATCTGATCCTCATCCGCGGGACCCAGCGCGCTGTCGCCGGTGCTAAAGTCCGGGAGAGAAGGCTGTTTCACAGCACACTTGCCCTGCTCGCCTTTTCTCCTGCCTCTCAGAACCTTTGCCGCGTTGCGATAGGAAACAGAGCCTTTATAGTTGACTTTCAGCACCGCTTGCTCCTCTATCAGTTTGTCTAGTTCTGAACGGGTTCGGTCCCATTCTGAGCCGTGTCGTCTTTTTACCATTCTGCAAATTCTGTCCAAGTCCGGTCGCGCTTTTCTCGACCTTAACGAGTCTATTGACCCCAGGATCCATTCGCGGTACGGCTCAGACATTATTCCTAACAGGGTTCGAGCGTGAGAGAGTGGATGAAGTGCGTCAGTTTCTTGCCCTCAACGTGACGTTCGCCGTCTATCCCAAATACTCCTCGCTGCAGACTGTAGCGCGATGACGTATTGGATCTAATCCTATACGTAATGGGTTTTAGTGACGTAGTGGATGTTTTATTGCGCATGCGTATTCACATTTTAATGTTTTGTTTGATTACCATAGCGTACTTAACGGGCATTAATACAGTATATAACACACATATTTATATATTAGGGCTGCACAATAAATTAAAATAAAATCGCAGTATGAAATTATGTGATTATTAACCGCAAAGGGCTACGATGATTGAATTAAAACTAATAGATAAATCAAGCTGTTCGCTTAAAAGTCTATGCATGCTTCTCTATCCTGTCTGTATTGTCAGTAAGCATTAATACAGGTATTTAAAGCTGTTCTGTTCTCCACGTAACAGATGTACTCCATTCTGTTCGGTGTGCTGAACGCAGAATTTTTTTCCTCCCCATTTTGGAATGCCCAATTCCCAATGTGCTCTAAGCAGGGACGGAGCCAGGAGTTTTTCACAGGGGTGGCCGGGCAGGGGCCAGCGATCAGTCTGTGGTGGCACAAAAGTTTTCGGCAGTACATGTTAAGTCTTGTGCGCAAAAATGGCAATTGGAAGTGGGGTGGCCAGGCTTCAGTCCATGGTGGCCACGGCCACCCCAGGCCACCCCCTAGCTCTGCCACTGGCTCTAAGTCATGGTGGCGGTGTAGTGAATAGCCTCAAACTGGGCGGCGGAGGACAAATCTCAGTTGCCTCTGCGTCCGAGACCAACAATCCGCATGCATCTGTCACTTGGCTTGTTGAGCGCGGGTGGAGGCTCACTCTATTCTCTGCAGCATCTATGGACAACTCACCACATGCCCCACCGAGAGCGAGAACCACATTATAGCAACCGCAAGGAGGTTACCCCATGTGACTCTACCCTCCCTAGCAACCTGGCCAATTTGGTTGCTTAGGAAGCCTGACTGAAGTCACTTAGCACACCCTGGATTCAAACTCACGACTCCAGGTGTGGTGGTCAGCATCAATACTTGCTGAGCTACTCAGGCACTTTAATTTCACTTTTGCATGCTTCCAAGTATGTTTAATCACTACATGTTAATATACAAATACAAATAATTCACCCCATGGCATTTATGTGCTGAGTGGTGGTGGCGTAGTGGCTAGAGCACAGGGCTGCTAATCAGAAGGTTGCTGGTTCGAACCCCACAGCCACCACCATTGTGTCCTTGAGCAAGGCACTTCACTCCAGGTTGACTTCACTGCGGGGATTGTCCCTGTAATAAGTGCACTGTAAGTCGCTTTGGATAAAAGCATCTGCCAAATGCGTAAATGTAAATGTTATGTACAGTGGAGGAGATTTTAAAATGAGGAGCACATTATAGTGATTAATATTAGTATATTGATTAATTTATATATTTGTTTTCTCTGGGTGAAGAGGAAAAACAAGGAAAATTAATTTACGAAATCCATGGTTATGACAATTTTTAAAAACTAAGATATTTTAAACAAATGTCTCAGCATAACTCTTTAATAATAATGTACTCAGTGTTGATCCATTCCAAGTGATAGGAAAGGTGTATTCAGGTCTCAAGTCGGTCCAAATTTGACTTTCGCAGACATTTAAATATATTTTATCCAAGATTTATCTCAGTACGCCGGCACGTCTGATGTGTAACTGGCGAGTACACACACCTCTCGGTACATCACCGTAAACATCTCTCATTCAGAAGTTACAAATGTTGTCATGTTGTTTTCTGCTCTGATTTGGTCAAAATATTACAAAATGTCTGTGATGATCCCATATGTATGGAATGTAAGAACTGCTTTTAAAGAGGCCCTGTTATGCTTTTTGGGATTTTATCTTTCCTTTAGTGTGTAATACAGCTGTTTGTGCATGTAAAAGGTCTGCAAAGTTATAAAGCACAAAGTCCACGAAAAAGGGAGTTGTTCTCTCCCACAGACAACACTGCTCCTGAACTGCGGAAATGCCTGTTTTGTAGTACAGCCATTTCTTCCATAGAGTATCTACGTCACTATGTAACACATTTGCATAATGCCTAAGGGCTACTTTGACCTGCCCTCAAAAAGCAGAGGCCAGGATGAGTTGGGTTAGTGTTGTCGCCATGTCGAGAAGACGCTGTTTGCTTCATTGCGAAACCAAAACCCCTTTGTTTGGACTTTCAAAGGCAGACGAATTGAAGAATCAGTGGTTAAAAGTACTTTTTGCACACATTTGCATGTGCACTTTTTATAGGTATTTTTATTTAGTCTGTGTAGTCTCATGTGGTTCTGTGTTTGTGCTATGTTGTTTTATGTAGCACCATGGTCCTGGAGGAACGTTGTCTCGTTTCACTGTGTACTGTACTAACTGTATATGGTTGAAATGATAATAAAAACCACTTGACTTGTTACCATGCTGTAGAGAAATTACACAGTTATAACATCACATCTGCAATTTAAGAGAGCTACAATATTAAAACTTACCACTGTGAAACTTCCTGCTCAAGTCATGCTTGTGTTGATCAGCTTGTTCTTCCAAATTTTCGTTATTTAATTCATTATCGGCTCAAACTATACAGCAAATACTGACACCACTGTTACCATAGCTACAGTAGTGTTTACAGCCGCTCAGGAAGACTCCGGAGCTGAAACTCAGTTATGGTAAGGGGTGCTTCCTCCATGTGTGACTACATTTCTGACACATGCTCTAAGTGGTTGACCAATCACAACAGACTAGGCCAGCTGACCAATCAGAGCAGACTAGGCTTTTCGGAAAGGGGAGCTTTAAAGGGACAGGAGCTAAAATAGAGCGTTAAAAGAGGTGCTTCAGCAATGTACTGTATGAGAAAAATAATGTTTTTTTTTTGAACAAGCATTTAAACCTATTGTAGTAGAATACCAAAATAAAATTATGAACCAGTAAATGAACGTAATATGGGAACTTTAGCTCATGAAGTATATACAGAAAGCAGGCAAAGCATATTTGTTTTACATTGTAGTCTTGCGTTGTGAATAAAGCCTGTTCTTTATAATCAATTATTGCATACCTTTATACAGTCTGGGTGTTATGAATAATGTTATTTATAACTGACACGTGTACAGATCACTGACATCTACATAAATGAGCAAAGATCTACAAGAGTTTCTTTTTATATCCTTGCTCTCCCCTTTATTGAAGGAAAACTAACATTTTGGCACTGGCAAGTAAACAAGACTATCACTTTAAAACAAATTTCACCGGCTTTTGCCGCATCCCAGCACAGTAAAATAAAGGTAAAAGGAATTCACAAACATGGTGGCGCGGTCATACAGTGACGTCACATGAAACAGGTAAATTCAAGACGCGGCAGGAGCGCGTTATCCCCCCCCCCCCCCCGTGTTCCGGCAACACCCGCGACTAATATAATTAGACGTCAAATGATTGGACGAAAGTTGTCAAAATGTCACCAGAAGGACAGCGCCTTCTGATTGGATGGTTATCGATTCTATAACTTCAGACACTTTGTTGTCAGACAACTGTTTTTGAATAAATGTACTGGAAAGAAAATAGTTATATGTGATATCACTTTGTCCTGAACACTAATGAGTGAGATGAATACGATATTTATTATTTAAAAAAAAAAAAAAACGATTTCGCCTGGCTCTCAGAGCTATGGCTTCCTTGTATGCAATGAGTTGATAGTAAGCACACAGCCACCCTTGGAACAGAAAATATTTCAAGGTAATTTTATTCAGTTTAAAGCAGAACTTGAATTGATTGAATAATATGGAGACAGAGCATTATTAGAATTTTAAGACAGCAAGGTTGGAAAACAACATTTTTAATTCACAGTTGACGGTGCATTTCTCACTTTTCTGTAAATTAAGAAATATAAAAACTTCAATAATTTCTTACCATATTCCTAGAAACCGAGAAATATTTTAGTCCTCTTTCTGACGTAAATCTATATTTTCACTTTAGTAAAAAAAAAAAAAAAAAAGTAAAAGTGTTTAAATATTGACCTGTTTCTCACCCACATCTATCATATCAGTTCTGAAGACACAGATTAAACAACTGGAGTTTTATGCATTACTTTAATGCTTCCTTTATGTGCTTTCACATGCATTGTGAGGACCTGCAGAGCTGAAATATTCTTCTATTAAATCTTCATTTGTGTTGAACAGAAGAAAGTCACATTTGGGATTTCATGAGGGTGAGTAAATGATGAGATCATTTTCGGGTGAAATATTCCTTTTATTTCAAATGAACCATCAGAACATATTCTTTATAATAAACATGTAATTTACATGACTTTTAAAATTTTTAGATTAAGTTTGCTACATAAACAGATCATGATAATTTGCTGCACATGTTGATAATTTCATTTAACTTTAAACGCTCTACCTATAGCTAAACTTCCTAAATTATTAAAAACGAATGGCAGAATTCATTAATAAGAACTTGAATAAAAGAAGTAACGAAGTATGTTATATATCATATATTGAGCTGTATGGAATATACTGTATAGTAAATAGGTCTAGCAGTTGAATTACACAGAAAACAGAAAAGTCATGTTCATACACTGGAAGCTGTGATGTTACGTCGTTCCCATAATAATAATATGAATCGGTAAAGCTGTAATCAACTCATTTAAATGCATGCGCTAGTTTTGTCTTGTCTAATGTTAACCATTATTCGCACTGAACTTCGAACTTGGTGGATGTTTATTTTTCTGCAACTTATATAACATGATGTCCCTCTGTTTGAAGGCTATTAACGACTTCTCAACTGGCCAATCGCAGTCCGCTTGTAAGTAGCTCTTAGTAGCCAATGCGAACGCAGGAGGAGGGACCTACCAGAATACGGGTGGGGGAAAATAACGCGGCAAAAGCGCGCTGGTAGAAACAACGGAAATTTACTGTACGCGTGCGTTGATCACATTGAGCGCTTAAGGTGGAAGGCTGAAAGTTCCGCGGCCCGCACTAGGAGATTTAAGGTGGTATTCTTCTATTTAGCATTGGCGTGCCTTGGTTTCATCATTGATTTTTGAAGGGAATGAAAACGAGGCTGTGAGGGATAGACTGACCATCTCTTTAAAGACATGTATTGTAAAAAGCCATCAAAAAGCTCTTTGATCACATCATATTCCCCACAATTCATGTTGGAGTTTTGTGTGAAATTTCTTGGAAATACTTTTTTCAATGTTTAATCAGTGGAATGATCCAAAAACACGTTAAACAACTATACTATCCATTTAAGAGACTGTACCAGTGAGATTGTGGTGTGCAGATCACTTAACGATCCCTCAAGAGCTGAGGAGAATTCATGTTCAAAACACTGGATTTAAAAGGAACTGCGGTGAAACGTGAGGCGGACGCCTCTTCTCAACGGTAAGTGCTATATTTACCAAGATAATTCTTCCTTGTTCTTTAACGGTGCTTCTTTAACAAAACCAAAGCAGATCATTTTCGCGGTTGTTATTAAGTCATGTATTCGGGTCACGAGACGATGCCAACGTCCCCGGATTAAGTATGCCTGAAATCTATTCATACTCGCAAGCACACCTAAAAGAACACACCATTTTGCCGGCAGATAAGAGTGCCCTTTATCAAATACAGAACATAAAAAAAGCTTAACTCCTCAATACATGAATTGTAATTTCACAATATATGTATAAAATCATGAGCACTCACGTTCAAATGAAGACTCCAGTTACAGTTCATCCGGAAAGTGTTCACAGGGTTACATTTTTCCACATTTTGTTGTTACAGCCTTATTCCAAAATGGATTAAATTAATTATTTTCCTCAAAATTCTACAAACAATATCCCATAATGACAACTTGAAAGAAGTTTGTTTGAAATCTTTGCAAATTTATATATACATAAAAAAAAAAAAAAAAAAAAAAAAAAAAAAAAAATCACATGTACATAAGTATTCTCAGCCTTTGCCATGACACTAAAAATTGAGCTCAGTTGCATCCCGTTTCCACTGATCATCTTTGAGATGTTTCTACAACTTGATTGGAGTCCACCTGTGGTAAATTCAGTAGATTGGACATGATTTGGAAAGGCACACACCTGTCTATATAAGGTCCCACAGTTAACAGTGCATGTCAGAGCACAAACCAAGCCATGAAGTCCAAGTCTGTAGACCTCCGAGACAGGATTGTATCGAGGCACAGATCTGGGGAAAGGTACAGAAAAATTTCTGCAGCATTAAAGATCCCAATGAGCACAGTAACCTTCATCATCCGTAAATGGAAGAATTTGGAACCACCAGGACTCTTCCTAGAGCTGGCCGGCCAAACTGAGCGATCCGGGGAGAAGGGCCTTAGTCAGGGAGGTGACCAAGAACCCGATGGTCACTCTGACAGAGCTCCAGCATTTCTCTGTGGAGAGAGGAGAAACTTCCAGAAGAACAACCATCTCTGCAGCACTCCACCAATCAGGACTGTATGGTAGAATGGCCAGACGGAAGCCACTCCTCAGTAAAAGGCACATGACAGCCCGCCTGGAGATTGCCAAAAGGCACCTGAAGGACTCTCTGGTCTGATGAAACAAATATTGAACTCTTGGCCTGAATGGCAAGCGTCATGTCTGGAGGAAACCAGGCACCACTCATCACCATCCCTACAGTGAAGCATGGTGGTGGCAGCATCATGCTGTGGGGATGTTTTTCAGCGGCAGGAACTGGGAGACTAGTCAGGATTGAGGGAAAGATGAATGCAGCAATGTACAGAGACATCCTTGATGAAAACCTGCTCTGGACCTTAGACTGGGGCGAAGGTTCACCTTCCAACAGGACAACGACCCTAATTTCACAGCCAAGATAACAAAGGAGTGGCTACAGGACAACTCTGTGAATGTTCTTGAGTGGCCCAGCCAGAACCCAGACTTGAACCCGATTGAACATCTCTGGAGAGATCTGAAAATGGCTGTGCACCGACGCTCCCCATCCAACCTGATGGAGCTTGAGAGGTCCTGCAAAGAAGAATGAGAGAAACTGCCCAAAAATAGGTGTGCCAAGCTTGTAGCATCATACACAATAAGACTTGAGGCTGTAATTGGTGCTTCAACAAAGTATTGAGCAAAGGCTGTGAATACTTATGTACATGTGATTTCTTTTATTTTTTTATTTTTAATAAATTTGCAAAGATTTCAAGCAAATTTCTTTCACGTTGTCATTATGGGGTATTGTTTGTAGAATTTTGAGGAATTTAATGAATTTAATACATTTTGGAATAAGGCTGTAACATAACAAAATGTGGAAAAAGTGAAGCGCTGTGAATACTTTCCAGATGCACTGTAGATCAGTAATCTTATAAAAGCTGTTTTATTCTACATGGAGAGGGTCCGCACATGGGGGCTGCCATGTTAGAATCACATGACCAGCTGAATACTACTCACTTAATCTCAGTAACCGTCCTGTTATTTTACACTTTCACTCATTTATTAAAATAATCATGACTGACTGTGAATACTACATTTCTACAATGACATCTGAAACTGAAAACTATTGATTTTAAATTATGCTGCATCCAAGCCGCTAGGTGTCAGGCGTCCAAGATGACACAAAGAAAAAAAAAAGTGACTGAGTGCACCTTTAACTGTATATTTTGGAAAACGACAACATTAGGAAAATTAATGTGGATGTGGTCTGAATACTCCATACTATTTATTTTATTTTTTTTTTCAAATGTGTGACAGTCTGCATTATGCTACAATTAACTTTTCAAACAGTAGTATGCTACATTGTTGTCAAAGACCTCATTATGTTGCACGTTTATAGAAATTTCCAGGATTAAGTTAAACTCAATTAACAGCATTTGTGTCATAATGTTAATTCTATAAAAAAATAAATTAAACTTGTATCTTGTTTATTTTAAAATAATAACAATAATAATGATAAATCAGTTGCAGTAAGACACTTACACTGGAAGTAAATAGTGTGTATTTTCACATTTATGGACTGGCCCCATTTCAAAAGTATAGCCATAACACTTAAACATTTGTGTTAACATGATTTTAGTGTGACAAAATCACTTACTAACATTATTTATGCAATATCGTGTACACTTAAAGATTACATCTTATCTCTAAACTTTTATTTGAACGTTTATGGATTGGTCCATATTCGTTTCACAAATCTGTCATTGTAAGTATCTTTCTGTAACTGCGATTGATTTTGTATTTTTATAAACTAGGTGCTCAAATTTTTTTTTGTTTGTGATAGCATGCCACAGTATTTAATATTACTTATAACTCTCTTTTTATATTTGTACATTTTTTAGTCAATTTTGTGTAACAATGTCAAATCTTTTGGCAGTCAGATCGAATGATGAGTCAAGAAAGAGATGTTACAAATCCAGAAACTGATTTCTTCGAAATAGTGAGGAGAATGGTTGCCATTCCAAACAGAACAAACTTCTGCTGACCAAGGCATGTCGCAATGGGACTTGAATATAGTTAAATTCTGAATGAATTTTAGAAAAAGAATAACAACATTTGACGGCACAACATTATTGTAACTTTAACAATTAAAACTTTATTGGAATGATACATGTTGCAAAATATTATTCTGTGTATTTCTCTTTTTAAACATACTCGATCTGTCCTACGGGTATCCATCAACTTCTCCAGAAGGTAAAATAATTAAGACTGTTAAAGGCAGAGAATATACAGTATTGTTTCCCAAAAAGGTACAATAGACTACACCATCACCATACCTATGTCGGGAGGAAAGAGACTCCTGTAATTGAAAATACACTTAGAAAATATGCAAAAGTAAATCAAAATGTTTTCTTCATGATTTTTTCTTTTTAAAAAGCAAATAGAAGAGTGTAGGAAACTGGATGTGTACAAAGGCAAACTGTATCATGAACTGATTCACACACACACACACAAAATGATGACTGACAATGTAAATGAAATCTGGAGGATGTGCGACACCCATGAATCTCAAAGGGGGATGAACAGGGCCCAGAGAACCAGACGGACATAGAGGGGTGACTTCGACATCCGAATACCTTTAACTTAAGATCATCACATATTTCCATGCTCTGACAAAAAGAGGTGTAATGAAAGGTGCATCTGAGCATTTCTCATCTCTCAGCATCTTCAGACATTTATTTTGAATGCTGTTAGAATCACTGCTGCTTAGAATATAACCTTTGCATATCACGATCAAGCTCAAATTTGCAGTTCTCAAAATCAAGTAAAAGCTCAACATTATCTCACTCATTGCACAAGTTGAGAATAGTCTTACTTGGCTTCTAGCATCAAAAACCACCACAGATGAGCAGTAGATGATTACAGAAGCATTCCTTAAACACTGATTGTTTTGTTTCTCAGCTATTCAAAACCAAAAGGTGGAGCTGTTTCTCCAGTTTGCGCACACATTTTATGGCCCCTTGTGACACCTCTATAAATCAGGTGAGCAAAGGTCCCTGCAACAACTAAGGGAGGGAGAAAAAGGGGGGGAAAAAAGTCTTAGAAAAGACCTAAACCTATACCTTAGTTAAAGTTTTGTGAAATATAAACATCTGCCTTGTGGTTGTTCCGCTTTCTTCATCACCCCAAACTATCAAAGCCTGCGACACAATACGATCTGTTTTGGCTGTGCACCTGGCAGGTTTAAGTGCCAACATTTCCTGAGAGGAAGATGTAAACAAACATTTTTTTTACCCATACTACAATTTAAAAATGGCATCCTCTGCAATAAACAGCCATTCAGTGTCCAATAGTTACTTCGGTTATTGAAAGTTGGCACCGGTCTGTCATTTGCAAGCAGTCGGTAAAATGGAGCTACAGTAGTCTTCATAAATAAAAAGAAAACAAAAAAGTGATCATTCCAATTTAGAGCACATAACCTAATTCCAAAAAACTCCTTGAGTACCGAGCTAGAAGCGTTATTTGGCATTTGAAATTTACAATGTGTGATTTCTTTGCCACTAGGAAAAAAGAGACAGCTTTCAAAGTCTTAATCACATCTGAAAATGGTCAGGAAAACAGGTAGTTCCTTCCCAAACTCAAGGCATTGGTTGAGCCAATGTCATTCTGTCCAGCCCACTCAGACTGCAATTCAGTTTGGTGCCACTTGTGGTGCTAAAATTACACACTTCACCTTTATCGTCTTTGCATTAAATATTAATTGATGCAAGCATAACCAGATAAAATCATTGCAACCGTCTTTGCATTGTTGCACACTTCTGGGAACGGAAATGCGTTGAGATTGTCTTGCATCCTACAAAGTTAAAGAGCAAGATAGAAAGCATTTTCGTTGCACCATTAGTAAAACTAATTTTGATTAGTTCGTTGGATGATCTTTTAACAGGTCGATTAATAGAGCTTCAAGTCTACAACAGATGAATAACAAGCGTATTCGAAGCAGAAATTGACAGATCCAGCAAGTAAGCCTTAAACATGTTAAATGGCAGCTTCGTTTTGAACATTGGCTAAATTGTCAGGTGACGGTTATTCACTTCATCTGTATTGGATAAAATATATATTTTTTTAAATAAGACTATTTATTTCTCAGAATCACATTTAAATATGGCCCACCAGGAAGCCTGTGTAACCACAGAAACAATGTCTTGCCTTAACGTTTTTAATTAAAAGCTTTATTCTAAAAATAACAAGGCTTTTTCTAACACAAGCCTTTCACTTCAAGCTTTCTTCACTTTTCCTTTCTGGCAAACAAAATATTTATTTATTTCAGGAAAACTTGAAATTAAAGCCATCTGAGAAAGGTGGAAAAATCATTTCAAGCCTCAATTGTACTTGTATGTGCTACAGATTGTAGTGCTATGATCTCATTTATGGTCTCTTTCAAGCCAACACTCCTTATTTCCTCTTGACAATTTACTGCTGGGAGGGAAATGCCATTTAAGGACATTTATAATGAATTTGTAAACTTGTAGCTACAAAAATGAATGATTTAATCTAGACCTATTATGTCCGGTAAACAGTTTGAACCTAATCGTATCTAGAGAACAATGAATGTTCAATGAATCAACAATCTTTAAACTAAGCGGTTGACTCTGCCTGAACTTGGAGCACTCTACGAAAATGTACCAAATTAATATGCCATGTTAAAATTATAAAATGATGGTGTTATGCTTGAAATACAAATGAGAAATGGGCGATATTTCAAAATCAAAGCCAGAACTCTTTAACAGTGCAAGTTGTTTTGACTTGGTATTGTATATGGGTAGGTGCGCAGGAATTGATCAAATGTGACAGGGTAGAAAACTATCGAGCAAGGGCACCTTTGCTAAAATAAGAAATTAATACAGGGGTAATTTTCTCTGGAGAAGCCAAAATCCAGTACCAGAAAGTAACGTCGCTGAAAAAACAACGAAAAGTCACATACCCCCATGCCAGCCAGTCACAGAGACATGAATCTTTGCCCAGTGGACCATGGCTACCAAACGAGAGGGAAAACATGAAAATGGACAATTAATAAGTGACAAAGAATCTGAAAAGGCAACACTGCTGGCTCTCTTAGGACTCTCTGGTTCTTCATATCCCTCCATCCGTGTGTGAGGGGTGTTGTTTTTACCGGATACAGGCTTAGTTCAGTCTATCATCTCTCCCTGGAAAACATTTGCTTCACTCTTTCTTTGTTGCCCCACATCTAATTCGCTCCATCTCTCTCTCTCTCTCTCTCTCTCTCTCTCTCTCCCTCCCTCCCTCTCTCTCTCTCTCCCTCCTCCACTGCTGCTGCTTCTAGAATTCAGAAAACTCCTTTCCACATTTCTCTGAGAAAGAGACCCGAATTTCTTCTTCCTCATAGTCGTCAAAGTTGCTGGTGTCCCCGGGGCCTTTGCACTTAGGGATGAAGGGAGCCTCCACCTGAAAACAGAGTCATGGACAAATACACACAGATCAGATTTGCTGAAAGTTCATGTAATTTATTTGAAGTTAAAATTAGAGATACACCGATGTATTGGCAATTGATATTTATCATCCAACTGTTGACCAAATTAAGACCGTCGGCATATCAGTCATAAGCATGAAAATGCTGACGTTAAAAAAATAATGTTGTATTTAATGTAAATTTACTGCGTTGTAGAAAATTTAATAAATTTTTCTGTGCAAAATATAGAAATACATAACAAAATAAATTAAGTCTGGAAAATGTAATTGTAATGTTCTACGGTTTAAAAATCGCAAAAACAGGAAGCACAAAAATGTTTTAAGTGCAAAATAACCTCATTTTACCTGGTATACAAAAGAGTCAATGAGCTATCTGATAAGAAATTTGTAATGTTTTATCATAATATGTAAATATTAGGGCTGTAAATTGATAACTTTTTTTTATTATAATTATTTATGAAATGCAATGGAGCCCCTTAGAGGACAGGAAGGGAATAGTTTTGCGTTCCCTCACAATGTTTTGCGTGCAGTCGCAATATGTTTTGCGTGCACTCCCAATAAGTTTTGCGTTCCTTTGCTATACGTTTTTTTGTTCCCTCCCAATAGCTTGTGTTCCCAAACAATATGTTTTTCATGCCCTCGCAGCATGACTAGCAATAGATTTGCGTGAATTGCATGGTATTTGTAGTAAAACTATAGTAACCACAACAATAATCATGGTTAATCTATAGTGAAACCATAGTTACTATATAGAAACAGTATACTGTATTAAACCATGGTTTCCGCAAAAAAAAAAAAAAAAAATGGTTACTTTTCATAGTTAGTAAAATAAGACTATAGTAAATTACGTCAATAAATAAATAAATAAAAGTAAAACAATAATTACAAAGCGGTTGGCCTAAAACAATAATTGTTTGTACAATATTAGGCCTACTATAGAAAAAAATATGTTTTCTGTCAAAAACTATGGTTACTATAATACAGGTAAGCACTTTATTATAAGGTTACATTTGTTAACATTAGTAAATGCATTATATCATTGTGACAGGGCGGAGGGCGGGGCCGGGTTGTGATTCTACACACCCGGTCCCTTTTCAAGCTAATCAAGCAACCGAGAGGGATAGAGGCCAACTGTGGACAGTTTCAGTGTATTTTCAGTGTTTACGGGCAGCTGACTATCACGTGTGTGTTTGTTTTTCATTAAAATATTATTTATATTGTCAAGCCGGTTCTCGCCTCCTCCTTTCTCATATATCCCTTTACAATCATTAACTAACAATGAACAATATATTTTTACAGTATTTATTCATATTTGTTAATGTTAGTTTGTTAGTTCATAGTGCATTAACTAATGTTAACATATATAACATCTGATTTTAAAAATCACATTTTGAAATAAACATTAATTGAAATTAACATTAACCAAGATTAATAAATGCTGTACAAGTATTATTCATTGTTAGTTCACGTTAACTAATGTTGTTTACTAATGTTAACAAAAGATTTATTAGTAAAACCATGGTTAAACTATGGTATTTGCATAGTAAAACCATGAAACCCACACAATTATGATTTTTATTACCATATATCATGGTTAAAATATGGTTACTGTAGTAAAATCATTGTAAATTTACTATTGCGAGGGCACACAAAACTATTTAATAAAAAATTAATTCCTGCCCTGTACTCTTTGTAAGGGGCTTTGGAACATGCTGATGAATTCATCACAATTAATCGCATATATAAATTATAGCTGAGAAAAGCCGTCAGATAATAATCTGTAGTTATATTTAATTATAAATTGTTTTGAAAAGAGGGTACGTACGCACGCACGCACGCACAAATACTCTTCATCTTTATTATCTTTTCAAATAATTTGTTTGAAAACGGTGATTATTTTTGCAGTTATGATTAATGGTGCAGAAATCACACAAATTAGCTTTCCAAGTCTTCAAAGTAAAAATGAAATCAAAATGAACCCCTTAATACACATTCCTGGTCTGCCACTACATTTTTTACTTGCAGAAAGATCCGTTACACTCACATTGCATTACAGAAGTTTCATATTGACTTGACAGCCCTTGTCCCACCACAAACTCATGCTATTGGTTGTGCCAGAAGTTGAAAAATTACACACCATTAACCTTGAGACCATTATGAAATTCCAACATAATTCAGGTAGACTCTAACCTTCTTCTGGTAGATCGCGATCCAGTCTGTGGTAGCAAACCACTTGTGGCCCTTGATGTCATTGACGCCATTCTTGAGGTTCCCAAAGCGCTTCGTCAGATCAACCTGCAATAGGTTCCTCAGCAGATCCTTCAGGTCAGAGCTAAAATGGGAGGGGAAGCGGACCTGGAGGAAGATTGACACAGACAGACCAGTAGAATACACAAGGCCAAATAATCACTGCCTGCTGATATTGCATTTCAGTGCTCACCTTTCCCGAGACGATCTTCTCGTAGATCTGGATGGGCTGGTCGGCAAAGAAAGGAGGGTAACCAGCTGCCATCTCATAGATGAGCACTCCCAGAGCCCACCAGTCCACTGCTTTATTATAACCCTAAGAGAGAGATAGAGAGCAAGAGAAGGCAAGGATAGCTGGAAGTTAAGAACAGGCGATATGTGATATTTTTTTTTTTGTTGACATATTAGAACAGAATATTTATTTATCAGCACATGACAATTATAGCGACTTTCTCATGAAGACACCATGAAAGGTTACAGAGATGTCTCCCTAGAGCTACCTGGGGTTAGTTGCTTGATATTGTAATTGGGATAAATTTAGATATGCTTGATCGCCATTAACCAATTTTCACATTAGATTCTGACATTTTATCCAGCTCAATGTGAGTTCTGAACACTGGTTGGAATGGGGCGGAAACTTTGCAATGTCTCCAGAGGGGATGTACACACCAGAAACAAATCACAGTTATTCCATGTCAATGATCAAGTGATGGAGAAAGGACTTCTTACAAAACAATCCCAAATGGAACTTGTGACAAAAATCAAGTACTTTATAGCCTTTGTAAGGTGCAATTCAATTACCACAGAAGCACATCAAGTCTAAACTCTCAAACAAAAGCCATACAAAGCACTTATGAGGGACTGCTGCGGATGGCTAGCTTGGCTTTAAACTCATTTCGAAGCATCAGCTAATGATTAACGGACAAATCAGATGAAGTATCTTTACATGTGCAGTGCCAGCACTAAAAGCTGAACAACACATTGGCCATGTTCGGAATGACATACTGCCATAGTACAATATTTGTACTATTTCTGCCATACAGTGCTTTTCATGTGGATTTAAAATTTCAAAGCACTGCTTCACAATGGATAGCAAGTTGATAACCACAGTGGCCTGCCAGCTCATTCATATTGTGGAGGATGATTTTTTTAAGAGATTTAATCACAATGAATATGCAAAATTCTCTCAATTAGTCAACATGTCACTTAGACTTTGGGAAACGTTTAGTGTTACTTGAATTGTTGCTATTTTAGTGCATTTCTATCTTTATACTGTGGAAGGCTTTTTTTGGAAAATGTTCATAAAACATTGTTTCAAATAGTTTTGTTTACTTTCCTAAGGAACTGAATGTATTTTGACAGGAAAAGAAGACTATATAGAGCAGAGTTTCTACTAAGATATTTTGGTTTTGGCCAACGTGAATTATAAAGTTTACCGGGCAAATTGGAAAAAAAAATCCAGTCATCTCATTTCGGTGTTTATTTTGTGCTGTATCACGATGGACTTAGCATAATATGTTATATAATAATGACACAATCAAGTCATTATTATAAAATATATTATAAAACAGTAGTAAAACTGTTCATTATAGCTGCTTTTCCATAAAAAAAATACAAATAATAATAATAAAAAAAAACAAATGGCAGTCGTATATTTAGCCTCTAATAAAAAATAAAAAAAGGGGGCAAAGCAAAAAGCTCTACTGCAATTTGCAATGTATTTTTGATCACAAAGATTTATTAAAATAACAAAAATTGTTAGTTTATTTAATTTCTTTTGCTGTAGTTGTGGAATAGGACTGCAAGCTGTCGGGAAAGTTTAAACCTCCTTGGCAGCGAAGCGTTGTCGTCATTGGTGTGGCATCACTCTGTACATTTGTGTCAACTAAAGGGTTGCGAAGCTCCATGTTAATATTTTCACCAGACATTGTGTCTGACAACTTTTGAATTTGTTGGACATTGGGATGTTTAACAGTCAAAAAACAGTATTTACAGGCTAACAGAAACCCTGATATAGAGTACATTTTCATCACTTTCAAAATTGCAATTAAATCGCGATTAACTATTTTAATCGACTGACAGCACTAATGAAACTACTTATTTTGGGTGAATCAACTGCATGCTGTATTCTTTATGTCAGCTACACATCCAAAACCAGCCGAGAACGGTGTTCCTGAATTACATTATTGCTATTCTATACTACAGTTAATCAAGAATTCTTGCCTAAATGATCAATTTCACATTGGCCCTCTATGAAAAAAAAGAAGCTAATTTTGAATAGGTCCTTCACAGAAGTGAGCAATGGACATGTCTCTGATTGGAAATAATAAATCAACCGCTGCAAAAACAAACGTTAAATAGAATATGTATTTGAAAATTTTGACCGACCGGAGCACATATACATGGACTGATATGATTGACACATTTCATGATTCGTTAATTGTGCACCAATAACCTACTACATTTCACTCAACATTACAAGCAGTGCAGCTTTAGTTAATTTTCTTTGTATATGTGATGTTTATATCAATGATTCTTAACTGGTTTTGCTTTAGGACCCAGACTGTGACCCAACACAGTGCCAAAATTGTTCATTATGTATATAAAGTGAACAAAAATGTCTTCAAAATCAGACATAGGAATGTATTAATATAACCATAAACTTTATAGTCTCAACAATATAATATATTTTTTAACATTGACAAAAAATTGGCAATTTTGTTTTTCATTAATATATTCACCATACATAACGCATTGTGGTCGACACAAACCATGTTTTATTGTTGTTACAAGTGAACACGTGTTTCATGTGGTCATGTATTTTTATTTACTTTGCATAGTTTTGATCATGGTTTGAGGACGAGGGCATGTTGCACAACTGGTCCATGTTGGCGTCTGCCTATTTTCTAGCTTTTACAAAGTGACATGAATTTTTTGACGCCATAAAAAAAAATGGAAAGTTTGAACAGTTGAGAATTTATTTATCTTTTTATCTTGATGCATAGTCATATAATTAGATGCATTTTATAATTTGCATTAAGCATTTCCCCCTTGCTTTCCATTACTCTCTCAGAACAGACCTGCGAACTGGTTTGGATGATTCAAATGTCAAATGCATTGTTGCTGTATTTGCAGGTCAAAGATGGCAAAGCTTGAACTGGTACGCATGTGGATGGTAACTGAGGCTGTCAGTCCCAAACGTACTGCCAAACAAATCATTCTGTGTTCCACGGAGGAAAGAAAGTCTTACGGGTTTAAGGCAATATGAGGAGAGTAATTTTTTGGTGAACTATCCCTTTAATATGAACCACAGTTGTAAACAGCAGCAGCTTTGGTACTCACTTTACTGAGGATGATTTCTGGTGCTAGATACTCAGGTGTGCCACACAGTGTCCAGGTCCTGCCCTTTACACGTTTAGCAAATCCAAAATCTGTTACCTGAGAGATGAGGGGATAATAATGCAGATAAAATGTCATTTATAGAACTCATAGACACTAAATACAATGAAGCCTAGAATAAACCCATGAGTCAGAGATCCAGTCTATGTGGTCTTAAAAAACACTTAGTGCAGGGCCACAATAGAATTGTATCTAAACTCGGCAGAGCGATATTAGGGTTTTGGGTCTCTCTTCGCTCATTAATTGCCCATAAATCCAGTTGCTTAACCGTTTAAGCTCTGAAGGTGTTTTCAGTGGCATACCCAAAATGAAAGGCTAATAGCTCAAAACAAAAAACTTTTTTTTTGTCTCAATTGTTTGGTATTTGTGACCAGGAGGAGGGCGTGGCCGGTCCGTAAGGATGGACGTCTGCCGCGGAGTTGCTTCAATCAGCTGGCAGAGGGATTAAGAGGAGCTGGAGATTCCAGTGAGGGGGCGAGAGAGAGAGAGAGAGAGGTGCACGAAACTGTCTAAATCGTGCATTCTGCGTTGGGCCAGGACGGCCAACAGTGTGAGCATCACACGGAGCGGTGTATTTGTGTGTGTGTGCCGGTGTTCCTGCATGCTGAAAAGCATTCTTATGATGTGTTTAAGTTGAAAAGTCTGTCATTAAAGTCCTATGTGAAATGTTTACCCAGTTCCCGCTTCCTCCTTCGATAGGGAAGGCAGAGGTCTGCCACAGTGGTGCTGAAACCCAGGAGTTGGAGGAAAATGCGCCGTCAGAGAGCCCTCGCCGCTGACGGAGGATCATGAATCGGTGGTGTTAGAGCAGTGTGCCAGCTGGCGGCTGAAAGGGATGGCTGAGGGTGCCATCGCCCAGCATCGCTGAGAACCGCTGTGCAGCTAGCTGAAGCAGCATGGACGGGAACCAGATTTTTTTTTTCTCTTTTCTCTCTCTCCTCTATCTCTCTGGCTCTCATGCTCTCTCTTTCTCCCTCCCCTCTTGTACTTTTGTTCCCAGGAGGCGTGGAAGACCATCTGGTGGCGGAACGGCCGGAAAGGCAACACGCATATACATATAATACAGTGCATCCGGGAAGTATTCACAGCGCTTCACTTTTTCCACACTTTGTACAGCCTTATTCCAAAATGGATTAAATTCATTATTTTCCTCAAAATTCTACAAACAATATCCCATAATGACAACTTGAAAGAAGTTTGTTTGAAATCTTAGCAAATTTATTAAAAATAAATAACGAAAAAATAAAATAAAATCACATATATAGCTCTACCATACAGTCCTGATTGGTGGAGTGCTGCAGAGATGGTTGTTCTTCTGGAAGTTTCTCCTCTCTCCACAGAGAAATGCTGGAGCTCTGTCAGAGTGACCATCGGGTTCTTGGTCACCTCCCTGACTAAGGCCCTTCTCCCCGGATCGCTCAGTTTGGCCGGCCAGCTCTAGGAAGAGTCCTGGTGGTTCCAAATTCTTCCATTTACGGATGATGAAGGTTACTGTGCTCATTGGGATCTTTAATGCTGCAGAAATTTTTCTGTACCCTTCCCCAGATCTGTGCCTCGATACAATCCTGTCTCGGAGGTCTACAGACTTGGACTTCATGGCTTGGTTTGTGCTCTGACATGCACTGTTAACTGTGGGACCTTATATAGACAGGTGTGTGCCTTTCCAAATCATGTCCAATCTACTGAATTTAACACAGGTGGACTCCAATCAAGTTGTAGAAACATCTCAAGGATGATCAGTGGAAACGGGATGCAACTGAGCTCAATTTTTAGTGTCATGGCAAAGGCTGAGAATACTTATGTACATGTGATTTTTTTTCATTTTTTTATTTTTAATAAATTTGTAAAGATTTCAAACAAATTTCTTTCACGTTGTCATTATGGGATATTGTTTGAAGAATTTTGAGGAAAATAATTAATTGAATCCATTTTGGAATAAGGCTGTAACATAACAAAATGTGGAAAAAGTGAAGCGCTGTGAATACTTTCCGAATATATATATGGTTGGGTATCGTTCCAATTTTTTTTATATCGATACCAATATCTTGATTTCGATACCAGTTCCTAAACTATGCCAATTTTATGAAATCCGTTTTAACAAGAATACAAACATGACCTCAAAAAAAACTTTGAAAAAAAAAGTCAACAAACTGAAAAAATAAAACCAGACTCAAAGACTCATCTCCTGAACCTTCTGGTCTCCTCATGCCAGGGTCGGCAGGGGCAGAGGCTATAACATTAATATGATCAGGGAAAAAACAAAACAAGAAGCTTAACTGTTAATTCATCCAACCCTAAGGAAAAGTACAGTTTAACAAGATAACTAGTTTAATGGGAGTTAAACTTGATCAGTTACGGTCAACCTTAAAGCATTTTTAGCAACGATTTAGCTAGCTATCTATAGCCATACATCCAAACAATATCTAACCTAGTTAGGTATCAGTTTATAGGAGTGTCACCGTGCAAAGAAATGTTCATTTAACATGTACACAAGCATGTACCACTACAAGTTAGCCGATTTTGATAAACGTTAAACTACCTGTCAGAGTCCCAGTCATAGTCGACTGCACCGGCTCGGTCTTCATGCAGTCGAAGACGGAGCAACTTTCTGCTCTTAAGTTTATTCCGTCCACTGTCAAGTGCTTCATCAGATTTGTCGTGTTGCTGATCTTGGCAGTAATAATCTTTTCGCAAATATTGCATTGTGTGCTGAAATGTAGCTACACTTTTGATCTTTTCCACATCTTTTACATGTGTGGGTGTTGGGACGCATACACACTACAGCCTCACGTGTGAGCCGCGTCTCTGGGCGTAACCGGTGTAAACTAGTGTTTTACCTTGATGCCTAAACACAGTCAATCACAAGCACTTTTAGATTTGGGCACATCTAGAATGCTACATGCTTATCACTGACATTGAAGAGATTAACTCCTTGGGTATCGAAATTTGGTACCGAATGACAAGACATTTTTTGATACTCGATAGTTTAGCGGCAATTCGGTAGGTGCCTAAAATTGTCGATACCCAGCACTATATTACATACATATATATATATACAGGTGCTGGTCATATAATTAGAATATCATCAAAAAGTTGATTTATTTCAGTAATTCCATTCAAAAAGTGAAACTTGTATAATGTATACATTCATTCCACACAGACTGATATATTTCAAGTGTTCATTCCTTTTAATTTTGATGATTATAACTGACAACTAATGAAAACCCCAAAATCAGTATCTCAGAAAATTAGAATATTGTGAAAAGGTTAAATATTGAAGACACCTGGTGCCACACTCTAATCAGCTAATTAACTCAAAACACCTGCAAAGGCCTTTAAATGGTTTCTCAGTCTAGTTCTGTAGGCTACACAATCATGGGGAAGACTGCTGACTTGACAGCTGTCCAAAAGATGACCATTGACATCTTGCACAAGGAGGGCAAGACACAAAAGGTCATTGCTAAAGAGGCTGGCTGTTCACAGAGCGGCTAATAGAGAGGCGAAGGGAAGAAAAAGATGTGGTACAAAAAAAGTGTACAAACAATAGGGATAACCGCACCCTGGAGAGGATTGTGAAAAAAAAAACCCATTCAAAAATGTGGGGGAGATTCACAAAGAGTGGACTGCAGCTGGAGTCGGTGCTTCGAGAACCACCACGCACAGACGTATGGCAAGACATGGGTTTCAGCTGTCGCATTCCTTGTGTCAAGCCACTCTTGAACAAGACACAGCGTCAGAAGCGTCTCGCCTGGGCTAAAGACAAAAAGGACTGGACTGCTGCTGAGTGGTCCAAAGTTATGTTCTCTGATGAAAGTAAATTTTGCAGTTCATTTGGAAATCAAGGTCCCAGAGTCTGGAGGAAGAGAGGAGAGGCACAGAATCCATGTTGCTTGAAGTTCAGTGTAAAGTTTCCACAGTCAGTGATGGTTTAGGGTGCCATGTCATCTGCTGGTGTTGGTCCACTGTGTTTTCTGAAGTCCAAGGTCAACGCAGCCGTCTACCAGGAAGTTTTAGAGCACTTCATGATTCCTGCAGCTGACCAATTTTATGGAGATGCAGATTTCATTTTCCAACAGGACTTGGCACCTGCACACAGTGCCAAGGCTACCAGTACCTGGTTTAAGGACCATGGTATCCCTGTTCTTAATTGGCCAGCAAACTCGCCTGACCTTAACCCTATAGAAAATCTATGGGGTATTGTGAAGAGGAAGATGCGATACGCTAGACCCAACAATGCAGAAGAGCTGAAGGCCACTATCAGAGCAACCTGGGCTCTCATAACACCTGAGCGGTGCCACAGACTGATCGACTCCATGCCACGCCGCATTGCTGCAGTAATTCAGGCAAAAGGAACCCCAACTAAGTATTGAGTGCTGTACATGCTCATACTTTTCATGTTCATACTTTTCAGTTGGCCAACATTTCTAAAAATCCTTTTTTTGTATTGGTCTTAAGTAATATTCTAATTTTCGGAGATACTGAATTTGGGATTTTCATTAGTTGTCAGTTTTAATCATCACAATTAAATGAAATAAACATTTGAAATATATCAGTCTGTGTGTAATGAATGAATATAATATCCAAGTTTCCCTTTTTGAATGGAATTACTGAAATAAATCAACTTTTTGATGATATTCTAATTATATGACCAGCACCTGTAATATATATATATACACTACCGTTCAAAAGTTTGGGGTCACCCAAACAATTTTGTGTTTTCCTGAAAAGTCACACTTATTCACCACCATACGTTGTGAAATGAATAGAAAACAGAGTCAAGACATTGACAAGGTTAGAAATAATGATTTGTATTTGAAATAAGATTTTTTTTACATCAAACTTTGCTTTCGTCAAAGAATCCTCCATTTGCAGCAATTACAGCATTGCAGACCTTTGGCATTCTAGCTGTTAATTTGTTGAGGTAATCTGGAGAAATTGCACCCCACGCTTCCAGAAGCAGCTCCCACAAGTTGGATTGGTTGGATGGGCACTTCTTGCGTACCATACGGTCAAGCTGCTCCCACAACAGCTCAATGGGGTTCAGATCAGGTGACTGCGCTGGCCACTCCATTACCGATAGAATACCAGCTGCCTGCTGATAGTTCTTGCACAATTTGGAGGTGTGTTTAGGGTCATTGTCCTGTTGTAGGATGAAATTGGCTCCAATCAAGCGCTGTCCACTGGGTATGGCATGGCGTTGCAAAATGGAGTGATAGCCTTCCTTATTCAGAATCCCTTTTACCCTGTACAAATCTCCCACCTTACCAGCACCAAAGCAACCCCAGACCATTATATTACCTCCACCATGCTTAACAGATGGCGTCAGGCATTCTTCCAGCATCTTTTCATTTGTTCTGCGTCTCACAAACGTTCTTCTTTGTGATCCAAACACCTCAAACTTGGATTCATCTGTCCACAAACCTTTTTCCAGTCTTCCTCTGTCCAATGTCTGTGTTCTTTTGCCCATCTTAATCTTTTTCTTTTATTGGCCAGTCTCAGATATGGCTTTTTCTTTGCCACTCTGCCCTGAAGCCCAGAATCCCGCAGCCGCCTCTTCACTGTACATGTTGACACTGGTGTTTTGCGGGTACTATTTAATGAAGATGCCAGTTGGGGACCTGTGAGGCGTCTGTTCCTCAAACTAGAGACTCTAATGTACTTATCTTCTTGCTCAGTTGTGCAACGCGGCCTCCCACTTCTTTTTCTACTCTGGTTAGAGCCTGTTTGTGCTGTCCTCTGAAGGGAGTAGTACACACCGTTGTAGGAAATCTTCAATTTCTTAGCAATGTCTCGCATGGAATAGCCTTCATTTCTAAGGACAAGAATAGACTGTCGAGTTTCAGATGAAAGTTTTCTTTTTCTGGCCATTTTGAGCGTTTAATTGACCCCACAAATGTGATGCTCCAGAAACTCAATCTGCTCAAAGGAAGGTCAGTTTTGTAGCTTCTGTAACGACCTAAACTGTTTTCAGATGTGTGAACATGATTGCACAAGGGTTTTCTAATCATCAATTAGCCTTCTGAGCCAATGAGCAAACACATTGTACCATTAGAACACTGGAGTGATAGTTGCTGGAAATGGGCCTCTATACACCTATGTACATATTGCACCAAAAACCAGACATTTGCAGCTAGAATAGTCATTTACCACATTAGCAATGTATAGAGTGTATTTCTTCAAAGTTAAGACTAGTTTAAAGTTGTCTTCATTGAAAAGTACAGTGCTTTTCCTTCAAAAATAAGGACATTTCAATGTGACCCCAAACTTTTGAATGGTAGTGTGTGTGTGTATATATATATATATATATATTTTAAGGCTGTCAATGGATTAAAATATTTTCAGCGAATTAATTACATGGTATCCCATTTAATTAATCGCGATTAATCGCATATACAAATATTTGCAGAGAAAGCCCCTCATATATCTATAATTCAATATATAATGATGAAATAATGATACATCGTTATCTTATATATATATATAAAAATATTCAGATAATTAAATGCATTACATTCTTGTGGCAAAAGAGTTAATCATTGACAAGACAATACAAATGCGGCTTTAGAATACAATGTATTGTTTACTACCATATTATTGATCATAAGACAATCATTAGCATACAGTTCACTTCAATCAGTTCGAGATTTATTATGAGGGCTTGTTTAAGGACCCGTCAATGAACATTTGCATCAGACATGCTTGTCTTGGATGCTTTGCATCATAAACATAAAATGTTTAGGTCACTGTCATCTTGAGATTCCTTAGTTCGGATTTGCGCTCCATCAAGTCTTTGAATGCAAGAACATAATGCATGTCATGCTGCTCAAGGGTGTTTTTATATAAACTGCGCATTAAGTTGCACTTACTGCCCTCTGGAGTAAACAGGTGGTATTACAAGCTTGCATTTCTCAATTGCAGTTCCGGGGGCATTGCAATTAATGGCGGAAATTTTTACAATGCGTTATTTTTAGTAAAATTATCGCACTGAATTAATACATTAAATTGACAGCCCTAATATACACTCACCTAAAGGATTATCAGGAACACCATACTAATACTGTGTTTGACCCCCTTTCGCCTTCAGAACTGCCTTAATTCTACGTGGCATTGATTCAACAAGGTGCTGAAAGCATTCTTTAGAAATGTTGGCCCATATTGATAGGATAGCATCTTGCAGTTGATGGAGATTTGTGGGATGCACATCCAGGGCACGAAGCTCCCGTTCCACCACATCCCAAAGATGCTCTATTGGGTTGAGATCTGGTGACTGTGGGGGCCATTTTAGTACAGTGAACTCATTGTCATGTTCAAGAAACCAATTTGAAATGATTCGAGCTTTGTGACATGGTGTTTTATCCTGCTGGAATTAGCCATCAGAGGATGGGTACATGGTGGCCATAAAGGGATGGACATGGTCAGAAACAATGCTCAGGTAGGCCGTGGCATTTAAACGATGCCCAATTGGCATTAAGGGGCCTAAAGTGTGCCAAGAAAACATCCCCCACACCATTACACCACCACCATCAGCCTGCACAGTGGTAACAAGGCATGATGGATCCATGTCCTCATTCGGTTTACGCCAAATTCTGACTCTACCATCTGAATGTCTCAACAGAAATCGAGACTCATCAGACCAGGCAACATTTTTCCAGTCTTCAACTGTCCAATTTTGGTGAGCTCTTGCAAATTGTAGCCTCTTTTTCCTATTTGTAGTGGAGATGAGTGGTACCCGGTGGGGTCTTCTGCTGTTGTAGCCCATCCGCCACAAGGTTGTGCGTGTTGTGGCTTCACAAATGCTTTGCTGCATATCTCGGTTGTAACGAGTGGTTATTTCAGTCAAAGTTGCTCTTCTATCAGCTTGAATCAGTCGGCCCATTCTCCTCTGACCTCTAGCATCAACAAGGCATTTTCGCCCACAGGACTGCCGCATTCTGGATGTTTTTCCCTTTTCACACCATTCTTTGTAAACCCTAGAAATTGTTGTGCGTGAAAATCCCAGTAACTGAGCAGATTGTGAAATACTCAGACCGGCCCGTCTGGCACCAACAACCATGCCACGCTCAAAATTGCTTAAATCACCTTTCTTTCCCATTCTGACATTCAGTTTGGAGTTCAGGAGATTGTCTTGACCAGGACCACACCCCTAAATGCATTGAAGCAACTGCCATGTGATTGGTTGATTAGATAATTGCATTTATGAGAAATTGAACAGGTGTTCCTAATAATCCTTTAGGTGAGTGTATATATATATATGTGTGTGTGTGTGTGTGTGTGTGTGTATATACACACACACACACACACACACACACACACAAAGCCATGAGCTGTTCTTGGAGCTGCTATCTTTACATTACATAATGCTATGCGACTTTAAACCCTGTACAGCTGATTTATGAGTGCATTTACCTGTATGTAGCCCTGCTGGTCTATGAGCAGGTTTTCAGGCTTCAGATCTCGGTAGATAAGATCAAGTGAGTGAAGGTATTCAAAGGTCAGAACTATCTGGGCAGCATAGAATCGGGCATGAGGCTCACTGCAACACAGATAAAAAGAAAGACACAGAGATGGTAAATGGTGAAGATTGAAAAAGGCAAGCAATTTAACTCACTAGATCTCATTCGTGCTCAGAGAAAAATGGTATGATAACTCTAACAACCCTGAGATGGTGTGAGTTTAGCAGCTAGAGTACACAGCCCACAAAGACTCACCTGAACCGTCCGATTCTACGCAAGTGAGAAAACATCTCTCCACCAGGAACATACTCCATTACCATATACAGGTTAGTGTTATCCTGAGGAGTGAACACAAATTAAAAAAGGAATAAAACTCACTTCAGATATTCCTCTGATGCACACATGAACTTTTACACACTTAAATTTGCCATCACAGACAGGGTGGATGGAAATATTGAATATTCATCTTGTTCATAACAGTTGTCATTTGAGGGTGCTATTTTAACAACCGTTTCTGCACAATGTCAGTCTCAAAGCTCATTTGGTACATTTATAGTAGGGGGTTTTGGAAAGAGGGGGTGTGGCTAATCCAACAGCTCGTGGAAGTAAAATGGCTAAAATGGCTTACAACACCTTTAAGATGTTTCACAAAAACATTTGTCTTTAATGTTTGTGATAATGATAAGTGCGGGGCCAGGCCATGAGGACACACAGCCGGCCCTGAATCAGGCTAATCAGCCTGGAGGGGGATAAAGATGAGCTGGAGGTGCCAGTTCGAGAGAGTTGTTGTTTTATGTTTTACCATTAAACTTTTGTTTACTGTTCAGCTGAATCCTGCCTCCTCCTTGCCCATCCTTTAACTGTTACAGGAAGGGAGGGAAGGGGAGTGCATCATACCAGGGATTTCCCCGACCCAAGTCGGGCGATGGAGGTGTGTGACGAGGAGGGCGGGGCCAGGCCGCAAGGACACACGGCTGACCCTGAATTGGGTTCTCACTCTCAATGGGGCGCGTGGTAAGTTGTGCGTGGATCACGTAGAATAGCAGGAGCCTCCTGTGCTATGAGTCTCTGCGGTGTCATGCACAAAGAGCCATGAGTGCGGATTGACTGTCTCAGAAGCGGAGGCAATGGAGACTCATCCTAATTTTACATTTAAAATAAGAATTATAATGATGATAATAATCATTGAAATATAAATCACAGTTCGAGGTGAACGTGTTTTTGTATAATTTTATGATTTAATCACAGATGTATAGACGATGAATAAAGTGACCCTGCAGAATTGCACTCACAACTAACTGCTTCGTGGAAATAAATCAAACTAAACCCAGAGCACCTCCTGAGGTCTGAGGTCATTTGCAGCATTCTCATAGACTATATTATTCTTGCAAAACATTTTCAGAAGACTGAAACAAAGAAAGTGAGAACATATACGCGTTCCACGAGACTGCACGCCTCTGAACAAACAGCGCATCAGACATGCACATAGACAGCTTTTCTGTCATCTGTTATATAAATGTAAATATAAATGTTTCTTCAAGCGCATGTTTGTGTCTAACAGCATTGCTTGTGTCATTCTGAATCTGAGATGTCTTACAGTTACCCACCATGCACATTACATTCGCTACCTTAAATTAATCCTCTGTCAGTATGCATAATTTGCTGCCTGTGCAATTTGATATGTTGGTAAAGAACATCTGGTTATCAATGTGTTATTTAGGTTCATTTGTTATGGGTTGCAAACATTTCATTAGGCAACTATTCTTTATTTGAGGCTATTCTATTCGTTAAGGTATTGTATTGATATTGGAAGTTCCATTCATAATGATCCCCCCTTTTACCCGGTATAAAACTTCACACCGGTGTTGTCCCTTGTACCGCTACACTACAAACATTAAACACTATACACCATGGCAACCCTATGAGACAGCCTAAATAGATAGAAGAACTGTGGCGAATTCTACAATAGGCTTGTCCAGGTGTACCTAGGAGAATTGGTGTTCAGGGTTCCCACTCTTTTCAAGTCACAATTTTCTAGGACATTTTCTGTGCCCAACAAGTGTAATATTTAAGCAACAACACGTGTCCATTTAAATCTAGCTTTTATTTAGCCATTTCTGTGTGTTTTTGACAGAAGTTTCTCACATCCAGATAAGCAGTATGCTTAATGGCATTGTTTTTTTCTGACTTTATGTGAACGAAGACACACATTCACCCATTTTCTCATTGGAAATAAGTACATTTCAAAATGTAACTGTCCTGGTCAAAAAGCAAAGTTTGTGGGGAATAATAGCCATTTTCTATACTTTTGAGGCATAAAGAATTAGGAAATAACACTTACTACCCAGGAACAAAAATTATGTTACATAGTGTATTAGTGACCCCTTCTGGAGATGCCACTAGGTGGCAACAAATTTAGGCAACACATTTGGGTATTTTTCCAATTTTCCATGACTGGAAAACTGCATTGCAAAATTCCAGGTTTTCCAGGACATGTGGGTACCCTGGTGTTGTTTTGAAGGCAAAGGTGGTCACAGTAAATATTGATTTAGATTTATTTTTTTTATGTTTACTGGAATTTGTATGACATTAATTGATAAATGAAAACTATTTATGGCATTATTTTTAAAGAAATCCTCACTATGCAACATTTTCAAATGCCTAAAACTTTGGCACAGTACTGTATGTGCAATGATTTTGCTGCCAATATAAAACAAAGCTTTCTGAATATTGTGAAGATTTAATGCTTTTTATTTCACCATTAACTCTCCCTTAAAAGTGTGTGTCATTAGACTAGTTTCGTGAGTACAAGAGAGCTTCAACAAAGATATTTTAATAACGTCTCCAATTTAAAATGGAATTTAAGTTGGAGGGTTTAACTTTTGAACAAATTCAAACCAATCAATTCTGATTGAACAATTATTTTGTGTCGTCACTCAAAAATGTTCACGGAAGTCCCAGTGTGGCATATTTCTATGTATTTTCAAGTTTTTGCAAAAAAAAAAAAAAAAAAAAAAATGCTGTTCATTACTGTGTTCTTATATTGGTGCATATAAATGTCAATTATTAAATGTTTCACTTTTTTCCACCAATCAAAGGATTGTTTTTAAATCTACATATTTAAATTTTTACATTAAACATTTCAAATCTAACGGGAAACAATGGCTTGGTTTGGTGGAAATGATGGTTCTTTAACCAAAAGATGGTTTTACTCCTCATCTATATAAAATGTTTTTGGGTTATCATTGCCACTATTGCCTTTGGCTTGCTCACTGTAGGGTTTCTAAGGCACTATTTTTCACTATTCACTATTTTCACTATTTTCTATTTTTTTTATAACTGCTTTGTAACAATATTTTTGGTAAAATGCGCTATACAAATCAAATTGAATGCAAATACATAAATATTAAGATATAATTTTTAACTATACTGCCCAGACCTAAATCACATTCTCACACACAAGCAGCTGATACCTTGAAAGAGTGCTCCAATCGCACCAGGAACGGGAAGCTGACAGCCTGTAGGATGCGTTTCTCATTCAGTGTGTGTTCTATCTGTTTCAGTTTCACCACCTGAAAGACACAAGAGATTGAGCACACACGCATGCGCACACACACACACACACACACACATATCGTTCACCTCCAACTCCGCTTACTTTCTGTTTGTCGAGGATCTTCATAGCAAAATGCTGTCCCGAATCTTTGTGCTTGACTAGCATAACTCGACCAAACGAGCCGGTGCCCAAAGTCTTCAACCTCTCAAAGTGGTCCAGAGATGCGGTGTTCTGTAAATACATACACATAAAAAGGTAAACAGGATGAATTAGCACACAATAGCTGAACAGAAGATGGATATTGGTGTACCACACTAATTATTAACCAACTTTTTGCAACACAGTTTTAAAATATAAAACTACAAATTTGAAAAGATCAAGAATCCTCCATCTATTTTGAAGAGGATGGAGCATATCAAATGCAAATAATAAACTATAGTCCTACTAACAGATCAATAGTTTTCTTTTGATATTTAAGTACATTCAAAAAGTAAGAACTTCTGTATTTTTACACAGTTGCGAATGTAAAAGTACTTTTAATTCTACTCAGGTAATATTTCATCAGGGAATCTGTACCATAACTCAAGAAATGAAGTTGTGTACACTACAACAAAAACCAACAGCAGACCAGTTTACACTGTGGCCAGAAGGGAGCGTTCACCAGCTGATATTAGCTTGATGACTTGTGACAAAGTGATTGTGTGTGTGCAGTGCAGAAAATGGGATTTAATAACCTGTGCTGGGTTCTCCCATTTCTTTAGGAAATCTTCTTTGGCTTTAGCGAGAAACTCCTTAACTGTAAAAGAGAAAAGCAGGATAAACCATGTAATTATTTGCACAACACACCAAATGTGTACCAGGTAGCACTTATTCGAGAAATGGTAGCACGCTAAGAAGGGGATTGATCAAAAATATCTGTTAAAATGTTAACTCTAGGAGTCTGTAGAAGTGACTAAAGCAGTATGGTAGTCAACAGCAACCTTTTTACAGCCTCTAGATCATATAAAACATAGAACCGCAGATCGGTCCTCATTTATGACAGCACCTCATTGCATTTTGTGCTTCTGTGTATAACAAAGCTGTTGCAATGCCTGGGAAAACTACTTTCTACATTCACATTGCTTTTTTGTAATTTTTATTCTCAATCGTGATTCTCATTACTGTAATACACTAAAAACACCTTGGAAAGTCCTGCTGGGAAACCTTGGGTCCTGGCATTCATTTAGATGTTTCTTTGACAAGTACAACCTAAAGATTGTTGCAGACCACATACACCCATTCATGGCAATGGTATTCCCTGATGGCAGTGGCCTCTTTCAGCAGGATAATGCACCCTGTCACACAGCAACAATTGTTCAGGAATGGTTTGAGGAACATGACAGAGTTCAAGGTTTTGCCCAGGCCTCCAAATTTTCCAGATCTCAATCCGATTGAGCATCTATGGGATGTGCTGGACCAAAAAGTCCAAACCATGGAGGCCCCACCTCGCAACTTACAGGATGTGGCAGACAGGTCTCTTGCTCATCGTAAAGGAGGAAGAGGGAACTGGGTTTACAACAAAAAGACTTAATTCAACACAACATAAAACTGCTTTTTAGCATAACAAAACCATAAAGCACACACAGCACCGTGTGCTCTCTCATTCTGATGACTTTTCATTCCAACAGGTGCAATGCGCATGTTTAGCGCCTGTGTGCATCTCCCTCTCTCTCTCAATCCGGCATCTCCAGCACCTCTTTATCCCTCTCCCAGCTGATTGCAGTAACTCCGTGCCAGGCATTCATCCTAATGGCCCGACCCCGCACTCCTTTTCATCACACAGAACTTAAAGGATCTGCTGCTATCGTCTTGGTGTCAGATACCACAGGACACCTTCAGAGGTCTTGTGGAGCCCATGCCTCGATGGGCCAAAGCTGTTTTAGCAACACGAGGGGGACCTACACGATATTAAGCAGGTGGTTTTAATGCTGTGGCTGATTGGTGTATTTAAAATACAATTAGTTATTTTTTTATTTAGCTCAGTTTTTATTTTTTTTAAGTAAAGACCAGGACATTTTCTTGACAGGTTTTGTGAGAATTACCCAAATTAGAATGTTGGTTCACCCAAAAATGTTTATTTTTTTTCTTAATTTACTTACTCTCATGTCTTTTCAAACTTGTATGACTTCCGTGGAACAAGATAAATGTTGAAAAATGTTACTGCTGCTCTTTTTTTTTATGAAAGTGAATGAGGACTGAGGATGCCAGTGCCAAATATTCTGCCTAATATCTCCTTTAGCATTCCACAGAATAAGGTCAGTCATACAGGTTTGAAACAACATGGAGGTGAGAAAATAAATGTTTCATTTTTGGGTGAATTATTCCTTTTAAAAGGCAGTAAAACATTACTAGCTCCAACATTATTGGGCCACTTCTCTTTTTCATCATGTTTGTTGTGTGTTCAGAGCATGTGGTAAGTTCTCTCATGGCCTATTCGTGGTTAGGCCTGCTCGAATTTCCATTGTTGTTAAAACCACATCGAATTAGCTCATGTTATCTAATACTTTCTGAGCCCATGACAGAAAAAGAGCCCAGCCCCAAATCAATATACTGACTCTCTCTCGCTATGCAAGTATGTTAGAAAGTTCACATCATAATTCTGTGTTTCAGCAACTGTGAGAACGAACTGAGTCAGAAATCAGGTAAGCACACAAACACTAATACACAAACCCTGTGAGCGACCGCTCTTTGGCAACACATGCAATAGTACAGGTTTTCTCGACCCTTTAAAGGGCTTGTGTGGGAACATTCAGATTTTTAGATCTTCCTCATTCCAGACTACCAGCGTTCACTCTGGGGAAATGCACACTGTCACAGCATCTGAGAAGATCCAGCTGTTGTCACTGCTGCACTCAGGAGATGTCCAAATAATTGGAGTATTATTGTTGGCGTGGAGCAGTGTTTCCCAGTCCTGGTCGTGGAGTTCCCCAGCTAAGGCCACGTTCACACTAATACGTTTTCATTTGAAAATGCCTTAATTTCGCTACAATTAGAGCACTCATTCAAACTAGAACTCTTTGTTTTCCTCCACCGAAACGAAGTGGTTCAAAACGCTTCCATAACCGCATACTTTGGAAAACGAAGACATTAGGAAACTGAAAACGAAAACTAAATCTAAAACCATTTATGATTGATCAGTGTTCATGTGGCCTAAGGGTGTTCAAAATTGGAATATTCATCTAATTTGATATATAAATGCAAGTTAAATGCAAAAACTGGATTTGAATTTTAGATGTATACCAAGCACTGAGGATGACTTAGGTGGAGGTCTTTGGCCATTGAGTCTTGCTTTCTTCAGCATCTCGTAGCATAAGCAATGCATTTTAAAACACTGTCAAAGTGAAAGAAGTTAAATTTCGAAATGCATGTCTCAAGATCCTGGTGTTCAGTTCTGTTGTAGCATCTGAACACCAAATGTCATTTCACAACCAAATACCACAACCATCTGGGAATATTACTAGTGTACATACAACTGTAATGAAAAACACTGTGGTACCGGCAGTATTTTAAAGTTTGACTCCCTCAGTAGCACACGGTCACTGGTATACCATGCAATACTGTTAACAGAACTGTTTTGAAGCGTTTCTTTTCTAGTTTAACTTTGAGAATATGAACTGGACATGTCTTTTGATTTTGTCATTTTAAGCTTAAAATGTTTAAAACTAAATTAATTTATGTTAACACCAGGTATGGTTTGTTTCAATTACAATATAAAACCCCTCTCATTGACTGAGGAGACAATGTCGAGGTAAAAATCTGGTGATTACTAATTGTCTTGTAGCTTTTTTCAACTAACTGAAATAATATATTTAAAATTCTAATATAATCCAAATTTTGGTAATAGTTAAGCAAACAATTCCAATTTAGTTTCTCGGTCCTGTTGACAACCTTACCCAACACTGCTTAATTTGGGTGTTTCCCTTACTCAATGGCTGTGTTCAAATATTCATACTTCCCTACTATATAGCATGCCAATGGAGTCTGGTATCCCGATTCCTCACTATACATAAAACAGTAGCCAGGAAGTACCCTGTAGGGCTGAAACGATTAGTCGACGTTATAGACAAAGTCGACAATAAAAAATATTGTCAACAAAAGTTACCTTGTCAAATTGTCATTTCATCTCATTTAACATAACATGAGATCACATTAAACTGTAATGATGACGCGTGACAGCAGCACTGCAGTTCGCGCCTGTCTAAGGAGAGGAAGAATTACACAGCTCACAGTCCAGACGCACTCCAAACAGTTTCAGGTGATATAGATCGCAAATTATGAGGGAATTATAATGCAAAAATACTAAATAAGTAAATACAGAAGCACTCTCATTGTGGAATACATGGAGCAGGAGCAAACCTTACATGTTGAGCGTCCTTAAAGAAAACACTAATCTTAAATGCAGTTATATTTAATGCGTTATAGCTTTATTAAAGTTCAAATAATACGGAAGCAGGTCATTTAAATGACTACAAACTCCGCAACTGGCATTTCTCTGTGCGGTCAGCACCACTTCTACGAGTTGCACATAGTGTCCTGATAAAAGGGGGGAGAGATTGAAACTGCAATCCGTCTGTGAGACACTCTGTCGTGGGGATGCTTGTGAACAGAAGTGTGAGAGAGGGTAGTCTTCACCCCATTATACACTGCAACAAATTATGTTTTTGATTTGTTTTGTCTTGTTTTCCAATATAAATATCTAAAACTCTTTTAAAACAACATACATTTACTTTAGCAGCTATAAAGCAGAAGAAAATGTTTTATCAGAGAACGTTAAATTGATACATTCACCTGAGAAACGGCATACAAGATATTTAGACTTGCATTTAGAGAATAGTGAATAAAAGTATATTTTGTCTTAACTGCACTCGCAGAAGTATAACCAAGTGAAAATACACTTAAAGATACATTCTCTTAAAGCAAGACAAAATATCTTACATGCTGATTCTCAATTAAATGGATCTCGTTTTAAGGATTTATAGACAATTTTAAATGGAAAAGACAAAAATATTTGATAACAATAGGATTTTTTTTGTAGTGAATTTCTATACTTAATTAAACTTAATACGTTTTTTTTCCCGTTAATTCAGTGAATGTCATTTAGAGGCATTTTTAAAAGATGATTTTGTACTCTCTATTGTTAGTATGCATGTTTAATACAACCTGTCAAGTCGGGCCACAATCTGAATAATCGGTTAAGAGCTAATGATAATCGGTGCAATAATCGCAGAATAATCGTTCTAATAATTGTTAGATTAATCGATTATCAAAATAATAATTTGTTGCAGCCCTAGTTCCCGGATGATCGAATAAATCCACTGGACACATTACAATGACATAATGCCACTGGTGCGAATCAGACAACTTATTCAAAACATTATATAATGGGGCAACATATACATATTATATATATATATATATATATACATATTATATATATATATATATATATATATATATATATATATATATATATATATATATATATATATATATATATATATATATAAAACACGCACACACACCAAAAAGTACATGCTCTGGTGGTACGTAAATTTTGACGGCCTGGTGCAATCTACAAATGAGCTGATCAATTGAATCAGGTGTGTTAAGATTAGAGAGACATCCAAAATATATTGTGTCGGGCATCTTGTGGACCAGGATTGGGAAAAACATGCGTAGAGGACTCTAATGCACGACACACCCACATGAAGCATTCCCAAAGTGGAATGCTTTTAAACCCGAAGCAGGGGCATTAAAACATCTCTATCAGTGGTGAAAGAGGCAGATAGCATAGACCGAGGTCAGTCACACTCATATCTACTGCCATTATCTCTGATCCACAGGCTCTGGGCGGAGGGAGAGAGAGAGAGAGAGAGAGAGAGAGAGAGAGAGAGAGAGAGAGAGAGAGAGAGAGAGAGAGAGAGAGAGAGCCTTACCCCACAACTTTCCATCAATTCTCCTGCCATATAACAGAGCACTTAAAGCGTGTCTCTCTCTCTCTCTCTCTCTCTCTCTCTCTCTCATGCAGTGGTTGATGAGACTGCACTGCACACTGTAGTGTCATAATTCTACTCTGTTTAGATAATCAGTAGAGGAACTACGGTGAGAGTTAGAGGACAGGTGTACAAAGTTCACCTTAACTTCACACTGCTACAGAAAGTGCCACAAAAAGAGGTGCTCGAAATGCATCCAAAAGAAAGGGCAGGCATCAAAGCTACGCACTGACAACAACTCAAAAGAAAAAATGGCTCAGGATTTATAAAAATCAAATGGTTCAAGATATGAGTAATCCTTGCATTTGTGCTGGCTTCCCAACCAAATGGGTGCCATGACTACCCTTACCGTCGTGCACTACCAGGACTGTGGGAGCCTCCACTCCTCCTCCTCCCTCCACTGTTCCTCCTGATGAACGAGACTCCCGCTTCCCACCATGCCTCCTGGAGCTTTTTCGGTCACACATCGGCCCTTTCGAGACAGTTTTTCCTTCCTCCTACTCCTCACAGCATCCGGCTCATAGCCCTGCACCTCACCCCAAGAGGTCCAATCTCGACTAATCCTTTCATCCACTTTACCCCAAAGATCCAGGTGCGTGTTCACGCTGCTTTGGATCGGAGTCTGCCTGTTGATGTAGTCTGCCGTTCCTGCTCTTCCCCAAACGTGGAGCGCTGAACTAAAGCCCTTGCTTTCTGCAGCTCCAGCTCCACTGTGCAGAGATCACCCTGGCAAATCAATCGACCTCATTCTCCATTTGTATCAATATGTATTCTATACACAGTGCCATTCCACTCACCCTCAAGTGGAACACATGCAAAAAAAAAGCAAAAAAAAAACACGAGCACATACACAAACACACGCGCTCGATTGATCCAAATGGGGGTCTGGTTGCTAAGGAGAGGGGCAAACCTATAACAGCAGTGTCATGTCCAATGAGACACATGATCAATAAACCAATGATACTTCTGTGTAGCCGACGGACTGGAGAAAGATTTGTGGATCGTCAAAAATACACTAGTGTCAATTTAAATGAGATGTAACGTGTTGAGGTTAGGGCATAAAGAGTGTCACTTTGGTCCCTCAAATTCAGTGCTGGCATTGTCCTTCAGTGGACAGAGTCCACAATTGATTAGCCAGATCAATTGGCGTGCCCCCCGGCTGCTTTGGCTCGCTCTGACGCAAGCCAATGAGGGTCGGATAGGGGCGCATCGACTGCAGGCTCACTCAAGAGCCCACCGGTCCGCCAAAGCACACGCACATCCGAGAGCAGCACTCATTTGCAGAACATGCAGCCCCAGGCCTGGCATTTTAGCCTCTTTGAGGGAAGAAATGCTGTGGCATAGCAAGAGTGATGCAGAACCATAGGAAGACTCAGGAACAGATGGATTTAAAGACTGAGCCAGATCCAGCTACCCTGGCCAGGTGGAGACTCAAGGGACAGTGACAATTTTGGTAAGTCTTTCACCCTTCTCCCTGACCTCATTTCCTCAAGACTTCAGGCACTGCTCAAGTCCACGTATAATCTCTTTTCAGCTCATGGATATTTGGCATGCTCTCAAGAGCGGACTCTGTGGACACCGAGTTTGTAAATGTAGGAGTAATTTAAAGTCAACATCCAGATTCCCTGGTGGGATGGGATTCTAAAAGCAGTGATCTGAAGAAAAAAAAAGAAAAAAAAAGAAAAAAGGGAATTGTTGACTGAGGCAAGGAAAAAAATGCTGGGGAGTCAGTCTACCAATAAAAAAAAGAAAAGAAAAAAAAAAAAGGTTAGTTCACACAAAAATTTACATTTTGTCATCATTTACTCACCCTAATACGGAGCCCCTTAGAGGACAGACAGGGAAGTTATTTTGTGAAACATATATTTTGGGCTTCCTCACTTTTGCTTTACCTTAAAAAATTAACCATGGTTTTCCTACAATAACCAAAGTTCATCTTTGGTATATGTAGTAAAACCACACCAACCACATAATTACAATTGTTTTAAGATTTTACTCATTATATTTTTAGCAAAACCCTACTAAAACCAAAACTATGTTAATAAAAATAAACATGCCACCTCAAAAAAAAGGTTATTACAGTTTAACGGTAAATTTGTAGTACCATGGTTTAAAAATCACAGTTGTTATGTATACTAAAGTCATGAATGCAGCAGTTTTACAATGAAAAACTGAAACCATGGTTCATTTTTGTTTTGTAATGTTTATTAAGCAATCATGTTTTTAAAAAAATGGTTGGCTTCTAGTACTACAAATTAACCATGGCGTTTTGAACAAGGGAATGCAAATTTCAGTTTTGGGTGTGTAAAATAGGGTCTAATAGGCATCCATTATGTGCAGTGTTAGGGGTACTAATGGACCAGGTTTGGGAAAAACTGCTCCAAAAGGGGTCAGTACCCTAATATCATTACAAACCTATGAATGACTTTTCTTTCATGGAACCCAAAAGTACAAATTTTAATGCTTATGAAGAAATGTGCATGTTGTTGGTGGTGGTTGAAATCTTGCCCTCCACCATAGCTCACAGATCTAGGGCTGGGTATCGAGTTTGATAAATTTTAGGCACCGACCGATTTTCCGCTAAACAATTAGTATCAAAAAATGTCTTGTCGTTCGGTACCAAATTTCAATACTTAAAAGGTTAATCTTGTCAACGTCAATTGTAGCATTCTAGATGTGCCCAAATCTAAAAGTGCTGGTGATTGACTGTGTTTAGGCATCAAGGTAAAACACTAGTTTACACCGGTTACGCCCAGAGACGCGGCTCACACGTGAGGCTGTAGTGTGTATGCGTCCCAACACCCACACATGTAAAAGATGTGGAAAAGATCAAAAGTGTAGCTTCATTTCAGAACGCAATGCAATATTTGCGAAAAGATTATTACTGCCAAGATCAGCAACACGACAAATCTGATGAAGCACTTGACAGTGGACGGAATAAACTTAAGAGCAGAAAGTTGCTCTGTCTTCGACTTCAGATCTGCACGCGTGTGGGACCTGTCATGACTCGCGGTTTTGTTATTTCTGTTCGCAACTTGTTCATTTGTGTGCACAATCATATTTTTTGTGCTCGAGTTTGGGATTTGCTAGTTCTGCAGGTTTACACTTTACATGCGAGCTTTGTCATTGTGCTCGCACTGTTGTGATTCACTTGCGCGCTGTGTTTATGCGCTTGCACTGTTTTGTCCAACATTTAAAGCCATAAGAAAGTTGCTACATCTTCGACTGCAAGAAGGCCAAGCCGGTGAGGTCATCCTCTCAGCGTCCTGCCAAAGAGCTTCCTTGAACATGCCCACCACACGAGTCCTCCTCCAAAACTACTGATGAATGCAGCGGTGCAGTCGACTCTGACTGCGACTCTGACAGGTAAGGTTAATGTTTAGCAAACAAACAAAATCGGCTAACTTGTAGTGGTACATGCTTGTGTACATGTTAAATGAACGTTTCTGTGCACGGTGACAGTCCTATAAACTGGGACCTACGTAACTAGTAAAATATTGTTTGGAGGTATGGTTATCTTGTTAAACTGTACTTCTCCTTAGGGTTGGATGAATTAACAGTTAAGCTTCTTGTTTTGTTTTTTCCCTGATCATATTAATGTTATAGCCTCTGCCCCTGCCGACCCTGGCATGAGGAGACCAGAAGGTTCAGGAGATGAGTCTTTAAAAAAAAAAGTAAACAAACTGAATAAATAAAACCAAAGTTTTTTTGTGGTTATGCTTGTAATCTTGTTAAAACGGATTTCATAAAATTGGTATAGAAAAAAGTAACGTTTAGGAACCGGTATCAATATCTAATTTTTTTTAACGATACACAGCCCTTTTCAAATCTCTTGTATATTTAAGCATATTGCAAACTTGGTAGTGTGTGGTTACGAGACACACGAGAAACAATGGCGCTTCATGTCATTGAAGTCTCTTAATGTGCCAAATGTATTACTTTTTGACAACAATGTTTCTTTAAATGGTGCTAACAGATGCTACCGAAACTCCACTTTTACAACACATCAAATCAAAAATCGAATTCTTGTAGTGCAACCAGCAAACTTTTTTAAGTCTGAAATGTGACACTACAGTTATTTAAGTGGGTAAACACCGTAAGAGCGGGTGAACCTTCAGAATTAGTGTGGAATTCAGACTGGCAGGAACAGCAGAACACTGGGACCCAAACAAAGCAGGACACACTGACAGGTCTCCCGGGAGACAAAAAGCAAGCTTCCCTGGAACTTCAGTATGACGCAGCCAAAAGCCAGGCAACAGCACAAACATTAGGAGATGAATAAAAAGGCTTTGTATGTAGAATGTGTGTGTGTGTGTGTTGGCAGTACCACACCAATCCAATAAAGGCCACAATATACTTCATACAAAATCGAAGAACGAACAGATAAGAAGTTATTTAGAACAAAATCGGTCCAAAAAGAAGGTGGATCATTTTGATGGTTCATAACAGCTCGCTAGGGCGAACTATTAAGGAAATTGTAACCTGCTGCGAAATAGCTGCTTACGGTCATTGGTCCACATCATCAGTAGGCGTGACCTGAAGCTCCACCTACTACTTTGTTTACATTGTAAACACACCAGTGAGAAAGACCATGCCATGCGTTTTTTATAATTTATTTTAATGAGTCTACAAAAATAAATCAAAATCTACTCATACTCTCAAGTGTACATTCACTCATGTGCTATCTGCAGCGAAAGACATTCACACATCTGCCAAAAGTAAGGTATGCATAAGGCTGGGAATAGTTAAAAAAAGATAAACCTAAACGATACCTAAACTTTTTTGACACCAATTTTATGAAATTCGTTTTAACACGATTACAAACGTTACCTCAAAAAAAACTTTGGTATTATTTTTTCAGTTTGTTTACTTTTTTTTACAGAATCAAAGACTCAAACAGGAGGAACAGCCTCTCTGCCACTCAAAGACCTGAACCTTCTGGTCTCCTCATGCCAGGGTCGGCAGGGGCAGAGGCTATAACATTAATATGAAGAGGAAAAAAACAAAACAAGAAGCTTAACTGTTAATTCATCCAACCCTAAGGAGAAGTACAGTTTAACAAGATAACTAGTTTAATGGGAGTTAATCAGTAGTTTTGGAGGAGGACTCGTGTGGTGGGCATGTTCAAGGAAGCTCTTTGGCAGGACGCTGAGAGGATGACCTCACCGGCTTGGCCTTCTTGCAGTCGAAGATGTAGCAACTTTCTTATGGCTTTAAATGTTGGTCAAAACAGTGCAAGCGCATAAACACAGCGCGCAAGTGAATCACAACAGTGCGAGCACAATGACAAAGCTCGCATGTAAAGTGTAAACCTGCAGAACTAGCAAATCCCAAACTCGTGCACAAAAAATATGATTGTGCACACAAATGAACAAGTTGCGAACAGAAATAACAAAACCGCGAGTCATGACAGGTCCCACACGCGTGCAGATCTGAAGTCGAAGACAGAGCAACTTTCTGCTCTTAAGTTTATTCCGTCCACTGTCAAGTGCTTCATCAGATTTGTCGTGTTGCCAGTCTCGACAGTAATTATCTTATCGATGATGGCATCGAGCCTGGTGAAATGTAGCCACACTTTTGATACATCTATGGTTGTTGGGACGCATACACGCTACAGCCTCACGTGTGAGCCGCGTCTCTGGACATAATCGGCGTAAACTAGTGTTTTACCTTGATGCCTAAACACAGTCAATCACCAGCACTTTTAGATTTGGGCACATATAGTACGCTACATGCTTATCACTGACATTGACGAGATTAACCCCTTAGATATCGTCATTCATTTTTCGATACTCGATTGTTTAGAAGCAATTCGGTCGGTGCCTAAAACGTATCGAACTCGATACCCAGCCCTAGGTATGCATCTATCACCATTCTTTGGTCTGTATTATGAATATTAACACAGTTTTATACACTCATCTTTGCAGTATCACCATAAATGACAAAAATGTCATGGTATACCATTGCTTGACTGTTTAGAACATCTTTTACCCCTCAATGAAGAATGAATGAATTCTCTGGAAGAATATTGGGGCCCTAGCAAACCACTATGTGCCAATCTAAGCCTAATTTCCATATCACATACAATTTTAGTTTCGAAGCATTTGTAAAATATCAAATATCATCCGAAATATCTAGTGCTATGTAGTGAAAAATATACATTTTCAGATAAAATTGCGATCTTCATTTGAACGATCGCAATATTGATTCTTAAAATCCCAAGATCAATCTTTTACTTTAGGAGTTTAATTAAGTTTTTGTTGTTTTGTATATTTTTAGAATGTACCAAGTTAGAAGAGAGAATTTATATCAAAATAGGCATGATAAGTTAAAATAAATTAAATCACATTATATCAAAATTGGATACCCAGCCCAAGATATATCAGTCTATCACAATCCATTATCAAAAGCAATTCAAAGTTTAAAATATATAATATATATATATAAAAATGGAGATCGGAAAGTTGAACACACATTTTAGTGTTTGGTCAACTTCAAAGCACTGCCAGCACCGCAATAGATCAAACAGGGAGATAAGACCTTTAGACAAGCAGGCTTCTCCACCCCTTTGACAAGCTCTGCTTTCTACAGTTATGCACTTAATGTGCCAGCAGCCCAGTCACTCACTCCAAGAAGAGGCCTCTAACTCATCCTGGGATTGGTAGTAGCTGCCTTCCCCACTGCTTGAGTCTCCAAGACAGGGACCGGCCCGCAGGAACAGCCTCTCTGCCAACCTTTGCAGCACTGACATGGTAGAGTACGTAGACAGCAGAGAAATCAAGTAGCGTAGAGGCACCCAACTTGGCACGGCTTTGTTTTCTACAACGCAGAAGTCAGGCTCACGTCTTGAGCAAGACTCTTCTTTCTTCACTACTCTCTGAGATTTAGGGCAGGCAGGGCTGGACCCTCTCGGTTTCCTTGCCTTCCTGTTCTGGAATCGCTCACGCAGTTTCCTCCTTTGGGCTTCCTTGAGCACTAAGACACTTCTGTTTCTTCCACAGGACACTTCAGCTTTAACTCTTACTGTCGTACCTAGATTTGAACTGCAGAGGTGGCTGCCATGTTGCGCTCTCTTGTATGTGCAGGCGGTCAAAAATGACCCTCCCCGGCCCATGGCCCCTGATGGAAGCCTGCACCTGTCTCAGGGGATCAGAGAGGTCCACGTGTGATGGAGCAGATAGGGATGTGAAGCATGACATGAACAAAGTTCCTCGTACCAACCAGGGGAGGGAGCACTAAAGCCCACAGCAGAAAAAATAAAATTTTCGACTGAATGTATCAGGCATATTCAAATGACATGCAGTCAAAAGCAAATAGAAATCCACTCTTCACACATAGATTCTAGCAGCAGCATGCCACTGAGATCCATTTCACACATGTGTGTTTCAACGACACCAGCTATGCCTGATTCAAGCTTGAGGGGGACTGGCTTCTTGACTTTAGATGATGTTCGCAAACTGTATGGCAGAGAACTTGTATATTGGCTAGTTGAAAAAAAAACATGGACATGAAATTTCAACATCAAGTCTTTACCTTATTCATATACATTTGAGCCTATATTGATATTTACATTGTAACCATTTGTTTGTAAGTTCTTCACCATTCTAATGACCTTTTTGCCGTTTACATGCAAATTTTTAAAGATAAAAATGTGTCATGTAACTTCTGATGTCATAAAAATTGCATATTTATTAAAGCTTTAAGCTACCCGAGCTCATCTGTTACAGCAATTTTTAGACCAAAGATGTGCACGGTAACCATTTGGAATATTTGGTTAACCACCAAAGTGTTCACGAACGGTTATTTGGTTATTTGTCAGGAGTCAAAATGCAGAAATAAATAACGTTTAGCAACACACATGTCTAGATGTAGAACACAGGCTAAACATCGGAAATTTTTCAAAAGCTTATCATCGATATCATGGAGTTTTTTTATTGAGATAAATATTGATATCGTTTTATCGCCCAGCCCTACCTGCAACATAGGATTCCTAACAAACAGAAAATACACAATTTAAGTGCTATACCCACAGATATAAATGGATCACTGATGCAACGGAAAACTGTCAGCAGGAGGTGAAACCACCGGAAGTGTTCAAACAGCCATCTTGGTGTGCCCCAACTTTCATAGAGCGTCAATGGCGGTGTCTCGTTTGGAAGGCTGCGTCCTCCGGATATCGCATTTGCCAGCTGCATCCGTCAGAGGCTATCTCGTTTCAGAAACGTGAGTAGGACACTTTGAATGCAGCCTTCAAATGCAACCTTCTTTCACGGGAATTCGGAGAATGCATGAGGTGTATCCTTCATGGGCACTCATAACCCACAATTCTTTGCTTCAACGGAAATGTCTAAAACAAATGATGCCAATTTGCCAATAAATATGATGTTCAAACGCAAGGAATGTTAATTCCCAAGTTGAAGTACATCAGTAGATGGGTGCAGACTATATAATACATATAATTATATTAATATACAATTATAATAAAGTATTAGACTACAAGTACACCTGTCAAATCTATTTTATTTTCTCTTTACATCATTAAACCTCGCCTAAAATTTACCTCATGAATTCCCTTCTAAAGTGACTATTTCCCTTGTCATTCGAAGCACTCACGCTTGTTGAAGAGTGGCGTGCTGTCATAGCAACCATGTTACGTTACTATTTGTCCTATAAAAGGCCATCTCATTTAAACAAGACTTGTTTAAAGGGAGGACCTACCTAGCATGCAGCCTACCAAACGAGACACAGCCAATGACTGACTGCTGATAATGCCGCAGTTTCACTATCTCCGACCTCCGAATACGAAAGTCGCATTTCGCCCTCTAATGACAATCATGATTAATGTTTAATTTGCTCATTATGGATAATATCTGTTATGAGAAAGATGTCAGATCATTCAACCTATTAAACCAAGCGTATCAGTTTAATTCATATTTGTTTTGCTTATATATATATATATATATATATATAAAAAAAAATATTTTTTTTTTATCAGAGGAACCATAATTTCGTGGAAACCAAGTAGATTCAATATTTTAAAGGAATTAAATAACAAACAAGAAACTCCCGCACACTATCAGAACTCGCATTTAAAAAATTATTTATTTAGCAACGTTTCGGTCTCACGACCTTCATCAGGCATCTTGTTTGTAGATTTTCGACCAAATTATTATTTTATTTAAAAAAAAAATTTTTTTGGTCGTTTTTTCCTACGCACCTATTATCTGCAGGTGTGCGATGGTTTGTTGTTAAAGGCATTAAATAAAAAAGGCGTTTTTCCTTCAGTTTTGCACTAAATTAACACAAGGGAGAATGAGATATAATAACTGTCATTGATATGCACTTTTATATTTTATATAAAATGATACATAGAACCTTTAAAAAAAAAAAAAAAAAAACATTTATCTTTATATATTTTTACTAAAACATTTTTTGTAACAAGGTGGGCAAAAACTACGACTTATTTTTTGGAAAATCCGGTTGAATATTGCATGACAAAATTATTACTGTGGGACCCAGTCAAGTTTATTATTATAATTCTTAATTATCATTTTGAAGATTAGATTGGTTTTATTTAAAATATATTTCTTTCCTATTTACTTCACCTTCACCTGGAGCTTTAATTTTGACAATTCACAGGGAGCTCTTATTTTAACACCAAAAGTGCAGAGTTTAATTTACAATGCTCCGCCTCTGGTGAAGTGCTGTTGTCCATTCCTTTTCTGTTGTACTGTGCCGTCTTTGTACATTTGTATAATAATTTGTAATGGTTTCTAAAGTCTGGAATTGCACCAATGTTTGAACATTCAGAACTTTATTTCTTTCACCATGAATGAGATCTGCTGTAAAATTGCACGATTTCCGCACGTACACAGAACAGCCATGTTTATCTGTCTTTTATTGCAGCCCATTGTAATTTTATAATCATATTGCCATTTATTTTATTTTGATTATTTATGCTGCCCAGAAGGATAGTGAATTTAGTCTACTGATGCGTTTTTAATGAAAATAAATGCCAAATAAAAAGCACATTAAATTAAATAGCAATATTCATGATATTGCTTAATTTTATATCGTCAGCAATATTAGCGCAATAATATTGTAAATATATATATATTGCCCAGCCCTAATTTTACCTCAGTTTAATTAAACTTATTTACATTCAGCTGATCTGTTCGCCACTGAAGTTTGTTAAAGCTAGAGTGTTTGATGTAGATATACATAACTCGCTTTGGCTTTCAAGAAACAATTCCTGATTTTAAATCATTAATTACACGTTGTGGCAGCGGGGGCGTGGTCAAGCGCCCGTCCGAGGAAGAAAGCGGTAAGGGCGCTTGCACCCGAGCTAAATTGTGTGTAACACCTGTCTCTAATTTCAGTGAGCACGGGGAGAGCGGCATAAAAACGGCGACAGAACCTCCAGTCGAGTAGAGAGTTGCATGTCAGTCTAGTGTTGGCGTGGCCAAGAGAGACAAGAGAACTAATGTACTTGCATTGTGTTTATGAGAAGTTTTGAGTTTTGGAAAGTTGTGAGCACTACTGAGTGTAAAGGTTCAAAGAGGACACAAAGACAGCTGTTCCACTCGGGTAAGGTTCATTACTATACACTCAGTAGCTAAACAAGAAATGTGCTCTGCCTGGGCAGGTTAACATTTCCGCAAAGCAGCAACCGCTAGTATTATTGTGTGCATGGAGTTACACTAATACAGTTTATTAACCTCTTCGGGATACTTTGTTTTTTTAAATGCATTTAACTTGTGAAATTGTTGTCTGCACACCACACCAAAAGGGAAAAAAATCATTGGCTTACTGGTTATCAAGCAAAGGTGAAAAGAAAAATCTGGAGTCATGTAGTATCATTTTTCTAGTCCTTTTCAAACTTGAGGTTCTTTAGAATCTTTTACATCTGTGCTTAGCAAGATGGAGCGCAATGAATGTTGGAACAGAACGCAGATGTCTTGTGATGCGTTTGTAAATATTAAACTTCTTTTTAACTTTAAACCATGTTTAAGCAATGTGCCGGTCCTACTCAAGATGCTGAAAAAAAAGGGATGCGGCACAAAGACATTCGTCAAACCCATGTTTACATTGTAAAACAGTATAGACGCATGCAACAACACGTGTGAATAGCCCCTAACTCGGCCTATACTTCAAAAACTATCCTGAAACTGGCATAAAACCTGAAGATTTGTAGGGTACTGTCGGGCTCAGATTGGGTTGTACATATCTATTGCATGTACAGAATGACAGAACATTGATTATGGTATTCAAATTCAGGTGCGTTGAATAGTTCTGTGCACATCCCTTCCTCAAACCTTTGCTTTGTTGGACAAGAAAAACTAGTTTCATACCATATGACCCACATTTAATTTTTTACCATTGAAAACGTGTAAAAATTTTACAATTTACACATGAAGCCACATTGAGAGCCCCATAGCTCTGTGATTTAACAATACAGGGACTTAATGGCGATAGCAAAAAGTAATTTATTCTGAATCATAATCTAAAGGAAAAATATACCTTAAATGCTACTGGAGTTATATGCAGGGAATGAAATGTACTTTTTGCCCACCATTCACAGTGGCTGATGAATGCCCAATTTAACCACACACACACACACACACACACTTGAAATCAGTTTACCTACACCGTAGCCAAATATATTTTAACTCGGTTTTTCACAATTACTGACATTTCATCTTTGGCCCATTCCTCCAGACAGAACTGGTGTAACAGAGACAGGTTTGTAGTCCTTTTTGCTCACACACGCTTTTTCAGTTCTGACCACAAATTTTCTATCGGATTGAGGTCAGGGCTTTGTGATGGCCACTCCAATACCTTGCCTTTGTTTTCCTTAAGCCATTTTACCACAACTTTGGAGGTATGCTTGGGGTCATTGTCCATTTGGAAGACCCATTTGCGACCAAGCTTTAACTTCCTGGCTGATGTCTTGATGTTGCTTCAATATATCCACATAATTTTCCTTCCTCGTGATGCCATCTATTTTGTAAAGTACACCAGTCCCTCCTACAACAAAGCGCCCCTTCAACATGATGCTGCCACCCATATGCTTCACTGTTGGGATGGTGTTCTTTGGCTTGCAAGCCTCACCCTTTTTCCTCCAAACATAAAGATGGTCATTATGGCCAAACCGTTAGATTTTTGTTTCATCAGACAAGAGGACATTTCCAAAAAGATCTTTGTCCCTATGTGCACTTGCAAACTGTAGTCTGGCTATTTTTATGGTGGGTTTGGAGCATTGGCTTCTTCCTCGCTGAGCAGCCTTTCAGGTTATGTAGATATTGGCCTAATTTTACTGTGGATATAGATACTTGTCTACCGGTTTCCTTCAACATCTTCACAAGGTCCCTTGCTTTCGTTCTGGGATTGATTTGCACTTTGCGCACCAAAATATCTAGGTTACAGAATGCATCTCCTTCCTGAGCAGTATGATGGCTACTTGGTCCCATGGTGTTTATACTTGCATACTATTGTTTGTACAGATGAGCGTAGTACCTTCAGGCGTTTGGAAATTGCTCCCAAGGATGAACCAGACTTGTGGAGGTCCACAATTTTTGTTGAGGTCTTGGCATTGATTTCTTTTGATTTTCCCATAATGTCAAGCAAAGAGGCACTGAGTTTGAAGGTAGGCCTTAAAATACATCCACAGGTACACCTCCAATTCAGTACACCTCCTATCAGAAGCTAGTTGGCTATTTGTCTAAAGCAGTGGTCGGGAACCTATGGCTCACGAGCCATAAGTGGCTCTTCATTAAAAATCAAGTAGTTCGCCAGGTCTCTCGCCATTCACCAACACATGAACTTTGAAAACTTTCTAGAGAGACTTTTCTAACAGAAAGTGTGGGTGCGATTGCAAAGCTTGAAGTCAATGACACAATTTTGATTTCCTTTCTCCCAAATTTTACAGCCTAATTCTAGTGAACAAGGTTTGAAACGAACACCCACCAAATGCGGATTTTTCATGCAGAGTATTTTGCTGATGTACTAGCCACTGTGGAAGGTAAGACTTCTTGGAGTGAAATATTACAATAAATTAGACACAAAGACGTGCGCTTGACGGAATGTGATTACATTTTGAAGAACAGACGAAAGAAAAGCCACCGATGCGTGTCTGATTTGATGTGTGCGCTGTGAGCGAGTGCAATTAAAGCACTTCTCCAAGACAAGCACATGCATAGAATTCTGGGACTCGTTTCCCAATAACTATTGATCTTAGCTGTTAAGAGCATTTTCTACGAGCGATTTTTATGAACGTTTGTTATCTTTTATATGCAACCAAGGTGTGATATAGTACCCGCAAAATGTGACGAGACTAAATCCAGTTCGCAAGCTCCTCTCCAAATGAATTTCATGCACGAGTAATTTTGCTCATCTACCTGCAAAAGGTGTCTTGGAGTGACACATGACAAGAAATGCTGACATGTTTGAAGAAAAACACTTTATTATATTTTTAAAAACAGACAAAAGAAAAGCAGTCAATCCTCGTGTCTGATTCACTGTTCAGAGGCATGCAACGGGACACTGTCTCGTGAAACAAGCACATGTAAAGAGTTATCACTCATTTTCTCTGTTTCATTCAACTGAAAACTGTTTGCAAGAATAATGTAATCTATGAGAATGCTGCAAATCATCTCCGATCATCTTGTGAGGTACTTTCGTACAAAAGACTAAATTGATTAAATCATGAGGTAAAACAAGACATGTTCACCTTGATCCTAAAATTGAGTTCTATTTTTTTTTTTTTTTGGTATAAATATGACCAAAACGGAATACAAACACATTTGATAAGAACACATTTTTTGGGAACACAAGAATTTTTTAGGCTTATTTATTATTAATTATTATAATTATTTTTACATTTAGAATTGTCATTAGTTCTTAAGTTGTATGTTAGTAATTTTCACCTGTTGCAGCATACTGATACTTGCGTGATGGCAAATGGAGCCGTTGGAGATGGTAAATGTTTGGATTTGGGTTAGTGGTTATAGAGGATGTTTTTATCACTTCGTTATTTGTATTGCTTTTTTGTTTCGTATAAAGTGCAATTTGAATTTAGAAATGTCTTTTCCATTTCACAAGTGAATTTGTCAATCAGTTGGAGATTTATTATGAGGGCTTGTTTAAGGACCCATCAATGAACAGCTGCCTCAGACATTTTTTTTAAAGAGGTATTTTAAAACAAACAACAAAAAGGAAAATAAACAGTTTAAATAAAAATATCAAATTGTTTACATATTTCAATACACTTTACAGCTTTTTGGTACTCAAATTGGAAATTGTTCTTAGGTATTGCTGAACCTCTGAATTTAAAATTAAAACTAATAGTTTATAAGCACCATACTTACATTTATGAATACAAAATTTTGCCAACAAAAGCAGAACATTAATCAAATAATATTCCTTATGAAGAGACATGTCATAGCTAAAAAAAACATTTTCAAAACAAGGTTGAAAGCTGGGAATAATATGATCTCTAACAATCTTGCAGAAATCAGACCAAATACAAGTCGAGTAGGGACAACTCCAAAATAAATGAAAAAATATTTCCGCCTGCAGACCACAAAATGTACAGAATATAATCGACATCACAATTAAATCTATCTACAAGAAAATAATTAGTGAGGTAGTACTTATAAATAAGTTTGAAGGAAATTTCATGATTAGATATTTATGGGGTAATTTCTGAATTTTGCACCATCTCAATCCAGCCAAACCCTGCGTCAGACATGCTTGTGTAGCGTCTCGGGTGTGTTGCATCATAAACATACATTTTTAGGTCACTGTGTCAAGTTAAATATAGTTTAATACTCAATCTTTAAACGCATCTTGAGATACCTTAGATCGCATTTGCAAACCTACTGAAGTGTTTTCGTCACTGTATAAACTGTGTGTTGCTCATAAAGCTGAAGTTTCACTTACTGCCCCCTGGAGTATACAGGTGGTACTACAAGCTTGTATTTCTCAGGAATCTTCCTTATTATGGTCTGGTGGAAAATAACACGTTATTTTTGTAAAATTAATTGCACTGAATTAACGTGTTAAATCGACAGCCCACACATACACACACACATACACACACACTCACCTAAAGGATTATTAGGAACACCATACTAATACTGTGTTTGACCCCCTTTCGCCTTCAGAACTGCCTTAATTCTACGTGGCATTGATTCAACAAGGTGCTGAAAGCATTCTTTAGAAATGTTGGCCCATATTGATAGGATAGCATCTTGCAGTTGATGGAGATTTGTGGGATGCACATCCAGGGCACGAAGCTCCCGTTCCACCACATCCCAAAGATGCTCTATTGGGTTGAGATCTGGTGACTGTGGGGGCCATTTTAGTACAGTGAACTCATTGTCATGTTCAAGAAACCAATTTGAAATGATTCAAGCTTTGTGACATGGTGCATTATCCTGCTGGAAGTAGCCAGAGGATGGGTACATGGTGGCCATAAAGGGATGGACATGGTCAGAAACAATGCTCAGGTAGGCCGTGGCATTTAAACGATGCCCAATTGGCACTAAGGGGCCTAAAGTGTGCCAAGAAAACATCCCCCACACCATTACACCACCACCACCAGCCTGCACAGTGGTAACAAGGCATGATGGATCCATGTTCTCATTCTGTTTACGCCAAATTCTGACTCTACCATCTGAATGTCTCAACAGAAATCGAGACTCATCAGACCAGGCAACATTTTTCCAGTCTTCAACTGTCCGATTTTGGTGAGCTCTTGCAAATTGTAGCCTCTTTTTCCTATTTGTAGTGGAGATGAGTGGTACCCGGTGGGGTCTTCTGCTGTTGTAGCCCATCCACCTCAAGGTTGTGCATGTTGTGGCTTCACAAATGCTTTGCTGCATATCTCGGTTGTAACGAGTGGTTATTTCAGTCAAAGTTGCTCTTCTATTAGCTTGAATCAGTCGGCCTATTCTCCTCTGACCTCTAGCATCAACAAGGCATTTTCGCCCACAGGACTGCCGCATACTGGATGTTTTTCCCTTTTCACACCATTCTTTGTAAACCCTAGAAATGGTTGTGCGTGAAAATCCCAGTAACTGAGCAGATTGTGAAATACTCAGACCGGCCTGTCTGGCACCACCAACCGTGCCACGCTCAAAATTGCTTAAATCACCTTTCTTTCCCATTCTGACATTCAGTTTGGAGTTCAGGAGATTGTCTTGACCAGGACCACACCCCTAAATGCATTGAAGCAACTGCCATGTGATTGGTTGATTAGATAATTGCATTAATGAGAAATTGAACAGGTGTTCCTAATAATCCTTTAGGTGAGTGTATATATATATATATATATATATATTTTACATTACATATGTTAGCCAGCAGGTTGTGGCAAAAGATCATTTTTCTGTGTAACATGAGCCAGTTGGTGACGTGAAGGGTGTCCGATAGTCATCGTTTACATACAACAGCTCTACTTGATCGCTTGTATTACTACTACATTACTAAAACTAGAATATAGCTTTAAACGGCTTTAATGAAAAACTTCAGCAAAACTGATTGATTATAGAACTCGAGGTGCTTACCTCTTACCGGAGTTTCCACTTTGGAGAGGACATACTGTTTAAAATGGTGGAGTACATTGCGGTTTCTATAGGGAATGACTCTTGCGCACCAGCTACCGCAAAATAGAGAGGAATACCCCTGCTTGGACGGCTATTTTACCACTGAGAAAGCTGACCTTCAGAAAGCTGACAATATCTCTGCTTGGGTGTGGCAGCAGGTGACGTGTGTGTGTCTCTCTCTCTCTCTCTCTCTCTCTCTCTCTCTCTCTCTCTCTCTCTCTCTCTCTCACTCACACACACACACACACACACACACACACACACACACTCACGTTTATCTAATAACTTTTTAGAAACATCACAAGCCGTGATACTATTTCTGAAGTGACATTTTTAAATTACTAACAAAGGCTTGGACGCATCATTTGGTTTGAACCAGAAACAGCAGTTTCTGATCCGCCACGTAAGTAGTTCCATGCACAAATTAGATTTTTATGACCGTTTTCAGTTTTTCCTTTTTTTTTTATTTACTTGTTCATTGAACTGTTGTATATAAGCAATATCACACTCGCAATCATGCTATATGGCCCTAAATCAGCACAGCTGTGATTACCTATGGCTCTGTACCTGCAGCAGAATCACAGCAGTGCTGATGTAGGGCCATATAGCACGATTGCGAGTGTGATATTGCTATATATATATATATATATATATATATATATATACACACACACTACCGTTCAAAAGTTTGGGGTCACTTACTCATTATTTATTTATTTATTTCACATTTTAGAATAATAGTAGTCAGCAAAACTATGGAATAATAGAAATGGAAATATGGGAATTATTTTGTGACCAAAAAATCCAAAATAAATCCAAAACTATGTAATATTTTAGCATCTTCAAAGTAGTCACCCTTTGCCTAGATTTTGCAGACATGTACTCGTGACATTTTCTCAACCAACTTCTTGAGGAATCACCCCGGGATGCTTTTTAAACAGTATTGAAGGAGTTCCCATCTATGTTGGGCACTTATTGGCTTCTTTTCTTCATATTTTGATCCAAGTCATCCATTTCAAAAACTTTTTTTTTTTTTTAGGAAATTTTAGATTTGTAATTAAATAAATGTATATGTTTTGGCAGAATAATATTTTGTCTACAAAGTTAATTTCAAACTTTTAAGCATACACCTTCAGATCAAAAGATTTTTAAGATCATGAGAAACATTTCAGACAAGTGACCCCAAACTTTTGAACGGTAGTGTGTGTGTGTATGTATGTGTGTATATGTATATATGTATATATATATATATATATATATATATATATACGGGCGGCACGGTGGTGCAGTGGTTAGCACTGTCGCCTCACAGCAAGAAGGTCATGGGTTCAAACCCCGGTTGCCCCGGCCTTTCTGTGTGGAGTTTGCATGTTCTCCCCGTGTCTGCGTGGGTTCTCTCCGGGTGCTCCGGCTTCCTCCCACCATCCAAAGACATGCAGGCTAGGTTAATTGGTGTCTCCAAAATTGCCCTAGGTGTGGATGTGAGTATGAGTGTGTGTCTGTATATGTGTGGCCCTGCGATGGACTGGCGACCTGTCCAGGGTGTACCCCGCCTTTCGCCCAATGTTAGCTGGGATAGGCTCCAGCCCCCCGTGACCCTGTACAGGATAAGCGGTTGAAGATATATATATGCGCAATATAACAATTTAATATTAAGATTTTTTATATAATATAAATATCATCATGATAGTTTTGCAACATACAAATGGAGGCTAAAAAGTAGAAGAGGAACTTCTTGTTCAAGCACCTTTTCTCTGAGGCTGTACTGATGACACGTCAGTTTACCTAATGTTACTGCATGTCATTTTCTATGTATAGTAACGTATACAGCCACAAATATTTGAAACTAAGCCATGTCATGCATCTAAAATGCAAACTGCTTGGAGAAAAGCTAACTAAATCCAGAGCACCTCCTGAAATAGTCTAAAATTGTTTGCAGCATTCTCATAGACAAGATTATTCCTGCAAACTGTTTTCAGATGACTAAAACAGAGAAGAATGAGAACTTTACAACCAACAGCCACAACATTAAAAACGTCTGCCTAATATTGTGTAGGTCCCCCTCGTGCAGCCAAAACAGTGCCAACCCACATCTTAGAATAGTGTTTCCCCTACCATTATATAAGGGGGTGCCCTGCCCTCCTAACGGCTCACCCCGCCCCCCTTGAAGGTCAAGTAAATTTTATTTGATTTTCTTTATAGCGCCAGATTACAATTTGTTATTTTTTTAAACAAACTAAATAGCCCTTAAGTAATATGTTATTTATCTTATTTCCACGATGGCATGTCTTTTCTGTCTGTGTTTACACGTTTACAATTATCCCAATGAGTGCGCACGCGCGCGCACTCACACACAAACAAACACTTGCGTCACATACAGATGAGCACTAGCGGACAGAGCACGCGGCGGGAATTATGTCGCGTCAACCAGATGAAAACCAGACAAAAATATTTGCGTTTTTTTTAAACGCTCACAGGGCAAACATCCGCAATAGGCTGCAAGGAGACCGTCTTGCAGCATGCATGCGTATCTCAATAAATAGGCCAGACTTTCTGACTTCCCATATCAAGAGGCTCTGGAAATGTTCTTCCAGAAGCCCAGAAAGATAGACTGCAGTGACAAAAGCTGCACACTTTGTGGATAAATTACATAAAAATAAATGTTCCAACGTTTCAGTAATTGTTCAGTTAATATATTCACTGCTGCACTGCTGCCATTAAAAGAAACAAATGAACACCATGACTCCTTTAAGTGTTTGTGTCTGTCAATTTTCCCCAACCAACCCCACCCCCCCCCCAAAAGCTGTAAACCTAGGGGAAACACTGGAATAGCATTCTGAGATGCTAATGTGCTCACTACAATTGTACAGAGGGGTTATCCAAGTTACCGCAGTCTTTGTCAGTTTGAACCAGTCTGGCCATTCTCTGTTGAATTCTCTCATCAACAAGGAATTTCCATCCGCAGAACTGTCCCTCACTGGATGTTTTTGGCATCATTCTGAGGAAATTCTAGAGACCATTATGAGTGAAAATAGGGTTGTTCGATTATAGCATAAATCAAAAATCAAGATTACTTTGGTCAATATTGAGATCACGATTATTTAACACGATTACTCATTGACTTTGGAAACAGCATACATTTATTGAACTTAAAAAAAGAACTAAAACACACACACACACACACACACACACACACACACACACAATGTAAAAATAATAAATACAAATAAATTTGATAATAAATAAGATCAACTATGCTATAGTGCACTTCCACAACCAACTGAAAACTACTAAACATTTATTCAATTATTATTAGCACTGGAGCCTCATCCATTCATTGAGGTCAGCCGCCAGCTTTTTGTTTGAGTCATTGTCCGTGGTGATACAGACGAGCTTGTCCTTTAAGACCCATGCAGCCAGCGCTTCCCTCAGTCCACGGGTGATGTTTTGCCCCGTGTGGTCTTCAGAGAAGAAAAAGAAAAAAAACAAAAAAAAAAAAACAGTTTGGAGACACTTCATATTCAGATTGAAATTGGCATCAATGTAAAGAATAGTAAGACTAATGTAAGGCTCCATGGTGCGGCTTGACCTTGTGTTCATTGTAGTGGCAAAGTATTCGGCTGAAGACACATCATTTTCAAATTTACGTAACGCTTGTCCAAAGTGTTTACCAGTTTCTTGAATCCCTGGTTGCTAACAGTGCTAACTGGACACATATCTTTTGCTATGAAAAAAGTGATGGCATCTGTTATTTCTTTATGTCTGTGAGAGCAGGCTGGGTAGACGGTTGAATTACAAAAAGGGTCCTTAATTGAGGACTGTGTTGGTGGAAATCATCGAAGGGGCGACTTTTCCTTGTTTTTTGTTCGACTCTAGTTTGGTCATAAACCACTTTGTGATTGAATTTCAGACGATTAAACAAATTGGTCATATTACCATATGGTGCAGACGCCACCATGCAACAAATCTTGCACATTATTTATATTTGTTCCACATCGGACTCCTTGAAACCAAATAGTTTCCAAACGGCTGAAATGATTTTACCTTTCTTGTCAACCAAAGGCTCTCTTTCTGTTATCTTGGCTCGAGCTGAACTAAACATGCCACAGCCTCGTGGGGAACGAGTTTGGACTTTCAGGGAGGGGCGAAAGCGCACCGCTGTAAAGAAAAAGGGTGCGCGGTTTTTAAAAAGACAAAACGAGAACATTGCAAAACGGAATGCGGCACAATAATTGTTTTATCATGATTATTTTGTTTTCATAATCGGAGGCCGTAATCAAATTGAAATTGAAAATTCGATTAATCGCACAGTTCTATGTGAAAATCCCAGGAGATCAATAGTTACAGAAATACTCAAACCAGCCCGTCTGGCACCAACAATCATCCATGCGATTATCTAATCAGCAAATCATGTGGCAGCAGTGCAATGCATAAAATCACAGGTCAGGAGCTTCAGTTAATGTTCACATCAACCATCAGAATGGGGGTAAAAAAAATGTGATCTCAGTGATTTGGACTGTATCATAATTGTTGGTGCCAGACAGGCTGGTTTAATTATTTCTGTAACTGCTGATCTCCTGGAATTTTCACACACAACAGTCTCTAGAATTTACTCAGAATGGTGCTAAAAACAAAAAAACATCCAGTGAGCAGCAGTTCTGCGGATGGAAATTCCTTGTTGATTAAAGAGGTCAACAGAGAATAGTCAGACTGGTTCGAACTGACAAAGTCTATGTTAACTCAGACAACCACTCTGTACAATTGTGATGACAAGAACAGAATACTATTCTGAGATGCAGGTTGGAACTGTTTTGGTGGCACGAGGGGGACCTAAACAATATTAGGCAGGTGGTTTTAAGGTTATGGCTGATCATGTATGTATGTGCATGTCCCTTACCACACCCTCATTTTACCATATTTTAGAACAATGTGTGGACTTTTCAGATGGTCCCTTACCCACCGAATGTTAAATTAATGATGACGGCATTGGACCAGCTTAAATACTGGAAAAAAATAATGTACAGGACACATCATTTAATCTTTGAATACGAGGTGGCAACCCTACGCCAAGACATTTTAAATGTCATCCGCCACAGTGGTGGGTAGATGAGCAAAATTACCTGCCACTTTGCATGAAATATCTGCATTTGGTTGGTGTTCATTTCAAACTCTGGTTAAAAGGCAATCCAACTTTGAAAACTTTTTTTTTTTTACAATTGTTATACTCACACAATTGGCATATAATAGAAAAAGGGGTGCTGCGGTCAACTGATTTTAGTAATAAACCTACCTATCTCTGTGCAAAAATACAATAATAATGTTTCCAATAGTTTCTTTTAACCTGTAATATTTGCTCCCAAAGTCATATGTGAAAATGGCCATTTTGACCCTCCTCTACCAAATAATGGATTATACAGTAAATAATGATCCGTGACATTTAATAATGTAGCATCATCTTATATTTCATTCAACGGTAAAAATTAATCATCAAAAACAAAATTGAGCCAAGAACCTCTGGTACAAAATATCCACCCATGTTCAAAAACAGTTAGGCCTAAATTTGACATCAAAAATCAAAATAAACTTCTGGCCAATTAATACAGTTCATTAGCCTAATTGTAGGCTGTTTGCGGTTACAAAGCATCTTGGCACATGAAAGTTTTCATTATAAAATGGCTTCTAGCATTGCTCGTGTAATTAGAGTTTAGAGCTGAAAATATCAGTTTTATACAACATTTGTAGATTAAGTAAAGCATGTCAACTAACTGATAATGCTGCTTTAAGTTTCTGAATAGGTAGAGCTTCAAATTTTTTAATGTTTAGGAATGGCAGGCACAAGCCTTTAATGATAGCAGAATCAAAGCAAACTTTTCAAACAGGAAAAGAGGGAACAAGGTGAAGAGATACCATCGCCTGTATATGCAGATGGGAGGCCACACACAAAGTGGTCTTGTTCATAACAGCAGTCATCACATGATGTTCAAGAGACTGCTTAGCGTCAACACTCCAGGCTGGTCGGATCACACAGGCTGCATCATATGACCCCGCCTCCTCCTCGCAACCGCTCTAAAGTGCTCTCTGAAGACTCATGGCAGGCCTGTGTTTATGTTTCTGCTCCTCGGAGCTCACATACACATCGTAAATACAATTAGACCCAAGCTTGGTGGTTTGACCCTCTGGGTCTGAGATTTCTTTCTCATGAAACCAACTGCGGCTCCTGAAATAGGGCCCCTTTTTCTCAGCTGTTCATGTTTATGATATGCAGTCATTGCCACGCTATGTTAAAATGGGCAAGGACATCAGGCTATTCACTTGGAGATAAAACAGATTTATTGAGCGATGGATTCAACTGATATCAAAGAGAATAGCACCTATGAGCTGAAGACTGACAGTCACCTTACCATAGTTTAATTGCCATTCACACTTTCAGCTGCCCAAAGAACTTACAGAAGGAACAAATGCCAAGTTGAAAGTAACAGACACATAGTACTCACTCTTCCTATACATTTTTATACATGGCAAGCATATCATTGAAATGTAAACAATAACAAAATCATCATGTCCTTGTATTCCCTCTATGCGAAAGACAAAAAGTCCAACAAAAGATTACTTTTTCCAAACAACAGCACTGCCATAGTTTTCTTGCCAAGTATATCCACTTTACAAACAACGAATGTTTCATTGAATACAGTGAAAGTGGACAGTGATTTTCACTTCCAAGCTCCAAAATTAAAAAATATATATAATTGATTTAACATAATAGTTCATACAACTCATGCACTAGATTTGTCTCCAATCTCATTCACACTTTTAGATAATCAAGCTTGCTGCATCCCAAGAATCAATGGAGTTTGATGCCAATGAGTGTTTTTACAAGCACATTCCTAAATTGTAATAAGCCAACAACCTATGTGGTCATGTATACACATTAAATGGCTTTCCTTTATCGGTGTAAGGTCATAAATGTCATAAGAATAAACCAATGGACAGAAAAATGTACCTATTACCCATATCGTGTTGCATGTAAACACGGTTACTGGCGTTCTTACCAGCTTATCCAATGTATGCAAGTGCTGTGTGCATGACTCCACGTTTTGAGTCAAAAGAAGAGAATAACTCGACTATTTAAAATCTTATGTAAACACGGTTTTCTTGCTTTGTCTGATTTTTTAAACATGCAGATTTTTGGGAGTTATCGGCATTTTGGTATGCATGTTCACTTGGTACAATGCATTGGTGTAAGGTGGCATACTTTGACGTTTTCAGCAAATATCTACTTTAATGTCTGTTCTTCAAAGTATGGTATGACTTCAGAAGACATCTGAGCAACGTTTATGGTGGTTGACGGCTCCAGTCCACATTCATTTTCTATGTATAAAAAAAGAGCATCCAGGACATTCTGCAAAATGTTTCCTTTGTGTTCCACGGAAGAAAGAAACTCAAACAGCAGGCTTAGAAAAGAATGTGGGTGTGAATGTGAGAGCTTTCAAAATCGGGTTAACTAGTCCTTTATGTGACAAGCCCACATTTGATCAGGTTTTAATCTGATATACACATTTGACAACCAAAAAACACACTCTAAAAAGGTTGTTGGCTCGTCCAACACCATCAGAGGCTGGGGATTCACCAGAACTTCCTGACAATCTCAAGTGTTTACTCAAGAGACCTTGAAAACACTTCCCAAAAAGCAGCCATTTCTTGTGGAGACCCATTTTGAAATTATGCCCCTTTTTTATTAACTTGTACTACATGTATAGTGTTTTAAAGCACAAATAACTACAGTATGTAACTACTGGTAACTACAAACTAGCTAATATGACTAGTTATTACTAGTTGCAAGGAAGCGTCCGGGGTAACAAATCAAGGCCACCCATGTATTGACGTTCACAGTCAACTGCAATATCTCCTAGCTGTCAGTGAAACTGATAAAGGGGATGGCACTGGGCATCATGAGGCCTTTATTAGATAACCACGGATACATACTGTACCATGATATCAATCCAAGTCACTAACTAATTCAATAATGCCTTGTCTCAAACATGGCACACCTAGACAGCCTTTTGGATATGAATGCGAGTGAATCACCACGGTTTTGAAACAGCCTTATGATTGAGGTAAACACACAAACACTTACCACTCTCCATCTCATTGCCCTTGTTCTTGGCGGTGGGCGCGTTGCCCATGATTGCAGGCCAGGTATAACAACAGATCCTTTAAGTCGACTTTTCTTGAGGCCAACTGCCTTCAGACCTCGTCCTCTTTCTGACCATACGATTTCTGAGGCTGTTGCACTAGCTCTCTCTGATCATAACTCGCTGGATCGCTGCTTGCTGTCAGATCACAGATAGTTTCCCAAAGATCCGCTGCTGGAAATAAAGTCTGGAGGTTGATAGTAGCTGGTCAGTTGGTTAGCCAGCTAGCTAGCAAACAGTGGCTTTCTGATGGCAACGCTTCTGGTTCGGTATCGTCTCTCAGCTCTGTTGGGTCGGATCTCGTCCGTCGAAACAGCACTCAGAGCCCGTCTTTTTCTCCTTCTGCTCTTCTTCGCTTTGCTAACCCTCAGCGAGGCCCTCGACTTTCCTCCTGAGCGACACAAGCTCGTATTCTCACCGTCCGTGCGTGATTTCCGCCGCAGGACGGAGATTTTCCCGTACCTTTTCGGCACCCTGATCGTCTACTTGTTTGTGTTGATAAAATGATTCAGTCTTGTGCACTATGTAGTTCGCATAATTCGACAAGTCAGACCCCCTCCATTAATCCTCTATCACAGCTAGAGGGAACTCCTGCTTTAGTGTGACCCGCCTCTGTGCGGTTCCTATTGGTCGGTAGGTTTGTGACGCTCCATCAGTATCCAACTCTGATTGGACGAGTTGTCAGCAGTCCAGAGCACGCAGAGTGGTGATTGGCCTAACGCTTTCTCTCACTAGTACTTTATCCTACCCCCTCAAACTGACAAATAACGTCATCTATTTTAATTTCATTAACACAAGTTTCTGTGTTCTCTTTCTGTCTGTATAAGCGGGCAAGGTATTTTGGTTTCCCAATACAGAATCGGTTTCATTCATAATCCTTTGATGATCCTCTGTGGTGTTTGTTAGCGAAATGGCCGCGCGCGCAAGCCCCTCCCGCCACACTAATCCGTGATAGGCTGTCTGACGTCAAGACGGTCTATTTTTAGAAAGTTGGTCAGAATTTGATGCACGCGGACACCCTACGTATATGCAATATTAAAACGCGATCAGTCTTCTGCAAAACAACCACACTGAGGTCATAAGCGCAGGTATATGCATTGCTTTGGACTCTGATGACTAAATCGAGCGCTTCGTTTGCAATGAACGGATTTGTCGTGCGCGAGATGGCAAAACAAATCCATTTCAATGGAGAATTTTGGGATGCACATGTTGCATGCTTTACTGTGCAACCCAACTGCATTTTAAGGCAGGAATTATTTGCACTAAAATAAAAATCTCCGTTTAATATTTAATTTGAATTAATTGTTTAAAACTGGACTTTATGATGGCTTATCAAGTGAAATGTGATGAGTTATCACAGATGCAGCAATAGTCGAGGTTGCCTAGCAACAAGCAAGCGGCTTCTGTCACTCCAAACATGGTGCAGAAGGTGAATTACTGAGTAATGCAACACTTTTTATGAATGAAAATACTGCACAGCTGCAGAACACAAATATACACCACAAATCATAGTACAACTTCAATGACCATTTTTATCATGTAACAAAACATTTATTTAAATGAGAACTGGCACACAGAGACATTATTTATATATATATATATATATATATATATATATTTATTATATATATATATATATATATATATATATATATATATATATATATATATTTATTATATATATATATATATATATATATATATATATATATATATATATATATATATATATATATATACATACATATATATATATATATATATATATATATATACATACATATATATATATATATATATATATATATATATATACATACATACATATATATATATATATATATATATATATATATATATATATATATATATATATATATATATATATATACATACATACATACATATATACTTATTATATATATATATATATATATATATATATATACATACATACATATATACACATACATACATACATACACACACACACACCAATACAGCACCACCAACAAAAATATTGGCAAGGGAAGCTGCAACCATTTGTAGATTATTTTTAGCATTATGCATTTGAAATCTTATTTGATCTCCCACCCTCTTCAGTTTGAGAAATGATCAGTTTTTGATCAAAAGGTTAATGTGCCATGAGAAACACAGCATTAGATGCAGAACATCCCAATCATGTTTTAGACTCATGACCAGCTGTCCATTTAAATTTTAAACTGAAAAGAAAACATTTTAATTGCATATTGGAAAAAAGAGCTGCCTGATTGTGCACACAACTGATTTGTTTCAAATAGTTGTGACACCTGACAAAATTAGATAAACTTTTTTTTCAGTGACTGGTGTTTGAATAACCTCGCCTCTCCTCCACAGTGTCCAGATTGACCTGAGCCCATGGGTTGAGATGTGAGGATTATTCACAGGAGCCTGTGTCATTACAAACAGTCCATGGAGTTGTCTGGAACCAGTCCCAGTGGAGGTGCTTTGCCCGTGGTGCAGGATGGGGGCAGCATGGTAATCGGTGCAGGGTCTACGTTCTCTGAATCTTCCATCTTCTCAGCACATCCCTCCCAGTTGATGTGAAATCTGGTTACACGTGGGTTTGAAGCCAGGATGTTCCTCTGGAGCTGAGACATAGCACATAAAATGTCTTTGAATTCACCAATAGATAGTTATTTTGGCTAATCATAACATATTTTGGCTACATTTATCAAATCTAGAACCATTCTACAGAATACTACTGATTTCTTTGCAGAAATTGCAAAGGAGTCTGCAAATTCTGATTGAGATCATATATACAGTACAATACTCAAATGAAAGCTAGCTCTATTTAGCATATTATGCCAAACTTGATTTCACAAATATTGATGTCAGATGCCTTCTGCAGATGTATACGAGATCCAAATAAATAAAACTATTCAAAAACAAAGTGTGTTTTGAAATGTCAAGTCCTAGATATTAAGAAATGCATTCACTTACCTGTCCATAGTCAGGTTTAAGGGGTGGGTTCTCACGAAGCTCAGTGCCCATGTACTCATTGTTAACATAGTAGCCGATGCGTATGAACTCTTGTCCTCTGTATGTACATGTGATTAAAACAACAGTAACGCCCACAGCATCACTCTCAGGAATTAGGGTGGTGTTTGGAGCTTCCGCCTTTTACACGACAGACAAAAATACAATGACACAGCTTTCACTTACTGACTCATACTGGGTGTAACTGCAGGTTAAATACAATAATTGTCCTTTTGCATATGTAAATTCAATAACATTAAGAGATTAGTTCGCCCAAACAAAAATTCAGATATAATTGACGCTCACGCTAATTACATTTTAAACCCATAAGTCATTCTTCATACTGCTGTTTTCTATACAATAAAAATATATAGTGACTGTAGACTCACCAAAAAGTGCTATAAAATAGCTTTGTGTGAAGCACAGACAAAGATATTTTTTCTGTGAAAGGTATAGTTCACCCAAAAATGAAAATTCTCCCATCTTTTACTCACCCACATGCCATCCCAGCATCCCATGTGAATGACTTTCTTTGTTCTGCTGAACACAAAGATTTTTAGAAGAATATTTCAGCTCTGTATGTCCATACAATGCAAGTTAATGGTGTCCAGAACTTTGAAGCTCCAAAAAGCACATAACAGTAGCATAAAAGTAATCCATATGACTCTGGTGACTGGTGTTTTAGTATATGTCTTCTGAAGCGATGCAATCACTTTGGGGTAAGAAACAGATCAATATTTTAATCCTTTTTTTTTTAACTATAAATCTCCACTTTTACTTTCAGAACTCTGTGAAAGTAGTGAAAATAAAAGTGAAAGTGAAGATTTATAGTAAAAAGGATTTAAATATTGATCTGTTTCTCAACAAGACCCATCATATCACTTTAGAAGACAATTTATTTAACCACCACTGGAGTCGTATTTTATGTTGCCTTTATGTGACTTTTTTGAATTGTATGGACCTACAAAGCTGAAATATTCTTCTAAAAATCTTTGTTCGTGTTGTGCAGAAGAAAGAAAGTCATGCACATCTGGGATAGCATCAGAGTGAGTAAATAATGAGAAAAATTTTGTTTTTGGGCAAACTAGCCCTTTAAGTTGATATTCACAGAAAAACTTTCATTCCGCCATAGCTCTCAAATCTTATTCTCAATTCAATATTCAAACTTGATCGCTCATGAAAACCAAAGCTGTTAGACATAAATGACGTCAAATGTAGTGCAACGCGTCTGGACATGCCATTTGTATATGAAGTGAATAGATTTGAGAGCTGCAGCGAAGGGGAAGATTATCATTCAATAATAACACCTTCAATTTTGGTCTGTTCCTCAAAAAAAAAAAATCTAATAATAATTGTATGCTTCTCAAGACTTATTGCACACAAGTTGTATGGACTACTTTTATGATGCTTTTTTTTTTTTGTCCTATCTGGTACATGACAGCCCATGTTCACTGTATGCTTTTGTTGTAAATTATACTTTGGTTATGATGCAACACTTAGCATCTGCATACAGTCGAAAGTTAGCATTTCAATGTAAACTTCATTTGACTGCATGCACATACACAGGCATTGGTATATGCGTGCTACAACTGCTATGAGAGACTGGACTATTTATCTTCAAGAGTTTAGACTCATACATGTCTTTAAAATCCTTCATACTCAAAATGCAGGTATCTCCTGACCACCCCACACACACGCTCTTGAAATGCACATCCACTGTTGTTGTTGTTGTTTTTACCTTTATCTCCTCGTTTAGTGGCATTTACATCCTCTAGCACAGTGGTTCTCAACCTTTTTTTGATTAATTATAAACAGTAGACTTACTCTAAACATCTAAAAACAATAAAAACAAAGTTGTAATGAAAATGTATTATATTCCCTCACTCCCCTGATGTAGCCTAAGTTAAATTTAATAGAGCTGATATTATCATCACTCCATTTCTGCCTTAAGTACAGTTAGTGATCCTATAGTAAATTCAAGGGTAGTGATGTAGAATTCTGTGCCGAATTTAAATGGTTTCTGCTTCTTGTGCCTTCTCACAGAGCTGCGCGTTTAAGAGCTCGAGCTTTAAGAGCTTTGCGCTCATTCTGCTCCATTCGAGCAGTATCCATCTACAGAGCCATACAGGTGCATTAGCAGAGGTTGTGCCTCCGCCTGTGTATTTGACACTGTTAAACCAGATACTTCAGATGCTTCGCTAGACTTCAAAATCAGATGAACCACAGTACAAATGCATACCATCCCTTATAATTGAGAAGCAACCAATTTTAGATAAATGTTTTAATGCAAAGAGGAACGTGACGATAGATATGATTATTATGAGTTATAAACGCCCCCTATTTCTAACCTAATGTCCGCCTCTCTAGTAATTTGCTCTCAGTACCCCCTGGCACCCTTTGAGTTGAGAACCCCTGGTGTGGCACTTCTTCGTGACAGCAATGGCTCAACTGTGAATAACTGTGAAATACTCCTGTTGCCAGAACCGCCCATTGTATACTTAGTGGAAGAGCCTGTTGGACTTCAAAAAAAAAACTTTTTTCAAAGTGTAGTCTTGGTGATCACAGAGTTTTAACTTAATATTTATTTAGCCAATTATAGACTTGTTTCAGAGAATCTTAAAAACTCTACACCCAAAAACAGTGTATGGCTATTGAGTACAGTGTGAACACTAGTTATCATGGCTTGTAAAAACTATGTCCCACTCTGGACATTTTATTTTGTACTGTGCCCTTTTCTTTATGCTGGCAAACCCAATCTAGTCTCTGCCCTATGGCTGCTAAGATCTCGTAGTTCACCTTGAAGGGAACTCAACTATATTACTTTGGTCATCATGAGTGAAATCATGGTACCTTCTTTAAGAACATCAATCTGAATATTGTTGTTACTGTAATATATCTGTTATGTTGCTGTATAAGTGCAGAGATCTCTCACTCTGAATAACAGTAGTAAATTCTCCAAATGCACGAGTAGATCTATGAAATAAGCGAACAAGCATAATAACAACAATCCAAAATATCTTATTCATATTCCTTATTTTAAATACCAATGCAATGAAGTGTGTAGATTAAACAGACACACAACTCTTTGTTGAAAGACCCTTATTTATTAACATTACTATTTAGTAAACTGCATTTAAATAAAATGTAAAGCACACTGGTACTATTCTTTAAGCAATGAACGAGCCTTCTCGGAGTAAATTTTTTTTTGGGAGGGGGGGGATTTTTTTCCCCAATTTTGAATGCCCAATTCCCAATGTACTCCAAGTTCTCGTGGTGGCATAGTGACTCGCTTCAATCCAGGTGGCAGAGGATGAATCTCAGCTGCCTCCATGTCGGAGACCGTCAATCTGCTCATCTTATCACATGGCTTGTTGTGCGGGTTACCAAGGATAGCACGTGTGGAGGCTTCACGCTCTTATCCACGGCATCCACGCACAACTTAACACATGACCCACCGAGAGCCACATTATAGCGACCAGGAGTAGGTTTACCCATGTGACTCTACCCCCTCTAGCAACCGGGCCAATTTGACTGCTTAAGAGATCTGGCTGGAGTCACTCAGCATGCCCTGGATTCAAACTCGTGACTCCAGGGGTTGTAGTCAGCATCTTTACTCACTGAATTTCCCAGTTATTCAAAAGTGGTGGTTAATGTGGCCCAATAATAGTCTAAATAAAGTTAATTTCATAATCTCAACCTGAAACACAAACATGTGTCGCCCTGCAGGAACTGGGCCAACAAGGACAGAGTCAAGAGTCTGATCATACTCCTCACTTTCTGCTGAGCCCACATAAATAATCTTCCATTCCAGATCTATAACACAGAAACACAAGAACATGTTTAGGCGACAGTATATTGAATTATTCATTATAATGCATTGGAATTACAAATGCAGTATTTAAAGAAAGCAATAGGCTAATATGCTGTTTTTCCTACATGGCATACTTTTAAGGTAAATAGAGGAAACATGCAAGTTTTCATATAGTAAATCTAAATCACAATAAATAAAAATAAAAAATAGCTATGGTGCCGTTTATCAATCCTCTACCACAATGGAACAGCAGTATTGCATTTCCTCGTTTGGAGCATAGTGGCTACATTTACATTCATCTAATATGTTTAATGTATGTTATATATTCTATAATTGTATTTATGCAGAAGTAACCATTATGATTTTATGCATTTCATATACTCCTTGTATCAGATTAAATTCGTGTACCGCTGCTTTTTTTTTATGAACAGAGCAAGAGAGTGCAGCATTAGTTCGACAATTTTATTTTGGAGAATAAATGATAAAGTAAAACATAACTTGGCGCATAATACAACTTCCTCGCATGCTTCAATTACCCGCCATTCTGACGTCATCTGGGGGAGTTAGCAAGTTAGCAAGCTAGCCAATAAAGTACACTGAAACACATACACAAAATTATTAACTTTAATTCTCACCCTCCGGAAGATCCTCCATGCACTCAAATGTAATCTCGAACTGAAACGGGTTTCCAAATGGACTTGGGTTGTCCAGGACAGCTACATTTAGCACTTGCACTTTTGCCATAGCTCTACTATCTCAATAAGAGAAAACAGATCAACCGTGATGAATTCTAAACACGAACGATTAAAAAAACACTCGACGATTTTCGCTTGCGAGCTATTTCATCGACTTGGTTGTCTCTCCTCCAAATTAAAAAAATTAGAAAAAGGCGCATAAATACCTGGAGAAACGTGTAAATGTTAAATAAAGGTTATTTCGAGCAGCTGTCTCCTGCACTGACAGTCAGACAATACAGCATACGAGCAGTGACCAGTGTTGCCAACTAGTTTCAATGGAAAGTAGCTAAAGTCTGCTCGAAAAGTCGCTAAATGTCGCCGGATGACGTCATACGCTAATCACTATATTCGTGACGTCACCTATTTATATTTTAAAAAATATTTATTTAGAAAAAAATAGGGCATGTTTACAAAAAAGAGTTATCGAAGTGTCTGAATTAAGAGAGTTCAGAAACAGGAACGATAAACCGTCTACAAATCTCCTGTGATTAAGTGCATGAAAATAAATAAAAATAAACGGTCAAATTAAACTCTTTAAATGTAAAACTAAAGGGGAGCAAACAATGCAGATTCGTGAATGGTCATTCGCAACGCTGTTTGCACATGCGCAGCTCTATGTCTATGTCAGCTGCCGTGCGGTCAACTGATTGTGCTGCTCCGCCTTCTCGCCTGCTCAGTCCGGGCAGGAAAGCAAGAGCACGCGCTTGCGGGGCAGTATTGGCTACTTTCTTCTACGGAAGTAGCTAAGGTTTGTCCAAAAAGTCGCTAGATTTTTTTTTTAAAATAATAATCGCTAAAGAGGTCCGAAAAGTCGCTAAATCTAGCGACAGAGTCGCTAAATTGTCAACACTGGAAGAGGTACTCTCTCCCGCCAGAGTTTTCAGACAGCTCAGGTTGGTCTTCGCGCTAATTGGGCAACAACCCAAAGGTCCCGATATTCGCAAACGCTGATTGGACGACAATGACAGCAGTCAATAAGGACAAGTCATTCACTGGATTTGTCTATCTACATTTACTTGATCAGCAGAACCTGGGCTTTATATTTATTAAAAACTGATGGAGCAAACTATTTACAAGATCATTAGAAATAACAAAGTCTATGAGCCAGCAAATATATGGAAAATAATTGTGTGTGTGTGTGTATATATATATATATATTAGTTACTGGAAGAAAGAGCAGTGTGCTTTAAAATACATTATATATATATATATATATATATATATATATATATATATATATATATATACACACATACACACACACACTGCTCTTTCTTCCACACTCCTTAAATGAGCAATTCCTCAGATCTTTGTAGACCAGTGCCTTTTTAAACTAAAATTGTCATGTATCATGTGAGTTGTAAAAGAATGGGAATCAGTCCAGCAGGATCAGTGACGCAGTGATCTAGTCATTGTGTCTTAATCAAGAAATTCTGCTATCTTTAATTCCATCCCAAGATGAGTAACAAGAGTCTATGATGAACCCACAGCCGTTTTGCAGCATATGGGGGCCATAAGCAAATTCCTACTTGGCCCCAAGCAAATTCCTCCCAACACCACACAATACAGTCTTTAACCAATTAGAATATTTTAACTTAAAATTGTAATATATTAATTAGACAGCGCAAAAAAACAAACAAAACAACAACAACAACAATAAATTAAAAAGGAATGTTCAATACAAGTTAAGCTCAATTGACAGCATTTGTGGCATAATGTTGACTACCATAAAAATAAATTTCGACTCGTTCCACCTTTTCTTGAAAAACGTGAGGCACTTGCAATGTGCTTACATTATTAATTACATTACATTATAATTTGTGTACATTACAACGTCAATGATACGAAGTTGTAAAATTGGCTGTAACTTTACACAGAAAAGGTTAGTAAGTGATTTTATCACACTAAAATCATGTTCACATGCATGTCCTTTATGTGTTGTGTCTAAACTTTTGAAAATTTTTTGAAAAAATGTTAACGTTAAAAAATTGGCCTCATAAACTACCAAGTGCCTCACTGGAGCCTCATTTATTTGCAGCATACGAGCAGTGACCAGTGTTGCCAACTAGTTTCAATGGAAAGTAGCTAAAGTCTGCTCGAAAAGTCGCTAAATGTCGCCAGATGACGTCATACGCTAATCAATATATTCGCGTATGTGTCGAAATACATTTTTGTGGTAATCAACATTATGTCACAAATGCTGTCAATTGAGCTTCACTTGTAATTGAAGCCGGAATATTCATTTAAGGAAAATTAACTTTTTTTTGTCACAAAATGTATCAAGATCAAAAAAACTTATTTCTTTTTCTTAAATATTGATGGAGCAACAAAATTTGTGTGGAAAAAAAAATAAAAATAGAATGTTGTTTTCATTCAAATTTAGTGTTTGTACCCAAAATACTATCCTTTCACTTAAAAAAAACCTTTGATTTAATGAAAATGATAGATAAGTATTCTTTCTCAAAATAAAATTGTACATTTCAGGTATTTTCATTAGCGACATAAATTTAGCAGCAAAATAGCGCCCTCAACTGATAACTGTTATGAGGATCATGGCATAAAAATGGCATTAAGCCTCAGTAATTATCTGCGAGGACAATGCTATGAGAATGCGCAAAATGATTGACAGGCAGAAAGCGTCACATTTTTGTTTGCTGTTTACACAATCTAGTGCTGTCACAGGGACTGGTGAGATATCTCACGACACCTATTTCAGTGATATCTTTCAGGGAGAAGGAACATTTTCTGCATACTATTCCATAAAAAAATACCCCGTGGTGCCCTTTACCACATCGTACCATATTATCGAAACTTTTGACCAATACTGGTTAGACAAGATCAAAGCATGACACAAAACATACCCCTAGAATTAGCTAATGGTGTTTGGTTATGTTTTGTTTGTATTTCTTTCTTTTTTTAAGGGAACCAATACCTAATGTTCTAGGTACATTCTATTTAGATTCAGTTTTTCTATAACTATAAACTAACCCTCCTAGAATGCTGCAGGGAGGTTTTTGTGACAACCTAGGGGTTAGGGGAACATTCTCTAACCCTACAGTGAATGTTTTTTTGTAAAAACATCAAAGACAACATTAGAATGTCCATTCTGTGGAACCCAAAATTATTAGCTGGATGCACATATAAAAGAATAGAAGAAAAAAAATAGGCTATTATTGTGGTTGTTGTTTTCTTTTTTACTTTATCTAGTATCTCAGTCCTGGGCCAGTTTTAGGCTAATTTAGACTACTTTAGGCATTTTAGTGTACGTGTGCGTGCGTGCATGCGCGCGCATCGACGGACCAACAGTCACGAGGTGGTTAATCATTTTTGTTCAGAGGAGCTAAGGCTTTTGAAAGGCATTAACAGAATTGTGGCATTCCAAAAATGTTGAACATTCTTTTAAGATTAACGGTCCATCAGCCACCACACGAGGTCGCAACACGGACCGTTTGAAAACACTTCAAGCTAAAGTTACTAGCGATAAAGAAATGAAGTCAATATTGTGTTATGAATCTCTATAACAACCTTATCAATAAAACTAGCAATTTAAAACTTCAAAGTAATCAGACACAGAGGCAAAGCATTTAACATCCTCATAATATCCAAACCGACAAGAGTACAAGGATTAAAACAGTGCTAGATAAGTAACTATTGTAAAGAGCTGATTGAGGACACGAGTCTGCGCATCGCTCCAGTGCGCAGGTGGATTTTTGCGCACAATAGCGCGTCTGTCTCGCGCCACAGGTAGTGGCCGGACTCAGGTGTTGTAACACGACACTTCAACCATGTGATCAGCGATGGGAATTTAGAAAGACGAAAAAACCTTAAACAGACCAGCGATCCCTCAACACACAATACCAAACGCACAAGGTCACCATTGAAAGTGGGGACGGATCTCGAAGGATAATGTGTTATTATAAGCAGGATATCAATAAGAAACTGGAGTGTCGCGGTAGTTTCGGTTTAAAAACTGCGTTTCTCCGGTAAGGTGAGGCGGAAGCGACCTGTGATCAAGTAAATTGGATATAAAGCGAACATATATACAGGAACCCTGTTCGGAGTACGAAAGTGGCCACACAGGTGTGTGTGTGTTTTATCTATATTTATCTTTTATTATCTATATTATGTTTTGTGCATCGCAGGCTATTAACGTTTCCTGAAAAACACAACGCGAGGAGTGGAATCCATTTCTTATTATTTGTTAATGCATTAGGGATAATTTTCTTTACAGCATTTATTAATCTTTGTTCATTTTAGTTAATAAAAAATACATCTGTTCATTGGTAGTTCATGTTAGTTCATAGTGCATTAACTAATATGAACAACTTTTGATTTTTAAAATGTATTACTCTATGTTGAAATGAACATGAATCAAGTTATAATAAATAATAAATGCTGTAACACTTTACAAAAAAGTTCCATTTGTTAGCATTAGTTAACATGAATTAACAATGAACAATTCTTATGAAGCATTTATTAATCTTAGTTAATGTTGCTTTTAACATATACTAATACATTTAAAATCAAAGGTTGTGTTAGTAAACATTAGTTAATGCACTATGAACTTACAATGAACAACTGTAGTTTTAACTAACATTAACAAAGATTAGTAAATGATGTAACATATATTGTTCATTGTTAGTTCATGTTAACTAATGTTGTTTACTAATGTTAACAAATGAAACCATATTGTAAAGTGTTACCAAAGAATGTATGTTGTGCACTGAATGAAGAGTTAACGTTTAAAAAACATAATAATAAAGCATTTGTTACTTGATCAGTCAATGAGTTTCTAAGAATTAAATTCACTCAAAACATCCGGAAGCTCTTAAATATTTGCATAATTTATAGCCCATACACATGGTGACTTTTTCTTAAAAGCAGGTTGATGCATAGGAAATGAACCTCAAGCAAAGGCCGTTTTGGAACAGTTGAGTGCACAAAATATAAACCTTCTTTTTGCACATGCATGCCATTTTCAGCTATTTAAATCAGTTTAAGCGAGCACAGACGATTGTTTGAACTCAATTTGTGAGTAAAATAATGGGTCTCTCCATACTAACGTACTAACCAGTATCACTATATACAGTCACGGGTCTGTCTGTTATAAACATTCAAAGCAATCAAATCTGCAAAGCAACTTTTCTTCTCCTTTTATGCAGCTTGCCAGAGACGGACTATTTGTATTCCTTTGATCTGGAATAAAATGATTTATTGATCACTTCTGATCCACCCTACCGAGAGCATCAGTCCCTTCTGGATGAGGGTAGGGGTGCAGATTGACTCCGTTTCGGAGATGATACAGCAGGTTGGGCTATTGGCAGGGAGTATTCTGCCTCTGCTTCTCAGGAATGCGTTGGCTAATGGTGAGTCACTCGCTCCACCTCTATACTGCCATGTCCGAAACTGAACTTTGTATTCGAGAAGAGAGTATCCGGATTATTATTCACTGCATTCAAACAGCTCAATGAAGTTACATCAGAGTAATCTAAGCACACACCAAGGTACTAAAATCTAAGGTAACAAACCGTTTAGTTGCCAGATTGTGTCTGGAACACTTTAGACAAGCTCAATCATGCCAGTTTCCTGCAGAAACATTCAAGGTATTGTTGGAAGGCCATGAAATGAATACATAACACCCATTTAAGGTAAAAAATAAAAAGTAAACCTGAAAAGTTTTAATCATAGACTTTGTATGGGCGTACCACATGAAACCTGGCATGAACATGTCCATGACATGTTTCATCTCAAAATCAAAAGGAAGATATAAGCAGTTATATATTTTTTTGTATATTTAATGTTTTTTATATTTTTATATATACAAAAAAATACAAATAATTAAGGATCATTAAGATTGCATTGTGACTAGGGCTGTCATGATTATGAAATTTGGTTGACGATTAATTGTCAACAAATAATTGAGATTATGACGATTAATTTACTGTTTTAGGGCTTTCACGATTAATTGTCATACATATTGTCATATTTCTTAAGGTGTACAGTATGTGTGCTTCTTACACCTTAAGAAGTCTTGTTTACATATTAAACTTCAAATATGTAAATAAAAAAATTAAGTAGATGATTTGATTAAAAAAATATTTCATTTTTAGGATTTTAAAACTGAACACTAAAAGTATGTTCCATGAACTCATTTTAAATAAGTTCTGAACCCATTTGAACATTTCATAGCAATGTGGTCAAATCTTTTTTTTTATGAATGTGTTAAATACGTTAAAACGGCTAAACTGCCTTTCAAAAATTTAGGGTCACTCATTCTTTAAAATATTTTTTTCACATTTTAGAATAATAGTAAAGTCATCACAACTATGGAATAACATAAATGGAAATATGGGAATTATGTTGTGACTAAACAAAATCCAAAATAAATGTGTTATATTTGAGCTTCTTCAGAGTAGTCACCCTTTGTCTAGAATTTGCAGACATGAACTCTTGAACTCTTGAACTCTTGACATTTTCTCAAGCAACTTCTTGAGGTGTCACGCTCGGAACTATTTGGCTACTTTTCTTTATTATTTGGTCCAAGTCATCAATTTCAAAAACTTTTTTTGTAATACAATTTTAGTTTTGTTATTAAATAAATGAATATGGTGGCACAATTATTTTTTTGTCTACAAATATCATTTCAAACATTTAAGCATACTCTTTCAGATCAAAAGATTTTTAAGATCATAAGAAACATTTCAGTCATGTGACCACAAACTTTTGAACGGCAGTGTACCTTGGACTATACGCAACATAATTATATTCTCATCTCAAACATAAATATATAAAGTTGATTTCAAGTGTACTGGTTTAGTATTTTCAGTAGAGCTGCTTTTCCTTTTTTCAGTGTACTTTGCATATGGCCCTATGGGCTTTTTTAAAAATATTATTACTTTTCCTCTCATATTTCATTATGAGAGTCCTGTAACATGTTATTTTCCTATTTAAAAGTCTCCACGCACTTTTGTCCTTGAGGGATTATTTACTCTCCTGTAAATAATTCACATTTTTGCTTTTTCAATTGGATCCTCCCAGTCTCTCTTTGTGTGTGTGTGTGTGTGTGTGTGTTTTGTGCTTTGATAGCTTTGTAGAGGTGTAAACATTACTTTTAATGATGACTGTGCATGTGCAATATTTCATCTGAAGCCAGGTCAACAGTTTGCACCTTGTGCTCTGACCATTTCTCTAGAACACTATGCACTCTGTTGCTTGTCAAAGTGCAGGGATCATGTGTATCAAAATTTGATTTAACAGATTTAACAAAGTTGGCAAACTTTCAGATGATTAGGGGTATTAGGGATTGTTGTTGCTTACAAAATTTAGGCTAAGTGTGAGGCACCAATTAATACTTTACTGCTCACAAAACCTTATTTCAATTATTTACAATATCTGTAGTCAATTAGATTCCAAATGTTTAATTATTAAAAACACAGTTAACATCTAGTTAACTTAACTAAGTTAAAATCGTCAACTTGTGTTTTTCACTACATAAACACAAGGAAGAATGACAGTATTCAATGGACAGAACATTATGTAGTAAAAAAATACGTAGCTTTATTTTACGTAAGTAAATATTGGCGTTAATGCTGTACATGAAAAATGTTTTGAATCGATTTATTAAAACAGACAATTTGAACTTATTGACACAAATTAAATCAAACTTATACAAACTCCTACGGCATTTACCATTACCAGTGCAGGGTGTAATCCATTACAAAGTAATTAGTTACTGTAATCAAATTACTTTTTATTTAAAAAATATTGTGTATGCATTACATTAATCAGATTACAGTTACTGACTTTCAATTAATTTAATTACTTTTAAGTACATTATAGGGTTATGCTTATTTCTAATGTATTATTAATGTAGAAATGTGAGGTGCTGAATGTATGATTGTGTGTAACCATGAACAAGGAAGAAATATAGACATTAGTTTGAATTTGTTGAGCAGTAAAGTGTTTTAGAAAGTAACATAAGAGAAAAGTAACTAGTAATGTGATTACCTTTCAATGAAGTAATAAGTAATTTAATTACAATTTTAGAGAAGTAATTTGTAATTTGTTGTGGATTACTATTTTTAAGTAATTTACCCAACACTGAACATGGCAGTGCTCTCATGTGTGAGTCAGGACTAGAAAAACTAGTCAAGTGACACTGATTTTTGGAAAGTTGATGGAAAAATAAAAAGCACATTAAAATCATTGTGATATTAACAACATTGGCTTATTATATCTCTAGCAAAATCAGTGCAAATATATTGTGAAGATTTGTTGTATAATCCATCTTAATTTTCCCTGAGCACAAGTTATCAATATTTCTGATCCGTTTTCCTGGAAAATCAAAATGATGAATTTTAAGTGTATATGTATATCGGCTAAAAGTTTATTTTGAGGAACATGAGTATTTTGATGGCTTTAAAGCTTGCAGACATCTCTTTTGTGTGCTAATGAGCAGTTACACAGTAAGCTCCAACTCAATCTGTTTGCAAGATCCACGTTTTAAAAATGCACTGAATGTTTAGGTGTTTTGTTTCATGATGTCACTTTTAAATTGTGAGATTGTACCACTGCACAGCATGCAGTATACCATTTAACACACCTTTTGATCTGGAACAAAACCCAAGTTCCTTTTCTTTTATGAATGTTCAGTACACATATGCTTCCTTTTCTCACCTGTGTGTAAACTACTGTAAATTTAGCCTGAAATCTGATACCTTACAGTAACTGGATGTCATAGTGATGTGACTTGCAATGATATTGACAGCTGTTATTATAACCGCCATCCCTCATATGAAATGTTAAAGAACAATAAGGCCTGTTTCTGCAAAATAGCAGGCTTGCATTGAGCTTTCACACTGACAGCGTTTCTACTGCGTAACAATGCAGCTTTATAGAGAATGATCTATAATAATCTTTGGTAAAATGTTAATATTAACTTATTACAAAATTCTTACAAACCTGATAGTGAAAAGATGATGATGATCACATTTAAAGGAATAGTTCACCCAAAAAAGAAAATTCTCTCATCATTTACTCACCCTCATGCCATCCCAGATGTGTATGACTTTCCTCATTCTGCTGAACACAAACAAAGATTTTAGAAGAATATTTCAGCTCTGTAGGTCCATACAATGCAAATGAATGAGGCCAGAACTTTGAAGTTCCAAAAAGCACATAGAAGCAGCATAAAAGTAATCTATAAGACTCAGTGGTTAACAGTGGTTAAATATACGACTTCTGAATCGATATGATAGGTGTGGGTGAGATCAATATTTGTTACAATAATTCTCCTCCCTGCCTAGTAGGTGGTGATATGCACAAATAATGTGAATGGCCAAAAACACATGAAAATGTATGTGAAAATGAAAGTGGAGAATTACAATAAAAAAGGACTTCTGTTTCTCACCCACACCTATCACGTTACTTCTGAAGTCATGGATTTAACCACTGGAGTTTTGTGGATTACTTTTATGCTGCCTTTATGTGCTTTTTGGAACTTCACAGTTCTGGTCACCGTTCACTTGCATTGTATGGACCTACAGAGCTGAGATATTCCTCTAAATATATTTATTTGTCTTAGCAGAACAAAGAATGTCAGACTTTCTGGGATGGCATGAGAGAATTTACATTTTGTCACCTACTTTAAATACAAATGATAATTCATCTACATGAAACGGAACTGCTTAATGCATCTGGATTCAGTCAAATTTACTGAACAGAAGGTGTGTTTGTGTGAATGTCACTTTAAGTTGAACATGCATCAAGCCCAACAGATGTTGTTTTCAAACAATTGGTTCACTCCACTATTTAATATTGCTTCATAATAGCCTGTATTCCAAGATTATATGGATTACATAAGTAAATAGGTTTACAGTGCATTTTCAATATGTTTTCTGCTGAGTTCAGTGCACTACATGCGGTCAAAAATGGGCTTAAGGCAGAAACTTGCACTTATGTTTCTGCTACACAACAGCGCTCTGCTTAGGCAGGCTGTGCAAATACTGTAATCTGGGCACCAAAATAAATAAATATGTATTGCTTTCTATGAAATATGAAATGGGCCTAAAGAAAAAGTGCTACTCAACAGTATAATAAAAGAGCTGCACAAGAATTGAGTTGTGTTTCAAAGCAGCCCGATCTCATAAAAATCATGTGACTGTGGTGAAATATTTGCAAAATTACATCACATGGCTCCTTTCATGTATTGCAGCAGTTCCGAGGTGAAATGCCCACTGTGTGGCACGTACTATCAAGTATTAAATCAACAAAACTGACCTTCCTAACCTGAACCATGAAAAGCTCATTTGAGATGAAAAACACAATTGATGAAGCAACCATGTCATTTTGTGTTGCTTCCATGACACTTTCAGCTCACGTCTCAAATTACGGCCTCTTCAGGACTCTGGTCCAATGCATCGAAAGTGCAACACTGTATCAGTTGAGCCACAATTTGATTACAATCAAACAAGCTTGTAAACGCAACTGCTTATGTAATGCAACCGTTAAAATGTATCGCCTTATAGTCATGCACTATAGAAAAAGCGTTTTGATGTCATAAGATAGGATTGTGTGAGGAACAGAGCAAAAGTAAGTGTTTACGAACTGGTAATCTGGCATTTTACTCATGATTTGTGTGGAAGCGAATACAATTAATTGTTATTGTTGTGTCTGTAGTGTTCATTTCACCAGAAAACTGCTGCAATATGTACAAAGAGCCACGTAAAAATCATTTTGCAAACATTTTGGTATAGCAACGTGTTTATACCAGGCCTGGTTGCCCAAATATCATGTAATCTATAATACACATTGGTGGCCAAAAGTCTGGAATAAAATACAGATTTTGCTGTTTTGAAAAGGAAATTGGTACTTTAATTCCATTCAACTGATTACAAAGTATAGTCAGAACATTACTGATGTAAAAAACAGCACCATCACTATTTGAAAAAGTATTTTTTATAAAATCTAGACAGGCCCCATTTCAAGCCATCACTCCAACACATTATCCTTGAGTAACCATGATAAATTGCTAATTTGGGGCTTCACTTGCCATTATATCAAACACAGTTGTAAGCTATTTGGTTCGTTAAATGAAGCTTAACGTTGTCTTTGTTTCTGAGTTGCTACAGTATGTAATAGACTGGCATGTCAGAAGTTCAATATTTTAGATAAAAAATGACAAAAACAGAAACAGCTTTTTATAGAAACTCATCAGCCAATATTTGTTTTGAGGAATGAAGGCTATACAATGCTTGAAATTGCCCAAAAACTGAAGATTTCATACAAAGGTGTACATTACAGTCTTCAAAGACAAAGAACAACTGGCTCTAACAAGGACAGAAAGAGATGTGGAAGGCTGGATGTACAACTAAACAAGAGGATAAGTACATCAGAGTCTCTAGTTTGAGAAATGAATGCCTCACATGTCCTCAGCTGACAGCTTCATTTAATTCTACATGCTCAACACCAGTTTCATGTACAACAGTAAAGAGAAGACTCAGGGGTGCACAACTTATGGGAAGAATTGCAAAGAAAAAGCCATGTTTGAAACAGAAAATGAAAAGGATACAGTGGGCAAAAAAACACAGACATTGGACAACAGATAATTGGAAAAGAGTGTTATGGATCTTAACTCCATTGAGCATTTGTGGGATCAGCTAGACTGTAAGGTGCGTGAGAAGTGCCCGACAAGATAGACACATCTATGGCATGTGCTACAGGAAGTGTGGGTATCTGGACAAACTGACATCTAAAATGCCAAGGATATGCAAAGCTGTCATTGCTGCACGTGGAGGATTTTTGTGATGAGAACTCTTTGAAGAAGTTCTGAACATTTTTTTAAACTGTAATAGTAATTTTTCATGTTATTAATGTCCTGAATATACATTTTTATCAGTTGAATACCACTTTCTTTACCAATTCTTTCCATAAGAGCACAATCTGTACATTATTTATCTCATCGTAATGGTTTCTTTTTTTGCAGAGACCACCACAATGTCTAGCAACACTACAGCTTCAACTCCAAGTAATGTAAGTAGAGTTCCCCTTCTGTCACTCACTCTACGTTGTGTCGATGTAGTGACACTAGGGGTTGATCTCGAGAGCCCGAGACACCTTCAGATCTTTGAGAAAAGGCCAATGAGAATTGGCAAGTAGAATTTTAAAGGGGAGGCTGGAATGCGGATTAATTCGATTTTCTCTTTGGAGCCGAGCGGTTGTGTTTCAGCAAGCTGAATTACTCTTTTTAAAGATGTGTCTTTTTAAAGATGCCTTTCTATCACTGTGCAGTTCCTGGATGCGGTCGTTACCTCTCCGCCTCTGACAGTCACAATCTCTGCCTCACGTGTCAGGGCCCGGATTACGTTGAGGGAGCGTTCGTAGATGGTTCATGTTCTCATTGCGAGAACATGACCATGGCAACATTGCGGTCGCGGCTTTCCTTTTTTCAAGGGAAAGCCATTTCAGCTGTCCCCCGCGCTGGTCCTTCTACCTACCAGCACTGGCTCCAGACCCAAGTCCCGAGGTAAGCATGGCGCCGCAGCACACATCGCATGGCTCTCACGCACGCCTGCCGCTGCCTTTTCAGCCCTTGGACAGATCATGCTTTCCTGCGGGCTGGAGTTCCCATACAGCAAGTGTCCACGCGCGTCGTTGTTACAACGGACATCTACAAAGACTGGCTGGGGGTGCCATGTTCAATGGGAACACAGCCGCTGGCTCCTGGACAGGACCATACCTGCATTGGCGCGTCAACTGCCATGAGTTGCTAGCAGTACTGCTCACACTGCAGAGGCTATTGTCGTTAATCCAGGGCAAGCACGTGTTGGTCCGGATGGAGTCAGTGGTGACTCAGGTCACTGCGGGCCACTCATATCCCTCGCAACATCAACATCACAACAGATGCTCTGTCATGGCAAGTGACGATCAGCGGAGAGTCCCAGGTGGTCCAGCTGATATGTAGTCAAGGCACAGGTTGACCTGTTCGCCTACCAGGAATCCTCCCATTGCCCACTCTGGTATGCCCTGACAGGAGCTCCCCTCGGGACAGACGTGCTGACACACAACTGGCTTTGGGGGCTGTTCAAATACGCGTTTCCCCCAGTGAGCCTACTTGCCCAGGTTCTGTGCAAGGTCAGGTAAGACGAGGAGCAGGTCATTCTCGTGGCTCCATATTGGCCCACACAGACCTGGTTCTCTGACCCCGAAGAACTAACTGGTCTACCGCCCGCAGTGGTTAACACGATCTCTCAGGCCAGAGCTCCTTCTACAAGGCAGCTGTATTCCCTGAAGTGGCGTATCTTCAATAAGTGGTGTTCTTCCCGTGGCAAAGACCCCCAGAGATGCACAGTCGGATTAGTGCTTTCTTTCCTGCAATAGAAGTTGCATGGGCGGCTGACCCCTCCACTCTCAAGGTCTATGTAGCTGCTATAGCAGCATACCACAACGCTGTTGAAGGTAAGTATCTCAGTCTGAGAGGCGCCAGGAAGTTGAACCCTCCTAGACTGTGCCTCTTTCCCTCATGGGACCTCTCCGTGGTCCATCTGGGCCTACGTAGAGACCCGTTTGAGCCCCTAGAGTCAGTCGAGTTAAAGGCCATCTCATTGATGACCACCCTCCTGACTGCGCTCACTTCCATCAAGAGGGTCAGGGACCTGCAAGCGTTCTCTGTCAGCGAAGAGTGCCTAGAGTTGGGTCCAGAAGACTCTCACGTGATCCTGAGACCCCGACCGGGCTATGTGCCCAAGGTTGCCGTGACCCCTTTTAGGGATCAGGTGGTGAGCCTGCAAGCATTGCCCCCGGAGGAGGCAGACCCAGCTTTATCGTTGCTGTGTCCGGTGCGTGCTTTGCACACCTATTTGGATCACATGCAGAGCTTTAGATGCTCTGAGCAGCTCTTTGTCTCTTTGTTCACGTAACACAGTTCATCCATTGTGGCATTTCATATAGGGACCCCTAGTGTCACTACATCGACAAAACGTCGAGTGAGTGACAGAAGGGGAATGTCTCGGTTACTGTCGTAACCTCCGTTCCCTGATGGAGGGAACGAGACACTGTGTCCCTCTTCCCACAGGCTGAACTACACCGCTGTAATGGGCGAGACCTTGTCTCGGCTCCTCAGTGCAAAAACCTGAATGAATCTGCATACCAGCCTCCCTTTTATACAAGTATGTTGGGGGGAGTCGCATGCAAATTCTACTCGCCAATTCTCATCGGCCTTTTCTCAAAGATCTGAAGGTGTCTCGGGCTCTCGAGATCAACCCCTAGTGTCACTACATTGACACAATGTCTCGTTCCCTCCATCAGGGAATGGAGGTTATGACAGTAACGGAGACGATTTTCATTATATGTTGAAGGGTTTCTCTTTTCTCTGTATTGGAATGAAGGGATAAACTGTCTATAGATTAATAACTATTTATTTATGTTATAAATAAATTGGGGTCCAAAAGTGTGAGAATACATATGGATTTTTTCATTTAAATTTGGCAATAAAAAGAAAGTTTTAGGATTTTGAAAAATGTTAAATAAAGAAAAGTTATTTTCTGTGCTATTTTACATTATTAATCAAATGATCTAGATCTTGATCTAGATCAGATATTTCCAAAACTGGCACACAGGTGACATGATTTCATTCCAAGGCATGCAGTGAACTTTCTTTTTATTGCCAAATTTAAATGAAAAAATCCATATGTGTTCTCACACTTTTGGACCCCAATTTATTTATAACATAAATTTATAACATAAATAGATCAAGATCTAGATCAAGCCAGTGGTTTGGTTGACTAATGTTTCTACTTTTCTTTGTCCAGGACAGAATTGTGGCCATTGTAGTACCAACTGTTGTCCTGGGACTGTTGGCTATTTTGACGGCAGTTCTGGTATTTCTGTTCTGCGTTGTCAAAAAGAAGAGACAGACGGAGGGGACGTATCGACCCAGTGCAGAGGAGCAGACAGGAACAAGCAGCGTTGAGACGCCAGATGCTCTCAAACTACCCAAGGAGGAGAGACTGATTTGACGCACTCTGGTTTATGATTAGCCTGAAGCACATGATAATGACTCAAAATGGTCAAACAGAAAACATTATCATAGCATGCTTTCTGAAGGGGCAAGGCACAAATTTAGCCAAATATTTTGGCTAAACAAAGCGAGTCTGACTACTTGGATGAAACTTGAAAGAATCCTGATCCACTCTGTAAAGGCAACATATTTCACAGGGCATATTAGTAAACCAAATATTTATCAGAAGAAATCATTGCAATAAAGGTTCACCCAAAAATGAAAATTCTGTCATGACTTACTCACACTGATGTTGTCACATACCCATTTTACTTTTTATGTGGAACACAAAAGGAGACATTTTAATGATTTGCCCGTTTCACACATACTGTCCTGGTACTCTCCCCTTGAACTTTCAAGATGAGAACTACAAAGAGGAAAGGCACACCCAAAATGACTTTTCCCTCTTGCATTCACACACGCAAAAGTAACCAGGAGAAATAGAGGAGAAATGAGGCACTCAGCCTATTTTAACTGTACAGCTCACGCTGAATTCAGAACTCGGCAGAAACATTCTCTCTAAACGGCTAAGAGGAAGTATAGTTGAACTATAGAAAACGACGTAAAGTAAAAGTACCTAAAACAGGCTTAAGTTCCTGTAGTGGGAAAGGACCTAATATTTTGGTCCATCTTGTCAATACAATGGCAGTTGATTGTGCCTCACTTTAAAGCTTTAAAAAGCACCTAAAATTATCATAAAAGTAGTCCATGTGACTTAACAGTGGCTTGTGTGTTCATCTGAGAATGTTTTATCTTTTCTCTCATAGCGCACATTTACTGCCATTATATTAAAAACATGGACCAGAATTTTCTCTAAAATGTCTCCATTTTTTTCACACATAAGCAAGTTTTATTTGTTAAGAATGACAAGAGGGTTAGTAAATTATGGCAGAATGTTATTTTTGACTGAACTGTTCCTTTAAACAGAGAAACACCACACCAGCATGGTAGAATCACATGGACATTTTGGCATCAGATATGTGGAGTGATTTACTCTGGACTAGAAGAGGCTATTTGCATATCAGGATGAATACTTTTGTCAACAGATCTGCTCGTACTGTTCTTTCATCTCTAGCATCGACATTTCATTCTTATTTTAAAATGTAAGCTTTTCCCTGAATGCTGCATTGGTTGTATTCCGTTTTATTGGTTGCTTTAAAAAAATATCAATAATATATTCTACAAATATCAGTGTTTCTATATGTAAAGGGAAGTGTGTACTTTATTTGCCACCGGTGACACAAAAGGGAATTGCAATCTGTTTGTGTGAGTGGGGCGACTAAGTTGGACATAACTGCTTTGTCTCAACCAATGATGTGAGTTTGGGGCTGGACTACTTATTTGTCTGAACAAGTCCAAACTTGATTTATAGGAATGCAATTCCGTTTGGTTTTTCTAGTGGCGCAGAAATTACATACTTAACCTTTAAATACTGATTTTGACATCCAGATGCTCACAGATCACAGGATGTCTTGTTGAACCACATAGATTATTTCAGAAGCTGAATTGGGCATGATTTGCCTCAGATATATTTATCAAAATGTAATTAATCTGATATATAATTTCCAGAAACGTGATCAGTGTAACAATGAATTGTACTAGGAAACATTTTTAATTGTTTTATCAATAACACAAATGTTTACACCCAAATAATTTCATGCAATCTATTTAGTTTGAGTGGCTGCATCTAATTTTTACTGTTGTGTCTAAGGACAGAATGTCACTTGACACATTACTGTAAACATAATCATATTGTATATGTACTGCACTTCATATTTATGTACTAAAAATACAAAGAAATTATTTAAAAAAAGGCATCTGATTGAGGATCTCTGTAACTGCAACTGGAAATACATGCTTGGAAATTTTACACTGCAATTAGTGGTTGAGTGATTCAGGTTTTTGACTAGTAAACAAACATCTTTACAGCCAGGTGGCCAATGGCTAATATGTCGATATACACGCCTATACTGTGTAATACAATCTAATAATAGCAAATGTGATGTACAATAAAATGCTATTTATTTGACCAATATATACTCAAAATCACCTATAAGTATTGGAAAACAGAAAATGTGCACACTCCATTGACAAGGCTGCAGGCAAATCTTGGAACTGAATCTGGGCAGAAAAGCTTATGTTAATCAGCCAAGTGGGCAAAGCTGACGGCTGGTGCAGACAAACTCAAAATAGTCCAATATCAGTTGATTTAATCAACCTGGCCTAATTTAAATTACATAAATGTCCTCTGCTTATGACGGCTGGCACTTGTAAAACTGGGTCTGCGGAAGAGGTGTTCTGGAAAGCATAGCAATTACACAGTATTGCTTGAGGCTGTGTCTCACAATATTGCTTGGCAAGAGCAATGCAAGGCCTTATTACTAGGACTTGATCTTAACAACATGCCTGTTCAGTGACAGCACTCTCTAGTGGTAGCTTATTCTTTCAGAAAGTTCAGTGAGTGCATATACATGCACATCACTATGCTGGTAACCAGGGGCGTCAATTTGTTTAAAAAGGTGTTTTTTTTTCCAAATTAATGTGATTATTTAATCCGTAAACTAACTCAGTAAATACTGGGATTTTGTGAGTCAGTGGACAAATATAAAGACTAGTGAACTCTTATCCTGACTGTTTGGTATCACTGTAAAGTTTTTACCTCTGTTTAAGGAGTACTGGGTTCCAATCCATCCTTATATATCTTTAATAAACTAAGAATGTGTATGTACATCAGTGGATGCATGTCATGACCACATATATTTTTGTGATTTAACTGGAGAAAGAAGAGTGTGCGTCTGGATGCACGAGAGAACATCACCGCCTCCAAAGTCTTTTTAGCAAGTCAGTCCACTCAGCAGCCATCTGTGGAATGTTCTCGGGCAGGCTGGGCAGCTATTATCTATGTAAACAAGCGGAATACAAGTGCAGCTCCTATGTACTTGAATGGGGAAAGACTTAAATCTCCAAAGCGGTTGATCAAGATTACGATCTAAGAACATAATACAAATCAGCAATACACTCTGACAACACTGGTGTCATTAATTGAGCTTCTTTACCTCAGATTACTTTGCAAAAAAAAAAAAAAAATGCAGGTTCTGGAGTGAGTTGAAAGGTTATGTCTGTATCTAAGGTGATTAGCTATTTTACCTGTAAGGCGAGACTTCCTTTTCTACGCCATTAATCTTTCCGTTTCCTCGTGCGGCAATGAACTATTGTGGCAAGTTTGAACAATGCGCGCGAGGGTTTAAAACGCGCGCGCGAGTTCTTCCTTTTTCTTTACTTTATCGCGCGTGTGAGCAACAATAACGCGCGCGGATTAATGGCGTTGAAATGCCATCATAATGATGAATGACAGTATGAAACAGGCTTATACATTTTTACATTGTTATTATTAACAATAATCAACATTACCCAAAATCGAACCTTTTTATGCTGCTTGTTTAAACTTGAAAATTTATGACAAGAACACGTGAAAAGTTCCGTTTAAAATTATTCTGACAGTCAAACTAAAAATAAATGGCATAATGACTAAACATCAATAGGGATGTGCACTCTCCGTGTGAGAATGACGTTTGTTGGAGTTCCGTGTGTATATTAGCCATTAAATGGCTAACAATAAGCTACAATTTGCATGAAATTAATCGTATAATGTAATCACACCTCATCTGAATGATTATTCGTGATGTTCAAGTCTTGAGCTCAAAACGCACTTACAAACACCAACAAGTGTTTGAAATAACATCTGACTTGGATCTGATGTGGATTCCGATCACAGAATGAAGCAGAATTACATTCATTATTGAGTTATATGTGATGCTTACTCTTACGCATACAAATCACTTTCATACTAAATATACTTTATACTAAAACAAACACCAGAGACAAATGTCTCATGTGCTGAGAATGAGCTAACATGCTAACCATAAAAATATAAATCATACAAGTTTAAGAACCACTTCATGGTCAGAATGGGACCTTTTGAATCACACTCGCGCCAGAGAATTATTGCACCTCGACCTGTAATTGGCCAAAATGCTCCATTCGACTTCTCTGAGACCCTCTACTCTTCCCTGCAGAACACGGAAGCTTGACCTCTGACCCACTTTCTGTAGATCTCAATTTTTGCAGTTTGAATTTTAGAATATTTAATTTAGTGTTCTGAATTTCTTCTCCATCTTGAAAACTTGACGCTGTATTTTTTAAAACGGAATATTTACAGTGTAAGAATTCAGAACCAAAAATGTGCTGTTTGAAAATACATATTTATGAAATTGTGCCATAAAAAAAACAACTATTCAATTTGGTTAAATATGAATTGTCCAGGATTGGAGTTTAAAAAATTAAAATTCAAACCCATTTAAAATACAACGTAATATTTAATTTGGCAAAATCACACTTAGAATTCAAATTCAAAAGTCTATAATTAAAATGTACACAATTCTAATTCAAATTGTTTTGTTGTATTTCTGGCTCCATAGTAAAAGTGTTTACATGCTACACAAAATCAGGGTAATGGCCAAAAAAAAAAAATCTACCTGTGTTGATCAGTTTATGTTTAAAATGTTTCTGAGAACACAGAGTCGAGCGTGTTTAAATGAATGTTCTTACACTGATTATGCTTTAGAAACTGACAACATATGTGCTCATTAAACGCATTAAACGTCTTTTCTTTATCGGTGTAAGGTCAAAACCGATCAACACAGGTAGATTTTAGTCCATTACACCGATATTGTGTTGCATGTGCTTTACTGGCGTTCCTACTGGCTTATCTAATTTACACAAGTGTTGTACATAGGTTGACGTCAAAATCTGAGAATAATCAGATGATTTAAAGTATCACGTAAACATGGTTTTCACGTAAATGCGCAGGCGTCTTTTCGAATAAGATCATTTTTGATAGTTACCATATTGGTGTGCATGTATGCAGGCTCGTTGTCGCCTATTAAACATATTCGGTGTAAGAGCATGCATGTAAATGAAAATTTGACTTCTAAGTATTGAAAAATAAAATCAAGATATTCACATGTAGAATTTGCCTTGTTTCAGATTGGTATTAGCATTAGGTACATCGTTCTCAAATCTGAAGGCTTCACAGTTAAATCACTTGCATTTCACTTGGACGTGAGGGGGATTTGATGTGTGCGTTCACAACATTCAGAAACACAAAATTAAAAAAAAAGCTTGGCAGGGAGCATGACTTTTGTTAATAGATCAATGTTTTTTTCACATTTTCAGTATCCATTCTGTAAAACATTGGTTTGTTGATGAAAAGGATGAAATGTGGGGAGCAATTGGAGTGGATCACTTTTTCAGCTGGTTGGTGTGATTTAGGTGACTTCCTCCTCGCCCAGGCTCCAGAATGGTGGTGTTGATGCTGAAGAAGGTGACGGCAATTTTGAGCCCGCGGGTGGAATGCCGCAAATGGCTGCGAATATTAAGAAAGTTCATATTGCAAGGTCACATGGTTACAATGTCTGCAGATGCAATAAACTCACTAGACAGACCTATATTAGAATATTATAATTTTATCAATAGTATTCACTAAAAGTGCATTTTTGCTCCCACTATTTTAATATGACTATGAGGCATATTTGCCCTGAGCCCTGGCTAATTTCTGACCCTTGTTATAATAATACATTAATAGCATACTAGTAATAATAAAAGCATACGCTTTGTGTCCAAACTCACTTTGGATGACAAAGTGCAAAAAATTGCTAACAAGCTAATTTTTAAACAAGCAGTGCATGAACAGTAACCATTCAACTTTGGGTGTATTAGCTATATATTTTATGCATTTTGGCATTATCTAATTAAGCACATATTCCCAGCAAATTCACATTACTGTAATCATCCAGATGTTTAATTGTAAATTTTTCTGTAAAACTCAGTATGGGTCAACAAACAGCATAAATTAAAGACAGTACAACAAATACTACCATAATTAATAAACAATTTACCATTCAAATAATATATCATTATTTTCTGTTTGTTCTTTTTAGTATTAATTTTAATTGTGGGAGGATATTGTCATGCAAAAAATCTAAGTGGTCCTATTCATTCATTTTCTTTAAGTAAAATTTCTTATTTCTTTAGAATTTTAGGTAATATATACGTACCTATAATAACATTACTAATTATTTCTGTAGAGTCTTGACTTTTACCATTCAAATCAGGCTTCAGTATCGACCTGAAGGATGCTGACCAATTAGTCTCTACATCATTCAGAGCATTTCACTTCTAGTTTGACTTGTTCAGTGTGCTTAGACTCCTCCTTCTCTACTGTTACATGTCAAGACAGACACATTATCAACTCTGTGCTCCATGAAACCAGCTGAGTGAGAACACCTGTAAACTAAACAAGAGGTTTAGCTGACACCCCAAAGAGATGTCTAATAGAGAACAAAATCCTTCCTGAGAAAAGACGTACCTGCTCGAAGATATGTCTGCAAACCTCCCAGAAGAGGACCTCTCGTGTCCCGTGTGCTGTGAAATTTTCAAGGATCCAGTTCTTCTGCCATGCAGCCACAGTTTCTGCAGGAGCTGTCTGGCGCACTTCTGGGATAGTGCTGGTTCTCGCAGCTGCCCCGTCTGCAGGAGAAGAGCCTCCAAGAAAAACCCTCCCTCCAACCGGGCCCTCAAAAACCTGTGTGAAGCTTTCTTGCTGGGAAAAGGCCAGGGCAATGTATCTGGATCAAACACGTTGTGCTGGAGACATGCTGAAAATCTCAAACTTTTCTGTTTGGTAGATCAAGAACCAATCTGTGTTGTATGCCAAGCCTCAAAAATGCACAAGGGTCATGACTGCTCTCCCACGGAAGAGGCGGCTCTGGATTGTAAGGTAGAGTTGACAATGCCACATTGTGTTTTTGAATCTGTGATACATTGTGTTTGCTCTCTATACGTTCTGCTGTTCTCAGGCTTTGAGAAGATTTACAGCAGCAAGGCATAACAATGCAGTTTATCAAGTCTGCTTTGACATTATCTCAGTCTGTTCGGCCAAAAGATCATGGCAAGCTTTCAAACAACACCTTCTACATTCTTCTTATTCAAGCTCCCAGTGTGGCATATGTGTCCTATTGTTTTCTGGGAAAAATTATTCAGTTCGATCCAAAACTCTTCAGAAGGTACTGACATGGTTAGATTAGGCTAGAGAGAGTGTGAAGTAAGCTGGACAGGGAAGCTCATATTTGAAAAGAGAGGCTTCAACAGTTTATAGTGCTTCATTGGTTCTGAACTGGTGGGTTGTGACTGTTGCTAAAAAACAATGCTAAATGCAAATAATTGCATGCAACTAACTGTTTGATCATACTAGGTTGTGATATACTAAATGTGCTAAATTAATGAACTTATTAAAACGAGGTGAAAACAGTTCCTATGTCTTTTGTTGTTTACATCAAAGGTCATGCGTCCAATCAAACTCAGTTATTTTGGTGCAAATTCCTCCAATCACCCAATATTCTGAAATTTCATGACAACTCATAATTCGAATGAGATGGTGAAATCTGATATCGTATGACTTTTATTCCCACAGAGACCATCCAATCAACATTCCAAATCGATACAATACAGGCATCAAATTTTAACTAGCCTAAAACTGAACTCCTATTCAGCACTTTATTTTAAAGGTTCACTCAGTAAGATTTTGGCTGGCTCTTACTCATCCCAGCAGTCCCTGTATTACTTGTTGTTTTGGACTCTATACTGACCCCATCGACCTGGATAGTGAAAGATTTTTATCTTCTTGTGACCGGGCAGAGGGCGGGGCCAGGTTGTGATGCTGCACACCCGGTCCCTAATCAGGCTAATCAAGCCTCGGAGAGGGATATAGGCCGACTGGAAGCTGCAGTGCTAGAGAGAGAGTGAGAGTGAAATTTACAGGCAGCTGTCCGACACCTTTGTGAGTTTGCCTGTTTGTTTAAGTTCCTTATTGAAATATTATTTATATCATCAAGTCGGTTTTCGCCCCCTCCTTTCAATGAATCCCTTTACACTGGTGCCGAAATTCAGGAAGGAGGAGGGATGCGCCATAGTGGAGTTCTCGCCACTACTATCCACCCCAAAGGAGCAGCCACGGCTATCCGCCAGAGGACGGAGGAGCCCGGCCACCTGTAAGAGGAGGATCGGCCGCCAATGAACTTTCGCGCGTGTAGGCTACTCGCGTTTGCCGTTTGATGTTGCACTGTTTTTCCATTATCAGCGCCATGAGGACATTCATCTTCATCTCATGAGTGTGCATCATTTTAAACATATTTCTAAAAAATTATATATTCAGGTCTTTATGTGTAAATCTTTTTTTTAAATTTCTTAATTATGGTTTTTCTAACATCAAAAACAGACAATAACAGACAAAACAACCCTTCATATAACAGAAATCTGTGCAATATGTAAAATTAAACAAAAAAAGGAGGATGATGATATCCAAAGCCAACCTCTCCTACAAAGTGTAATCACAATCATTACAGAAAGTGATTGTTACAATAAATAAATAATGAATAAATCATTAGACCTTGTGACCTTGTGAGTAAAAACTGGTTTCCACATTTTGTCGAATTTTGCAGAATTCCCAGAAATTGTGTATCTAATTTTTTCCAGATGTAACGTAGAAGTGAGTCCAGTTAGCTAGCTAGAAAAGAGGGGCCTAGTGTTTTTCTTCCATAAAAACAGGATAACTTTCTTAGCTACAATCACACCATATTGAACAGGTAACTGTACCTTTGGACTGAGAGACTCCAGTGAGTCTGACCAACCAAGAATTGCTATCATTGGGTCAGGAAGTAAAACACAGTTATAGACCTTGGCAAAAAACTGAAAAGGTTCTAGCCAAAAACTCTGAATTTGTGCACAGAACTAAAAAAGACATGCCAAGCTACCCTCAGCAGCTTTACACTTATCACATTTAGGAGAGACAGAAGGATATAATTTCATAAGCTTTATTTTGGAATAGTGTAGTCTATGTAATACCTTGTACTGAATAAGTTGGTGTCTTGAATTTATGGAACATGAATAAACAGATAGAAGGCATTTGTCCCAATCAGTCTCGGAAACCTGACTCCTTAGATCCTCTTCCCAAGCTGTTTTCAAGTGAAGGAAGGAAAAGTCTGTATTATCTTTAAAAGCATTTACAAATAAGTATGTTAGCCCCCTAGAATTAGAAAATAAATAAAATATTTTGCATTTTAAAAGTTCCTGACTTGAAGATATCTGAAGAAATGAGAAGAGGGAAGGTTGAATCTCTCGCTGAGTTGAGCAAAGGAGGCAAAAGCATTATTAATATATAAATCTTTCATACTGAGAATTCCTTTACCTTGCCATTCCCTAAAAATTGTATCTGTAAGTGAGGGTTTGAATGCATGATTATAACAGATAGGAGTAAATAGGGAAGTACTTGGTAACTTAATTACCTTTCTGATTCGGTACCATATTCTGATAGAGTTGTTAACGATTCAATTATTTGTGGGAACCTCTTTGCTAAGGTGCTGAAAAAAGCAGAGCAGAAAGAGATGAGTGAACGGCACTTTGTTCTATCTCTAGCCAAAAAGGGGTATCTGCTTGAACAATACCCGGAAAAGAATCCTACCAATACATTAATGTTCTGCAGTTCACTGCCCGGTAATAATGACGAAAGATGGGCAAACCCCCTATGTGTTTGGGTTTATACATATGAATTTTGGATATATGAGCAATTTTAAAACCCCAGATGAAAGGCATAATAATGGAGTCAAGAGTTCTGAAAAATTATTTGGGGAACCAAAAAAAAAAGGCAGATTTAGAAAAAGGTATAACAATCTCAAAAGGATCACCATTTTAATCATTGAGATCATTGAGATAGGGAGTGATCTCCATCTTTCTATGTCCTGCTTTAGGCTGTCTAGTAAAGCAAAGCTATTTAATTTAAATAAATCCTTTGGATTCTTGGGGTATTTTATCTTGTCTAAAGCCATTTTAAATGGCAGTCTCTGCATGAAAACTGGATCTATATTGTCACTGACAGAATAAATTCACTTTTTTTCCCAATTAACAGAATAACCAGAAAAGCTGCTACATGAGTTTAATAAATCCAACAGAGGGGGAACAGAGTGCTCGTTATCTGAAAGATACAAAAGAACATCATCAGCATAAACCTAAGCTTATCACCTAAGCTTAAGGGCGGAATCTGTGGATGATGTCTGATGGTTATTGCCAAAGTTTCTATGCAATGGCAAAGAAAAGGGGTGAAAGTGGACACCCCTGTCGTGTGCCCCTATGCAACTCAAATTGTGGTGATCTATCGAGATTAATTAGCACTGATGCGCAGGGATGCTGATACAACATGCTGACCCAGGAAGAAAACCTATCTCCTAAATTCAATTCTTTAATAGTGGATAAGATGTAATTCCATTCAACTTGATCAAAAGCTTTTTCTGCGTCTAATGTGACGATTGCCAATTTAGAGTGAGTTTTCAGCTTAGAATAGATTATATTTAGAAAACGTCTGACATTAAAAAAAGAAATTTTTTTAGGGGCAAAGCCAACTTGGTCAGGTGAATAATAGCTGAAATACATTTGTTTAATCTAATTGCCAAAATTTTAGTGTAAAAATTTCAGCACTTTTAAATCCATATTGAGAAGAACAATTGGACGAAAAGAAGACACGTCAGTCTCATCCTTGCCTTTCTTAAGAAGTAAAGAAATATTGGCAGAGTAGAGAGAGGAAGGAAGTGCTTACTAAAGGAATGCTTGAACATCCGTAACATAAGAGGTGCAATTTCATCAGCATATTTCTTATAAAATTCGATGCAAAAGCCATCAGGTTCACCTGTATCCTCTGCTGATTTGTATCCTTTCTTGGATTTTGGCTACTTAATGCACCTTTAAAGCTGGACAATGAAACTTCTGGTCTCTCTATCGAAATCTGTGGTTGAAACCTAACATTGCAATTAACTTGCGGAGGAACTTTTCATCCTTGTGTGATTACGTCACATCTTTAAGCACAACTGACGTAATCACACAAGGACAAATCCAACCCGACAGCTCAAAATATACTGTAAATCGTAAAATTATTTTAGGCTTACCTTAGTGAAAGGTGTCAAGGCAAGAACACAGTTTTGAACACAGATTTTTTTTATGTACCAACCCAAAAACTTGCTCACCTTTTGTTAATTTTTAACAAAAAAGTTCAGCAGTGCAGCTTTAAAAAAAGAGGACTTTGGAAAAATGTGACAATTTTGCCATATCTTACTAATCATTACAACTTGTCATGGGACATAATCTTGAAGCAAAACCCCAAAATAGTTCCTTGGTTTTACTTTAAAGAAAGATATTTTCTTTGCAGGATAAACTCTCTGCTGCCATGAAAGTATTGCAACATAAGCTGGAAGTATTCAGTAAAGCAAGACAGTCCTCAGCCTTTACTTTGGAGCACATAACGGTAAATATTACATTTAATCACAACAATAGATGTGACTATTGTTATAAGCACCAATATGTTTCTTTATTATTAATTGTGTTTTTTAAGATTCAGGCCCAGCGAGTTGAGAGACAAATGAAGGAGGAGTTTCTCGAGCTCCACCAGTTTCTGTATGAGGAGGAAGAGCTCAGGTTATCAGCCTTCAAGGATGAGGTAGAGCATAGAGTGAAGGCCATGAAGAGCAGAGATGATGATATTGCACGGAGGATATCATCTCTTACAGACATGCTCGGCACAATTGAGCGAAGCATAAACGCTGAAGATTTGACTTTGTTGCAGGTAAGAATGTTGTGATTTGTCGGAGTAACATTAATTTGATAATTTGTTAATAAATTAATTGTGTTCATCTTTTACAGAACTTCAAAGCTACCATAGATGGGTATGTCAATTTATGACTTACTCTTCATTATTTTATTTCCTTTGCTTGCTTTTTTGTTTTTCTTTTCAAGAAGTGCGTTCACTCTAAATAGAACTTAATTTTTTTTTTCTCCAAAGAACATGGAGCACATTGGAGGATCCAGAACGTTTGTCTCGATCTTTATTGGATGAGCCCAAATATCTTGGCAACCTGAAGTACAAGGTCTGGGAGAAGATGCAGGAAGTTGCACCTTACAGTAAGAATCTCTTTAATATGCAGAGGGATACTGATGTTCCATATAGAAACTAAAAATGAAGAAATAATAATAATAACCCAATCAAATTCACGTGTTTGAATGCAAATTTTACAAGTCCATTTTTGTGTGTTTGGGTAGATATTATATCATATCAATGAATTGAAATCATCTAAAAATGTAAACCTGTAATGCATGGGACAAGCAGCCATTAAATGTCACTACGAGGTTGTGACCTTTATTTTGAAGTTCTGGTTCTTGTCTTGTCAGTTTCGCTTTTTCCCTTCCTGATTGTTCTTTAAATGTACATATAATGTCCAAATGTTCTCTGTTTCTGTGTTTGTTCTTGTCCTTTCTAAGCTGTTTGTTGTAGTCTGGGTTGAGTTCTTGTTTATGTCTTCTGGAGTCTTTATCTTTGTATTTCTCCTTTCTTCAATAAAAGCTGCACTTAGATCCTCACCCTGCTGCTCCTTTTAGACTCCACATCACAAAACCCTTTTTATGTATGTACAACTGTAGAGATGTAATCTTTAGAAACCCTTTGAAGACTTGTGAGAACTGGAATAGCCAAAACCTTTGCGTGGATATGGCCACATGAGTGATTTCAATACTCTCATTTATTTAACTATCATTTATTTAAGTAAATGATCATGAAACTTTGCCCAAGAAAGACATTTTAATAGCAAGTAAAGTGAGAATAATTTAAGGAATAGTTCACCCAAAAATTTAAATTCTCTCATCATTTGCTTGCCCTCAAGCTGTCCCAGATATGTGTGACTTCCTTTCTTCTGCAGAACACAAATTAAGATTTATTTAGAAGTATTTCTCACCTCTTGTGGTACAATGCAAGTGAATGTGTGCAAATTTTTTAATGCTCTAGAAATCACAGAGGTCAACATAAAAGTAATCCATATGACTCCAGGGGTAAAATCCAGGGCCGGCCCGTGGGTTTGTGATGTCCTAGTAAATCACCCCATTGTGTGAAAATTGTCATAACTTTAAAAAATTCACAGACCACTGCAAATGTGATGAGTAGATTTTTTTTTTTTTATAGGATGCTCTAAAAAAGAAGCACTATACTTTATAGCTCGGTAGATGACAAATAACGTGTCCAATATCTTTTTTTCCTCATCATAAAGATGTTAGGTACAAATGTAAATTTTTGAGCCAAAAAGGCTAGAAAAATCACTCTAGACCCCACTCACCCAGCCCATTAAATTTTTTAACTGTTGCCTTTTGGCCGACGATTCAGAGCTCGGAGCACCAGAACCATCAGACACAGCAACAGTTTTTTCCCGCAGGCTCCAATGGAGTGGTCCTGTCACAACGTCACGGTACCCCAGGCAAGCTTTACCCTTGTTCATTTTTCTCCAGAAAGCTGAATTCTGCTGAGCGAAACTATGATGTGGGGAAAAAGGAATTACTTTCCATGAAGGCAGCACTCTAAGAGTAGCTTCACTGGTTAGAGGGGGCAGTCCATCCTTTCCAAGTTATCACTGATCTCAAGAACCTTGAATACATCAAGGCAGCCAAGAGACTGAATCCACGTCAAGCCCAATGGTCATTGTTCTACACCAGGTTAAAATTTCGCCCAGGCAGCAAGAATAGCAAAACAGATGCACTTTCATGCAGACATGATCCACCCCACATCCAACCTCATCCTGGATCAATCCTACCACCATCTGTCATCATTGCACCGATTAGTTGGGATATCATGGAAGAAATACAATGAGCACAACAGCACAAACCGTAACCGCCTGACTGCCCCCAACCAAGAACTTTGTACCACAAGCTCTACGTCTGAGAACTATCCAATGGGTCCACACTTCATTGAGCACAGGACATCCTGGCATCCAAAGAACAATCACACTGGTACGTAATTCCTTCTGGTGGCCATCTGTGATTTGTGATGTTACTAATTACGTATGGGAAGTCTTGTCAAGTGTGACACAATCTAAAATCCCCAGGGAACTGCCCACGGGATTAATCCAACCACTGCCAATACCACAAAGACCATGGTCCCATCTGTCCCTTGATTTCGTCACCGACATGCCAAACTCCAATGGATACACCACCATACTAGTAATTAATGACAGATTCTCAAAATCATATAGACCTGTTCCTCTCAAAGGTTTACCTATGGACATGAAAACTGCTAACGCTCTATTTCACCAAGTGTTAAGAGTCTATTGATTACCAGAAGACACCGTATTCGATCGAGGTCCACAGTTCACATACCGAGTTTGACAGGTGTTCTGTAAGCAACTGGACATCAATGTGAGTCTCACCTCAGGCTACCCCCAAGCCAGTGGACAGATGGAACATTTAAACCAGGAGATTGGCAGATTTCTTCGGAGCTACTGTAGCCGTGAAGAGGAAAAGTGGAGCGATTTACGCACAGAATCCCTCACTCATACCTCTATGGGACTAACCCCCTTCCAATGCGTGCTGGGCTACCAACCCCCGATGTTCCCTTGGTCAGGAGAACCATCTAGAGTGCCAACGGTGGATGACTGGATTAGGTGGAGTGAGAGGGTGTGGGACAGTGCACATGTCTGGCTACAGCAAGCTGTCCGAGCACAAGACTTTCAGGCTGACAGGCAGAGGCGCCCTCACCCCAACTATCAGCCTGGACAGAGGGTCTGGTTATCCACAAAGGATCTCAAGCTGCAGCTCCCCTGCAGGAACCTTAGTCCAAGGTATTTGGGTCCATTCAGCATTATCCGTCAACTAAACCCAGTTACTTACCGATTAGAGCTTCCTGTTAACTACCGCATCTCTCCTTCCTTCCGTGTGTCCTTGTTAAAACCGGTCCACCCAGCGTCTGGCCCTGGAATCACGAATCCTGAGCCTTCACCTCCATTGCAGTTTGATTGAGCACCTGTGTATATGGTCCGAGAGATACAGAGAGATCTTGCTGTAACAGCAAGAATATCTTTTATTTGCATAAGGGAACATAAAAAAATATATATATTATTACAACCGTAACTTGAAAATTGGTGTGCAACCTAATGCAGGAAATAAACTCTTCAGCTGTTTCTAATGAAAATTATTACCACATTGTAAAAGCCTTAAAATTTCCCATGCAATACCATTAAGTATTATCTGGGTTCAACTGAGAAATTATAAATATTGACAAATTCAGTGTAACTATATCAAATGGCCTCATTTTTAATCAATTGCTTAACCCAAATAATTCCCTTTTTAAATCAGTTTTCATTAAAAAAATATTTATTGTTCCAATTTGCATATTTATGGGGAGAGAAATTATTCTTGTACACAAGTGTCCAAGAAAGTAATACCTGTTTTTGGAAACTTGCAAGTTTATGTATCTTGTTAATATCAAAATCATATATCAATAAAAACTCTATACCACTTTTTTGGAACTATATACCATGTACTTTTTAAAAATGTATTTATATAATTTTGCCACCATTTTAATTTAAATATCATATTTGAACTCTTAAAATCCAAAACATTCAAGCCTCCTTCAATCTTTGACCTACAAATAATCTATTTTTTAATATAATGTGGTGTGTTCGAGATAAGTTAAAAAAGTTTGGAGAAAATAATCTTAAAGAGTGTACAGTAGGTGGTACATCCAGCACTTGTGTAGTGTAGACAATAAAATAAGCCCTCAGCTTTAACTAACAACACATGACCATTAAGGGAGATGTCTCTTAACAGCCAAGAATTTTTTCTTTCTTTTTTCAAATGAAACCAGCAAAATACTTGTGAAACCAGCAAAAATAGCAACTAACTAATTGGACAGCCATGCCGAATTCCTATTTTAATTTCAAATCTCTGGGAAGTTCCATAAGCCAATTTTACAGAGCTGTTAATCTTATTATGTAGGATTTTAAAAACTTTGAAAATAGTCCCCAAATTCAAAAATTCAAAGTTCTTAAAAATAAAATCATGTTCAGTTGTGTTGAAGATCTTGTAAAAATCGATAAATAAGATAAAACTATTTTCATTAATATCTTCACTATAATCTTTCATATCTAATATAAGTCGAATGTTATTGCAAATATGTCTTCCTTTTATAAACCACAATTGTAATTCATCAATAACTGAATCTAATCCTGTTTTCAGCCTTTATGCAAATATGAATGCAATAAACTTACCATCATTACTGATTAAGGTGATAGGTCGCCAATTATCTAATAAAATCTATCTAATAAAAATAAAGTCTTTGTAAGGCTTTGAAATGATAGTTATTAGACCTTGTGTCATTGAGGAAGCAAAACACCCTGATTAATAAACTTCTTAAAGACCATTAAAAGGAATTCAGACAGATCTTTCTGTCAAGACTTTGACAACGTTTACATGCACTTAAGAAAACGACTTACTTCGGGGTTTTGCAGAAAGCATCGTTCTGAAATGCCACATAGTCATGGATGCAGCCGTTTAAGGGATTAAAGGCTGTTAAGAGAAAGCGCTTATAACACATGAGGTTTCTGTCAAAGAACACAGCTAATGTTAGCACATACCAATAAGTGAAGTTCTTATATGTTTTTGAAGAGTGTGCATGTATGTGCTCAAGTGCGTCATGGAAACCCTGGAGTCTGATGTAAAGCAAAACCCCACTATTGCAGCGCAAAGTATCTGTTGTATTACACAGAGCTCGACATTTTGTGTCTTCAGCAACTTTCGTGCATTAAACAGCTTTCTGGTGTACTTGTTAATGAGCTATTATAATTTGATATCCTCAGAAGTTATTACTCCACCCCACGCATAACGTAATAAATGACAGCTCTTCATTGTTGAACCAATGCGGTTCTAATAATGGATTTGCAAAATAGTTACTACGGATTTGGGAAACAGTCATGACTAGCTAGTTATTTTTTCCACTGATGCATCGTACTAGGTGGTTAAGCAGTGAGTTACGTAGTTGTATGGGAAATGCACCACAGTTTGATTCAGTCCAGTTCGTTCAGACCGCACATTCACTGAATCATTTGGAACAGTTTCTCACTCAGTACAACAGTGGCGGGATACTTAAGAACAAAGAGAACAAACAGATCACTTGACGAAGTGGATATTTACCTACAGTCAATTGAAGCAAAAGACTAAGCTACTTTTTTGAGAGGTAACTTGTGCTGTTAAAAACCAGTTTTGAGATGCCTGCGTTCTGCTCAGTTGTGCTGTTGCACTGTGTCTTGCTTATTTAGGGAAAAACGTATGGCCTAAAAGGTCTACATCTTTTAGAAATGCTTTAGCCAATTACATAAATGCTACACATATTTTAAGTTCTTTCTTTTCTCCAACACCCCCCTCCCCTCCACATCTCAGATCCTATAATTCTGGACCCAAACACAGCTCACCCTTGTCTAACGCTATCTGATGACCTCACCAGTCTCCACTATAGCTTCCCAAACCAAGGTCTCCCTGACAACCCTGAACGTTTCCACATGAGTGCTGAGGTTCTGGGATTCACTGCTTTTAGCTCAGCAATCCACTGCTGGGAGATCGAGGTTGGTGAAAATGAGGACTGGATCCTGGGCTTGGCCAGCGAGAATGTGAAGAAAGATCAGGAAGTGCCAGCGAGACCAGAGAGTGGCTTCTGGACCATCTGTCTGCGTGATGGGAAATACAGGGCCATGACATCACCCCCGACAGCTCTTAAAGAGAATGGAAAACTGCAGAGAGTCAAAGTCCAGCTGAACTGGGATGGAGGGGAGGTGATTTTCTCAAACCCAGCATGTCAAGAGATTTTATACACTTTCAATCACACCTTTACAGAGAAGCTGTTACCGTATTTCTACACACAAAGTAAACATCCTTTAAGAATCTTATCCAAGCCTGTGTTGGTATCCGTTGATGAGGAGCGTAATGCTTATGAAAATAATTTCATTTAAGAAGGCTGCACTAAAATATGCTTTACCAGAAGTAATAATTTACCATAGGAAATTGCATACTGGCCAGATTTGAATCTAACTTTATTTTTAAGGTGCAGATTTTGTATTGGCTAGTTTATTTCAACCTGTGAAATATCCATTAGAGTAATGCAATGCATTTAACTTGTTAATAGGACAATTAAATAAAATGTAATTCTGGAGTTCCGAAGGTATTGTCAGTGAAAAGTAGCTGCGAAAGTCTCTTAATCTGTGTCTGTGCCATAAAGACTGTCTTCAACTTATTATGACCATGACCTTGTCTTACAATGTTGAGTTCTGTAATGCACTGAAATAAGCTTATGCAACTTATAATGTATGTGCTCTGATTTGTAATGCCTTTATTCTGGCTCAATGATTGTTTGTCATTCCAATACATAGAATCAGTATGAAACCATTTTCAAACAGTTTGTCAAAGCACATTTTTTAAAACCAGACATTAAACCTACTGCTGAAATTGAAGAAAACTGCTTTGAAGGCATGCTTCATCTTTTTGACCACCAGATGGTAGTAACATGCAGTATAAAGAAGAGCTTCAAATAATGAACTCAATTTCAATACACTTGTTTTGAAATCCTCTTTGTTTGAAGAAATCTGTTCTTCTTAACATTTGTTGTATTCCTGGCATATTTCATTGGCATCAGTGATTAAATCACAACAATGATATTTTAAGATTATCACCTTGTGGGTTCATAGCTGAATGTTGATGTTGTGATCTTGTCTCCTTTCCTGTTTCTATACACCGAACATTCACAACATTAAAACTACCTGCCTAATATCATGTAGGTTTCCCTCGTGCCCCCAAAACAGCTCTGACCCATTGAGGCATGGACTCCACAAGACCTCTGAAGGTGTTCTGTGGTATCTGACACTAAGACTTTAGCAGCAGATCCATAAAATCCTATTAGTTGCGAGGTGGGGCCTCCATGGATTGAACTTGTTGGTCCAGCACATCCCAAAGATGCTCATTCATATTGAGATCTGGGGAATTTGGAGGCCAAGTCAACACCTTGAACTCTTTGTCATGTTCCTTAAACCATTCCTGAACAATTTTTGCAGTGTGGCAGGTGTGCTGTTTAATTATCCTTAAATAGAAACGTGATTCATCAGACCAGGCCCCCTTCTTCCATTGCTCCATGGTTCAGTTCTGACGGTCACAAGCCCATTGTAGGCACTTATGCCAGTGGACCAGGGTCAGCATGGGGACTCAGACCGGTCTATGGCTACGCAGCACTATATGCAGCAAGCTGCGTTGCACTGTGTGTTCTGACACCTTTCTATCATGGCCAGCATTACGTTTTTCAGCAATTTGTGCTACAGGAGCTCTTCTGTGGGATCGGACCAGATGGGCTAGCCTTTGCTCCCCACACACATAAATGAGCCTTGGCGCCCATGACCCTGTCACCGGTTCACAGTTTGTTCTTTCTTGGACCACTTTTGGTAGACACTAACCACTGCATACCAGGAACACCCCACAAGACCTGCGGTTTTGGAGATACTCTGACCCAGTCATCTAGCCATCACAATTTGACCCTAGTTAAAGTCGCTCAGATCCTTACACTTGCCCATATTTCTTGCTTCCAACACATGAAATACAAGAACTGACTTTTCACTTGCTACCTAATATATCCCACCCCTTGACAGGTGCTATTGTAACAAGATAATAAATGTTATTCACTCCACCTGTCAGTGGTTTTAATGTTGTGTCTGATCAGTGTATATATAGAATATATAGTGTTTCATGTTTGGTCTGGGATTTTTTCTGCTCACACTCTGCCTAACTAACAGGCCAGAACCAATGGCTGGGTTTAATAGGTGGCATTCCCCCCCCTCTATTTTCCTTGTGCCCCACCCTACAAACTTCTCACACCTCTACACCAATGAACAGACAACCAGTTGCCTACCCTAAAGATCATAATCCCCCCTAACTTTTCAGAGTAAGTCAGATTCATGAAAACTGACTAGAGATATTCATTTGTGCTCACCAAAGCTATTTGAATCTGAATTCTACATCATTACAGAGTCAATCACAGCAGACTTTTCACACTTTATCAAATCAAGTGTCCATTGGTCACATTTACCTGGTTGAATTCCCCAGAGCTGAAGGAGAAAAACACAATTGATTAACAGTGGCAATTCCAGGTGGCTTTCTTATCTTTAGCGTTCAAACACCCACTGGAGAGGCTTTAGCCTGAAGGCAGAAAGAGAGAGAGTGAGCTGGTTAGGGACACGCTGAAGGGCCACATGAGCCCTGCTGAGGCCCTCTGGAGCAATAGTTCAGACAACAACACGACAAGAACACATAAAGCTTACTTTCCCTGCAGACTTCACAGGGCGGTGCTTCCCATAAGATCTGCTATAAAGAAGACAGATGAAGCACAGATCTTCAGTCCTTCACACATTACCTTTGACATGTATTGTATTAACCAATATACTTGCAGAAGAGCTGAAGTTTTGATAAACAATATAGATAAAATTGAAATTAGAAAATGGTTAGAATTTAAATGATGTCATGGGCAAAATGAAGAAGTGTGATTATCATCCCGCAAGGGCTGCAGTTTAATCAAATAAACAAATCGTCTGCACATACTGCTCGCTGTGGTAACTGTTTGTGCACAGCATGTGCAAGGCTAATGAGCTGAGTATGTTATATTTACAGTGCTTTATTTTCACTAATTGCACATTTTTGAAGTCCCAAATATGCTTAGCCACTAAAAGTAACTACACAAATTTAAAGTAACCTCATAAAACAAGGTTTTTGTGGAGAGAAGGGTGGATAAGGGCATTTCTCTGTATTACAAGTCTATGCCAACACAACCACAAACAGAAATGTCTTCCTTCAGTGTTCTGCCTAAGTAAAAGCTTCCACTAAAATAAAGGCCTGCATAGCTATGCTGCATGCAGGTTAGGAAAATATTACATAAATATGGTCATGTTTTATTTCAGAATAATAATGATTATTATTGTTGTTGTTTTTAACTTATTACTGGGTTCCAAAAAATAATGATGAAACGTGGGCTGAGAGACTGAGACCCTTTTACAATGTGGATAAAAACACAGTGAAAAGATTCAATGTGAAGATGATAACACTGTGACAATGTGAACACCCTTTCTTAAATATTACTTCTATTAGCAGTAGAACATGCTCGCCCAATCTGGTCAGGAAACACTTAGTAGATTTTTTGCATTTCAAATTGCAATGGCAATATTTTCAAAATATAGCAATTTCATTTAATTCCATCTTGCCTGTTGGTAACTTATACCAAAATGTTTTTAATGATTTTACTTGCAGAAAATATTTACAAAAATAAAAAATACATTTGAAGTTACAATTTGTGGTGAAGTTAAAGTGTCCCATTTACCTCAAAAAACATCCTATCTCTCTGTGCACACTTCTCTATGTGTACGTCTTGTTGTTTGGTGACAGTAAGAAAGATGGATATATTCAGAATCGCATAATTACAATTTTTGTAAGAGTATTACGATTGTATGCGATTCCTAATTCAGCCTTGTGCGCCTGTTCAAAAAACTTTATGTGAAAAAAAGTTGATGTGAAATTTATAATGAGATTTTATTATTTTAATTAAATTATATTAAATTGCGATGTTTTTCATTTTTGAACAAATGACAAATGTTTCAAAGTGTATATATTAGATAATTTTTTTTGGGTCCTTCACAAATAGTTCAACTTCCCATTTCTTCCCATTTTTTTGTTAGTAACACAGTGACACTACAACTCTTCAAGTGAATGCAGCTTTTATTTGCATAACAGAATTCTCAAAAGATTTCATTCATATTTGACATATTCTCATATATCATTCAGTCATATATTAATGCTAGGACAATACTAAACAATGTATAGGCCTATTTTACTATTCATCAAAATGCACAACTGGAAAGTCTTAACTTTAGTAGGCCCACAAGAATTACAGTATTTATTCCAAATATCGAACCAGTGGGTCATTCCTGTAATTCAGTGCCTCTTAAGTCCCCATTACAAGTTATGGAATATATAAGTCTTAATTTCAATTATTACAATTAAAATATGCTTGCTAAAAAGATTAAAGATATTTAAATTCATTTGTGTTGAATGTATGAAAAATTATGATTTTTGAATGTCTGTTCGGGAGACGGTCATTTCACAAACAGTCATGCTGCAGTTAAAATTAGACTTACTTGAGCATTAAGTGTCGTTTCAAATTCTGGCTTTCATGCATGGATGTGTTTTTAAAATGTCAATTGGTATTACTAGTTAGCTGTGACATAATGTATGATGCCCAAAGGCATAGGGTGTCTTATTCATTGTGAAACTGTGTTTTCTTAATGGCATGAATCACACTGAAAGACTAGACTTTAAATGAACTGCCCACCACAGAAATTATGTTACCACATTGTTTAAAATAATCAATAGTTTGTTTAATATTTTTAATAGTATATGTCAGACAAAGATGGAAGTAGCCTAATAATTTCATCATCATTTGTTTGAGGGCTTGTCTTTCTTTTTGCAGAATAACTTCTGGACATAAGATTCAGGCAAGAAAGGAACTTTCTCTAGGTGACTCAAGTAAGCTAAGGGCTGGATAGTACTACTGATGTTTACAAAGGCAAATCCCACTGGTTGTACATAGCAGGTGAATACCTTATGTGGATAATGGTCCTCAAAGGGGAACAGAGCAACTGGAGGCAGATAGTTAGACACGATTATGACCAGAATAGACAGAACCATTTTGAAAGCTTTTCTTTTCATAGGATGCATCTCATCTTTTCCAGAGCCTCTGGAGCGTTTCAGGGCCAAGAGAATGGCAACGTTACACACCACCATCCAGGTGAAAGCGAACAAGACCTCACCAGTGAAAACCTTCTCAAAGTTGTGAAGGCCACCAACGGTTTTGGCTGAAGCATAGGCAAAGGTAAGCAGAAAAACGACAATGGAGAGGCTGACCCTGTATTTTCTGTCCTTCAACTGCCCAAATGCGATGGGGAAGATAACAGCTATAAAGCGATCCAGACAGACGCAGGAGAGAAAGAGCGGCCCACTGGTGTCCTTCACGCCATAAGAGAACTTCAGAGCCCTCCAACCCAGTGCACTTCTCCAGAGGTAGAGATTGAGGAACGTTATGATCGTCATAAAGCCAAAGTAGGCATCCATGAAGGCCAGGCAGCCCAAGAAGATGTCAGAAGTTAAAGGATCATTCCTGGTATTTATTAGGTTTGCAATGACCAGAATGTTGGCTGGTATTCCTATGATCACATTGAAGGATTGCATAGTTAAGTCAAACATTATACCACTCACCATGTCTTCACACCCATCAAACACACTGAAGGTGTGTGTGGCATTGGTCGAGTTGGTTGTGAGGTTAGAGGAGGGCAGGCTGCTTCTGAGGGCATAGCTAAATCTTGGGTCATAACGTAGTCGGTACTCCATGATGAAATTAGTGGATGGGAGCAACGGACTCATACAATATTGATGAGTCAAACATACTGTAGAAAAGACAATACAAAAATTAGCTTTACAAGGCAATATATCGTTTATTTCCATATTATTAAACTTAAGCCTACCTTTGGCATACAGTTCATGGCAATCCATTTTCTAATTGAATTTGTTAACCTGTCCGAGATAGATATATTATAAGGGCTTTTTTAAAAACATATCAATGTACACCCGAGGCATCCTCTCACTTTGGTTGCGTCACGTCATAAACACAATGTTTTTAGGTCATTGTGTCAAGTTAAACGTACTGTAGTTTGAAACTCGATCTTTCTCGGTCTTTCATGTGGAATGATAAAAGTCCCAGATTACACTTCAATAAGTTACATTGGCCGATTCTTTTGTCTGTCTGTATCTCAAGTTGTGACCACAGGGATATTTGTTGAGGGTCATGGTGGGATTGGGAGGGGGCAAAGGTAATAATGGGGGTTATGGGTGATTCTATGAATATATGTTTAGCTTTTCTGTTTCAAATGTGTGAATCAATAAAAAGTGTTCATCAGAAAATGTCACACCCACTCACACACAAACACACTTACACACACACAAACGTGAACTGGTGAGACAATAACACAGAACGTCAAAAAAGAACAAATTTAATCTGTCTAATGCTAAACATACACACACACACACACTCAGAAATGAAGGGGTGAGATGATAACACACTCACAATGCAGAACACACACACACACACACACACACACACACACACGCGCGCGCGCGCGCGCGTTGGTGCGGAGAGTTTTGAGAACTTTCCATCAGGGCTGGACTGGGAAGAGAAATTGTCCTGGGACTTTACATGACAACTGGCCCAAAAGTTGTTGAGTGGGCATAACTTGGCAGCTCATTTTTGCTTATCGCGGCCCATTTGGCACGTTTCGCGGATGCACCACCGGCCGCTTGGTTCTCCCGCTGGCCAGTCTGCCCATGATCGCCCCCAAAGTGCGTCGGCCCAGTGGGAAAATGCCCGGTATGCCAGATTGCCAGTCCAGCCCTGCTCTCTATAGACATAATGATTTTATGCTGTACAAACTATAGATTCTATCCCCTAAACCTAACCCTCACAAAAACGTTCTGCATTTTTACATTTACATACATTCTGTTCATATTGTGTGGTATGTTTTTTTAAGCGATTTGAATTACAGGGACACTAGAAATGTCCTCATAAACCACATTTATAGCATAATACCCTTGTAATTACCAGTTTGTAACCTAAAAATTTCCTCGTAATCTTCCCAAACCCACACACGCATCACGCACGCTCGTGCACACACACACACACACACACACACACACACACACACACACACCTTGTCTTGTGATTATTAGACATTTACTTTGAGTTAAATTATAATTTTTTTTTTTATAAATAATTGGTAGAAAAATTCCTATTTTGTGTCTTCTCTTTGTAATGCCATGGTCAGGTTTGATTACAAGCATAATGGAATTAACTCCAAAAACTGACACTTCAAATCAATTTAAAAGGCTATACTTTGACAAATAATAGTTTGATAATGTCTAAATATCTATCCAAATGCATATCTTGTGATAAAATGTAAAATTAGGTTACAACATGCCATCAGACCACAGAGTAGGTGGCTACAGCCATTTACTGGCAGTTACATGTTTCAAGTCATCTTATGTTTTAATGTCTTTATATTTTGATAACCAGATGGCTGTAATCTGCCTCCAATGTATGTCACATTCTCATATTTTCATCATGAAGTGTAGGTCAATTGAGGACAATTTGTGGATCATGTCACATCAGCTACGAAAAACAGGTAGAAGGTTTACCCCTGAGGATGTTTACTTGTTAACCCGCAGGAGTGCACCCAATGCACAAACACAGTACACAGAGGCACATCTGTGCAGAAACACCTGTCAAGAGGGACTTCCATCAGGGTCTATACAAATAGACATAAGACCCGCCCTGTTTCCTCAGCATAGATATATAAGTGCAGGCTTCACTATGTGGGTCAACTGCACTTGTAGCAATACTATCAAAAAAATGTCTTACATGAAAATGTGTTTGCAGAAAGGGCATCTTTTGCTGCATAGTTTAATTATTTATCTACCAAGCAATGAAACAAATGAATCTGCATATTGCAGTTTATAACACTGAATCTTTCTAAATTGCAGTCAAAACTTTATTTCTTCTGTAAATGTTTTAAGTTACTGAACATCAAACATAATGTTAGAAGGACAGAAGAACTGCTGTGCTTCATCTGTCTTCTTTATAGCAGATCTTATGGGAAGCACCGCCCTGTGAAGTCTGCAGGGAAAGTAAGCTTTATGTGTTCTTGTCGTGTTGTTGTCTGAACTATTGCTCCAGAGGGCCTCAGCAGGGCTCATGTGGCCCTTCAGCGTGTCCCTAACCAGCTCACTCTCTCTCTTTCTGCCTTCAGGCTAAAGCCTCTCCAGTGGGTGTTTGAACGCTAAAGATAAGAAAGCCACCTGGAATTGCCACTGTTAATCAATTGTGTTTTTCTCCTTCAGCTCTGGGGAATTCAACCAGGTAAATGTGACCAATGGACACTTGATTTGATAAAGTGTGTCAGTCAATGCAAAAGTTTGCTGTAATTGACCAAGTTAGAGATATAGAATACAGATTAAATAGCTTTAGTGAGCACAGATGATTAGGCCTATCTATATCAGTAGCCATTTTTCACAAATCTGACACAACCGCAAATATGTACAAGATCACTACACTTATTAAATTAATCTTCCAAATTTATCAAGGGAATGTTAAATGGTACAATTAAGTCTATATCGAGAGTGTAACAATTTTTGTATTAAATTAATTGTCTAAATAGTACTATTTTGGAACAATTTGCAACAAATCTAATTAATAGAATAGACATTAATAATAGTGATGAAGGCATAGTACTGTCATATGTCAACTTTCAAGTTTAAAAGTTTTAACTGCAACCAGAGAGTTCCCAAAGCAAGCGTCTGACAATCGTTACTATTTTCAATGTACTGTCAATTTTACTATAATCATTTATAGTTAATTTATGTAATTAAACATCCCTAAACACTCTCGTCACTAAGAAATAATTGTAATCCCTGAACCAGGTCATCCTGGACTTTTACCTAAAAAGCGAGTGGCACCCACAAAAAACACACATTATAAAAAGCATGCACTACAGTAAGTAGGGCTATACATTTTCATTGCATGATTATAAGACAGAAAACACATGAACAAGCACACTTCTTACCGGCTGGACGTTTATATCTGTGAAGATGAGGGTCAGATTGTAGAGTCCCCTTTATAAACATCATGAGGCATGGAGGAATTAGAATTGTTGATAAGAGGGAGGATCTTGGAGAGATGCTTTCTGGACCGGGTCCCTGATGGTGAATTAGACCATGTGTTTTTTAGATTCCTCTGTCCTCACAGGATCAAAGCTGTTTTGATGGGCGTTTTCTTGGTTAAAGCTCATAATGAGTGTTGATTTAGAACTTATGCACAAACAAAAAATGTTAACCTAAAAATTTGATTCATGCGGTTTTAATCAACTCAAAACTGTTATTTGACATCACAGAAACAACCTCAATACAATAGGTTATTCCAACAAAACTAATTATAAGAGTTAGATCAAGGAAAAATAGCTCAAGGCTACCACTTTTCATAGTGTGCTTAAGATTGGATGCTTTTTTAAATGGGAAGAGGCAACTATTATGACATTTGTTGTGCCTTCAACACTGTAAAACTGAAATTGTGTAATTTCTCTCATAAAATGCTATTTTCTTTACCTGATCGGACCCTTAACAATGACTTTTTACCTAAAGGAGTCATATTAAATAACATATTTGACTAAAGAAAAACTAGTTCATTTAGATGTTGCTATGTGAACTATTTTTTTAAGTTAATCGTGTTGTTCTCTAGTGTCCAATTTTCACAGCAGTTTCACCATTTTAAATTGACCACATATAGTGTTACATTTAACATCAACCAAGAAACTAAGATCTGCAATGTTCATGCGTACTTCATGCGTGCACATTATGAAATATATAAATGAGCTTAATTCAATCCGTTTCTTCATCAGGACAGTGAATACTGTGCATGAAGTCAGTGAAACAATAAACTGGTTTGGTGAGGTGCACACAACAAGTCTCCCCCGACTCTCTCGTGCATGCTCCAAAACTCGGTGTGGGGGCTGATTTGCACCTTGGGACTGGTTCTGATTTTGTACCACTGGCTCAGGGGCCCTCAGGTCAATCTCTAACCCTCTTTGGCTGTTATGTCATATAGTGAGTCAATGTGTGCATTGCATGTCTGCTTTTTCCATCCCCTAAATACAGTTACAGAGAATGATCTAAAAACGTTTCAATGTCATATTGTTAATAGTTAGGATTCATGCTAATGCTACTACTGTTGTTGTTGCTGCATATAACTAGTGTTCCATTCAATGATTTCCATGTCTATCCTACTCCTTATCCTCCTTATCAAACTCTTAGTATTATGTTCCTTTACAAAATCCTCTCACCAGTACCTGCTCCTGACGCTCAGAAGATTCCCCCTCACCACTTGGACCTGGAGCCTTGTGGTTATGCATCATCTTAAATTGAAGTTAAATAGAATAGTGTTTTATATGTTATGCTAAATATATAACACTTTGAATAATGTAGTGTGTGTGTGTGTGTGTGTGTGTGTGTGTGTATATATATATATATATATATATATATATATATATATATATATATATATATTCTTTCTTTAAGGCATATTTTGGTGTTATTTAACATTATGCAGTTAAATTCCATGGTTATTAAATTGTTATTATCTCTGTCTTCACTGATATATACACCAGTGGTGAATTCTCAGGCCCAGCAAAGCCTTCTCTGCTGGCCTAACATGCCAAATAAATACATATTTTTCATCCTTTCATTCTCAATCACCCTTTTGCCTATGTATTTTTAATCGCTTTCCACTCTTATTTCATCTACAAACAAATAGAGAAAAACAAAAAGTTTATCCAGTCAGAATTTATTCCTTGATGCTTACAAGCAAAGTGTGAAAACTGTTTAACAAATCGCTTGCCTGAAGCAGCACGTGATTCTGAGCTCCACCCCCTCAAGCCTTCAGAATTTCCACAGAATCCCTCAACATTGCAAATGAATGTGCAACTAAAGACAGATTGTCAGATTAATCAGCCAATCATATTGACTCATTTGTTCCTGGTGGGTGTGATCTTTAGGATATGTCCCGGTCGAGGTCTTCTAGCTGGCCTTGAGTGACACAGTCATGTTTTAAGTGATGTACATAATTCAAGAGCAAAAAGTGTAAGATCAAGCTGTCTGATGAGTTGGCAGTCATCCCTGCTGGTATTGCTATTGAGAAAGAGATCTTTATGGATTTACAAACCTGAGATATTCTGCATGACTGTGATTGCCTAATTTATTAAACATGATAGGAGGACTGATTTTCACTTCAAGTAAATTAGTAAGTTCTTTTTGCATTGTTATAGCAGCATCAAGAGTTTTCTAAGTGTAAATTAGGCTGCTTGAGCATTCGGTGTCAGATCAAGTTTTGAAAAGAAGTGCTGCGTTCCATTCAACTCAGAACGTCAGATTTTCCAACTTCCTACTAGGAAAAGTGCAATGGAATGCATCTTGAAGTCAGAATTACAACTTGTAGGCTTGTGCATACCCCTGCCGAGACGCAGGGGTATGATGTCAAACAAACATGTTGACACTCAGAGAGATATACAAAGTAACTGATTCACTTTATTAATTAATATCGATAAATGAGTTTGTTTCCACATTACATGATATTAAAGCTTGTTTAACAAACACCTGCAGAAAGAGGTGTATAAAACATTATAATCTCTTTTGATAATCATACACTTGAAGCATAAATGCTATTGCTGCAGCATTGTTTATCAGTTGGGTTGCTAGGAGACATCTCTAATGAGAGTCAAAGGAATGTAATGCATTTATGGTCGGAGATAGCAAGTAAGAATATCCCACATCCAACTTGAATGGAACGCACATAACGGAGTACCCTGACAAAACAAAATGTATCGCATGTAACATTTAAATCACAAATATTATTAGATACATTTTTCCAGGTGTTATAGACCTCCTTGGTAGATTCATATGAAAAATTATGATTTTTGAATGTCTGTTCGGGAGACGGTCATTTCACAAACAGTCATGCTGCAGTTAAAATTTGACTTACTTGAGCATTAAGTGTCGTTTCAAATTCTGGCTTTCATGCATGGATGTGTTTTTAAAATGTCAATTGGTATTACTAGTTAGCTGTGACATAATGTATGATGCCCAAAGGCATAGGGTGTCTTATTCATTGTGAAACTGTGTTTTCTTAATGGCATGAATCACACTGAAAGACTAGACTTTAAATGAACTGCCCACCACTGATATACACTCACTTTATTAGGAACACCTGTACACATAATTAATCAATGCAATCAGCCAATCGTGTGGCATCAGTGAAATTCATTAAATCATGCAGATACGGGTCAAGAGCTTCAGTTAATGTTCACATCAACCATCAGAATGTTTGAAAAATTTGATCTCAGATGGGCTGGTTTGAGTATTTCTGTAACTGTTGATCTCCTGGGATTTTCAGTCTCTAGAATTACTCCGAATAGTCCCAAAAACAAAAGACATCCAGTGAGCAGCATTTCTGGAAATGGCTTGTTGATGAGAGGTCAACAGAGAATGGCCAGACTGGTTTGAGCTGACAGAAAGGCTACGGTCACTCAGATAACCACTCATCTCAGAATGCACAACATGGCAAACCTTGAGGCTAATGGGGTACAACAGCAGAAGACCACATCATGCACTTTATTAGGACCATACTGTTCCTTATAAAGTGATCAGTGAGTATATTCACTTGTATATTTTTTATGTATAATTACACAAATTATGCATTAAAATATATACATTTAAAGTCTTGATACGTAATATAATGCATATGCAACACACAATGTTCTTGGTTAAACTCTTCATTAATTAGGATTACATTATCCTCATTTCAAGCATTCTATGCAATCTTTTAATGCTTACTCATTAATATATCTTTTTTGTTTCTCATTTATTTTACCCTTCAGATACTCATTAAACTCTCTACTGTAAACCAACCTATTTTTCACTGACAGTGTAATATATTTTTGATGTTTTACTCTGAATAGGCTCAAAGCACATATACTTGCTTGTAAGAAACTTGCAGCTGTAAATTAATCATTTATAGTATATAACAGTCTAACTGTTTTTAAGCAACCAAAAAATGTGTAGGTTTCAATATGAACAGAATGTTTGCATTAGAGTTGCCACCCGTCCAGGATTTTCCAGGATCGTCCTGGTTTTTGGCCATTTGTACTGGAAAAGTTTAATTACATTCTGGGATGCAAAATATTCCAAAATTTTCCTTTGCAAGGAGGAGAATTAAACTCATTCTCATATGAATCATAAGTAAGTCTGATTAATTTTAGTGACTGGTTTGAGATTGAGATTTTTCACTCTTGTGTGAACATTCTTTTAAACTTTAGTCTACTTACTATAACTATTATTCTATAACATTTTGAGTAAAAATTTAAATATCTAAGATTTTTTTACTTCATTTTGTTAAAGTTTTTTTTAAAATGTGTTATGAAATTGAAATACGTAAATCTTGAACTAATTTTTTTGGAGCAAATGTTTATGCACATTTATTTGATTTCCTTTGGTTTGATGTACAAATGTTTAAAAATAAATAAATAAAAAACTTTATCATTTTACATATATATTTATACATTTGTGTGAACTATAAACTCAAGACAACTGTGAAGGGCCAGAATAAATAAATAGTGTGTTAAACCTGCACACACACACACACACACACACACTTTTGTTTACACATTTCAATTGCTTAGCAAAATTCCATCAAATTTAATTGAATCATATTTTACAAAATAAAATAAAAAAAGTATATAAATATTTTAAGCTTTATTACATTTTTTATTTTTTTTTTTAAATTACACTTCATTTTCATGGAATTTTGTTAAGAAATTGAAATGTGTCTTAAATCTTAAAAATAGCCACAATTTTTTTTTCAGTTATTGTTTGATGAAATTATATGCAGTAATTTCCATAATCAAACAAGAAGTAAACAATCATAAATAATATGTTTTATTTCTTGTATGATGGCCAGCAGTATATTTTTCGTTCATTGATTAGGTGTCCAGGAATTTTACAAAGTCAAGGTAGCAACCCAAAGTCCCATCCAGTAAAGAGGGTTTACCAGCAAGAGAGGGCAGTAGTGATCTGTGCTGTGTGTCCTTTTCATAATCAAGTCACACGCTTCACATTTCCATGAACAATACTCTTCAACAAATGACATATATATTCTAATGAATATATATTCGCTCTAGTTAGACAAAATCAAATAATTCCTAAACGAAGTGATCTGACAAATTGTTCATATAAATGACAGCTTAAAAGTTATGGTTAGACATTTGTTCTTGTACTATCTCCTTGTCCAGCCATTTTATCAGAGAGAATAGTTAGTCAATGAGCCAATTAAAAAAATAATTCTGCGTAATCCTTTGTAAAACCATTTTTTTTAAATAAACTGTTATATTAAATTCTCATAAATCACATAATGAATAAAGAATTTTATGAAAAATGTATGCAAAAAACAACTGTTCATGTTTCATTAGAGTGTGATTCTCTTTCATATGACGCAGTTCACAAATAGAAATAAAAATTCCTTGTATCCTCTGCACTCCATATTTCATCAAGTTAAAATTTTCTTTACAAAAAAAAAAAAAAAAAAAAAAGAGTTATATTTGAAGTTGGATAAAGACATTGGCTTATCTATTTCAGCCAGATTTGGGTTGATGCTTTGCAGAGGTCTCTTTAATCTTTTTAAGTTTTATTGTGCCTGAGCAAGGTAAGACAGATTCCATTAAGGCACGGACATCAGGGCATCTCTCCAAGATTTAAGTCTGGACCACACCCATCTTCTCAAAACACACAACAGTATACAGTAGGGTGTATAGGGGGAAAAATGGGTTGAGAATATATTGGACAGTACAGCAATTAAACAAAATGGATATTATGAAAAATGAGATCAAATAGTGTGTTAAGCATGAAAAAGTTTCCAGTGGATAAAGTTTCAGATGCTAGCTGCTAGCTAGCATTCAAATTGAAATGAAGAAAATCACTAGATTTGACCATTTATAGCAGTCACTCAGCTCTGTTAAATTAGATGCACACCTCTGTCGCTGTGACCATCACTACACTTGCAGTGTTTACTGAAGATTTGACAGTGGTATGAAAAGAAGGTGATTATAAATAATAATTGTGCAGTCATGACAATTCTCTGGTCAAAGTATTATAACGGATATGACAAGTTAATAGATTTGGTCTTGGTGAACAAGATTTGCTTTCACTGCTGCTACTGCAGAGCATGTATGAAGACTTGCTACTGATACGAACATACACAGACATGCTTTATTGAGCATGAAATACATCAGGGTTATTCAGTTAAAGTTCCATGAGGTACGGTCTCTAAATTTCCTTCCCAGCAAAGGTCCGGATAATAATATGCAGTTTACACAGTGTTAGTAGTTATATGGCTCGGAAATGGTGTATCCTTTTTAAAATAGTTTTTATAACTAGCCTTGATAGCAGAAATAGTACTTCATATATGTATATTCATATATTCATGTAAATATATATACACCGATCAGCCACAACATTAAAACCACCTGCCTAATATCATGTAGGTCCCACTCGTGACCTATGTGACCTACATGATACAACAAACAGCTCTGACCCATCGAGGCATGGACTCCACAAGACCTCTGAAGGTGTTCTGTGGTATCTGGAACCAAGAGTTTAGCAGCAGATCCTTTAAGTCCTGTTAGTTGCGAGGTGGGGCCTCCATGGATTGAACTTGTTGGTCCAGCACATCCCATAGATGCTCTTTTGGATTGAGATCTGGGGAATTTGGAGGTGAAGTCAATACTTTGAACACTTTGTCATGTTCCTCAAACCATTCCTGAAAATGTTTTGCAGTGTGGCAGGGTGCATTATCCTTCTGAAAGAGGCCACTGCCATCAGGGAATACCATTGCCATGAAGTGGTATACGTGGTCTACAACAATCTTTAGGTAGGTGGAACGTGTCAAAGTAACATCCACATGAATGTCCAAGGTTTCCCAGCAGAACATTGCACAGAGCATCACACTTCCTTCTTCCTGTGCCTTCTTCCACATGATCTAAAAGAAAACATGATTCATCAGATAAGGCCACCTTCTTCCATTGCTCCATGGTCCAGTTCTGAAGCTCACGTGTTCATTGAAGGCGCATTCGGTGGTGGACAGGGGTCAGCATTGGCACTCTGACCATCTGCGGCTACGCAGCCCCATATGCAGCAAGCTGCGATGCACTGTGTGTTCTGACACCTTTCTATCATGGCCAGCATTACGTTTTTAAGCACTTTGTGCTACAGGAGCTCTTCTGTGGGATCGGACCAGATGGGCTAGCCTTTGCTCCCCACACGCATCAATGAGCCTTGGCGCCCATGACCCTGTCTCTGGTTCACCTTGTCTTCCTTGGACCACTTTTGGTAGTTACTAACCACTGCATACCGGGAACACCCCACAAGACCTGCAGTTTTGGAGATACTCTGACCCAGTCATCTAGCCATCACAATTTGACCCTAGTTAAAGTCGCTCAGATCCTTACACTTGCCCATATTTCTTGCTTCCAACACATGAAATACAAGAACTGACTTTTCACTTGCTACTTAATATATCCCACCCCTTGACAGGTGCTATTGTAACAAGATAATAAATGTAATTCACGTCACCTGTCAGTGGTTTTAATGTTTTGTGTTATTTATATATACATACATGTTATATAATGTACTCAGATATGAGACAAAGGCAGGCCTTCATATAGTCATAAAGCCTGACTGAGGCCTACATACAGCCAGATAACAACCGTACCAAAATCAAACAAAGGGAGTCCAAAACAGACTACAGATCCCATGTAGCCTTGCTCAATTTACACCTGCATGTGAAATTCTGAAGGACCGATTGTCCTTCTATTGGATTCTACTGGATGAGGCGCATGACAGAATGTGTCCCTCAACCATGATGCCATCTGGAGTATAAAAATCTCTGAGATCTTTCTTTGCGTTGCTTCCAGTGACAGTGTGTGCCACATCTGGATGCGGCTCTGCTGCTCCCATGTGTAGCCTAATTGCCCAAGGAAGTAATGTACATACCTGAAACTTTGGCCATACAATCTCACCGGACGAGTTGAGATTTCTCCGTGTTCCACCGAGCACATGAACGGATCTGAAGAAGATTGTCGAGCAATCCGCATCTTCACCCTTTTACCTGCAGAAGTGAAGAAATATGATTTCTCTTCCTTCAACCGAGTCGACTTCGCTGTTTTCTCCGCTGACCCGCCGAGAATCAGCTGCCGTACCACCCACCGACAGAGTGAGGAAACGGACTCCCGTCATCACCCGAGCTTCGAGGAACCAAGTCGGAGACAAACAACGGATGAACATACATTCTTCCTATGTCATCACATGACTCAAAGTTTATGTTTGGGGAGAGATACATTATTATAGTGTGTTATTCTTGTGTATCAAGACTATTGCTTGTACAGTTTACAGACCGCCGAGTCTGGTCATTGCTGCTAAAAATACTCAAGGTATTACTGCAAATTACTGTTACCACAAATGAGATTTGTTGTGTTGTCATCCAACCACGTTGGACATATGTGTATTTCCACCATTGCATACGAGACCGGCACACTGAGTTTATCCATTAAAGAACCAACGACCGCGGCGGATGGATTACGAGCCGTTCACAATATCTGTGAGTGATAAACTAACAGTTGCCTTCTCAACCACGATTGCTAAAACCTGCTTCGGTGTTGTTACCCTGTTCTCTCTCTCGTACTAACCGCACACATGACCCCTCACAAACATACCCACACACACATTTGGCGAGTAGATAACTTGGCGATAAAGCTCAGCTTGGTCCCTAAGTTAATGACCAGCAGAGACATGCGTTAAACGGGCGGATGCCATTAACCAGTCTCTCCGCCCACATTAACGTGACATACTCCGCCATTTTGTGTCCTCCTTCCCTCCACACACACACACACACACACACACACACACTTTCATCTTATGTATTATAGGCTTATTTGTTGCCATACCTAATCATGTTACTGTTTAGTTTGTAGTTGGAAGTCAGAAGTTTATTGACTGCATTGTATTGATTATTTATTGATATTACTGCATTAATAAACTTTGTTATACTTTAAAGAGAAGTGTTTTGGTTTTGTTCCGCATGCACCTGTGTCAAGGGCTGGCAGGGGATGTCAGTGCTCGGATTCAGGCCCTCATTGTTTTCCTTTTGAATGTTGATGTTCTCCGGACGTTTTCTAAGAGAACAATTCTATATTGAGGGGAGCGGATACAATGACACCTGGGACGGAGAGGTTTGGCAAACTTGGTGTGTGAACATGTTAAGTTTGTAAATTTTTACAGAGATGATTTCACCTTTAAAGAAGTAAATTGTGCCAAATAAATGACTAAAACATCAATTGCGAGTGGGGTAGCCAAGCTTCGGTCAATGGTGGCCAAGGCCAGCCCTGGCCAACCGCTAACTCCGCCAATGACAACAACTAAACTACACTTTAATCCCTCTATTTGTTTTCTTACACTCAAAAAAACCCAATGTAATTCAAAAACTTGCAAAAACCAACATTGTTTAGGTTTTCCTGAAATAAGATGTGTTATGATGGAAAAAACACACCACAGTCATAATGGAGACCTTAAATGTCACTTCTTGAGTATCACTTGAGTTACCATCTACAAATGGTTGGTAAGTGAAAACATATGGATAGTTACAAAATAGAAAAGAAGTTGCTATACCGGCTGATATCACTGCATTTCTAACAACTTTGTTAATGAAGATACTTAAAAAAAATGTTGACACTCAAAAATGTCCAAAGTCAAACAAGAGTAAATGGAGCTTGAAATCTCTGTCAGTAAATAATTGTAATAATGGTGTTCTGATACATAAATTAATACATTTTTACCAGGGATGTAACTGAAATTCTCAAAATTTTCATGTATGCCCCCCCAATCTTCAATCTTAATAGAAAATAATAGAATAGAATGGAATAATTTATCCTATTGTTACCACAATTTTACAAAAGCAATAAGTCACTCATCACAGTTGATGGGATGTTAGGCATGTCATATTGGGTCTTGATTTTCTAACATTCCTCATCTCCTGCCTCTTTTACATGAATTTACAATTTTTTACATGATTATTATGAATGATTAAAAAAGAAAAGAAACAAAACATAATTTGTAATAACTTGTTTAGTAAATTAATCATAATACATGCATTGCTCCTGTTAATAAGCGGTTTAATAATGTTTATCAAATTCATAAATTCATTAATATATAATTTAACAATTACTTATGTAATTACAATATTTATGGAAGAAAAGATTTTAAATATATTGTGTGTAAAACATTGCTGAAAGTGATGAAAAAGTGATGAAAAACAAAAACAGAAGCTGCCTCTTTCTCTAACTTATACAACAGGGTGTTCTGAGCTGTACTGTCGAATGAACTGCAAGGAGAACAGCACACATGCTTCAGAATAGCTGACACTCTCCGTTCCTCAGAAACAGACACAGTGTTGCCACTGGCCATGTCTAAACTCTCTCATAGAGGTCAAGCATAGACAACTGGGCTTATGTATCAACCGTCATTCTCAATAACATTTGCAAAACATGAAAGCTGGCTGTTATTTATATGTAACTGTTATGTCTTTACAGGTTGCCTGGAGATATTAAATATGCAATAACTGATCAAATGTTTCTTTCATTCTAATATTACAAACACGAAAATTTTTTAAATATTTGGAATAAAAAATGTATTATTGAGATATCTGGGAATCATGCAGGGCACACAAACGACAAAATAATCATAAATAATATCAATAAATCAATGCGTTCTATCTGTTTTTGGTAGTTTTAAGACAAAAACATAAGTATGTGTTATTATGTAAAATACAGAGAAAATAGAATAAAAAAAACTAAGTTTTAATTTAACAGTAATATCTTTACTGTAGGTGTCTCTTATGTAATGTCTATATATAAACAACACATTCTCACACCCAACTCGTCACATATTGACATTTTAACGCCCTGGGTATACCTTTGGCGTCATTTTTCGACGCGTTGGGTAGTCCGATAGATTTCTATAGAGGATTATAAAAAAAAAACTTTGATTAATTGAACACAATCGTAGCATATTATATATATTAATTAACATCAACAAACCTCCGATAAAAATACGTTATCCAGCATGCTCTCTAAGAAAACGCTTAAACAGCGTTGTTAAACTCACCTTTGAATGCCGTTTTGGTTAAGACTACCCAACGCGTCGAAAAATGACGCCAAAGGTATACCCAGGGCGTTAAAATGTGACGCCAAGGGGTCCTGCCAAAAGCGTCAATATGTGACGAGGTGTGAGTGTGAATGTGTTGGTATAAATAAAGACTATCTGCCCTTAATACACAGAGCAGCAGTCTTCCTCCCTTAAGCCATGCACCATCAGAGTCATAACCTTCAGCCACTGTGTCTGCCTCTGAGCAACAACCACGATCAGGCATAAGATCCACCTCTGTGCTCAGTTTCTATTTATGTGGTGTTGCACTGGGCAGCCCTGTCTGCTGTGAACTGTCACTGGTCTAAAATCCTTCACATAACAGTACTTTAAAGCCAGTATTTCACTATCTACTGTTGCTAAAAACAATGACATTTTGGCTAAGGATGTCACACCTACTGACTGTTTTGCAGAGATCTTACTCTTTGTCCTTGCCTCCAGTGTGCGTTCCACTGCTTGACTATTTCACTACCATGGATTAAAACAGCCTACATAAAACTATGCTACATATGCCTGAGCCATCTTATGGTTTATAAGAACCTCTTTGAGGCCGACCAAAAGTCCTTCATTAAGGCCTCCACAAACACATTCTACAACCAGGTTTTTGCTTCCATAACCACCATGGCTGCGGTCCTTCTGTCTTGCCGGTAGCTGTCAGCTAATTTAGGAGTCCATCATACTAACCAACCCTAAAATACCTCCTTCTTCAGCCTGGAGGCTTCCTTCAAAGCTGATGTCCACCAGTGGGTTCTTGGGTTGCTGCCCCGTCAGGCACCAACAACCGTACAGCCACAGTTCCTCGCAGCCGCTTGCATATGGGAAGCATTAAGGTTGCCCAATGTAACTATGGATTCCCGAGATGGCGTGCTTTTCAAGACCACACTCAAGGTCTACAAGAAGCAGAAGACTCTGAACTGCGGTTCAGAGCATAGGCATAGATCACAGTCAAAACCTTCCCCCCTGCAACATGAAGTTGCATTTATGCGACCCTCTCGTCTTTTGGGCTAAACTCCACATCCCATGTTCCAAAAGATAGTTTCTGTAACCAAGGGCCAGTTTGCCTTTGTTTGCCACCCGTTGGGTATCGCACCGGTCCCCTATTTATCTCCTTGCGTGTTGTGGGCCCACATTGCTGAGCCCCATGGGTCAAAGCCCGGCCACCAGTTGCTCGCCTACGAGCTCCTCTCCCAAGTCTGGCTCCAGGAGAGGGCTGTACCTGTCTTCTGCAGATGTTGACATTACTAAAGTTTACGTAATAGTAGTCATAGTGTGCATGCGTTAAATGCATCTATACAGGTTTACGGTCAAAACAATGAGGTTCAATGAGGTACATATTGAGGCAGTTTCCTGGTGAACTAAACACTTGAGATGCTACAATAACAACTTTAATAACAACGTGTTCACTGTCCATTCTGCATAAAGTGGCAGCTCATTGGGTGGACCCACTGTCCCCATAATGGCCAGTCCACCCCTGTTCATCCCCAAATAGTTTCGGCCCACCAGGAAAATGCCCGGTATGCCAGATAACCAGTCCAGCCCTGGGTATGAGTCCTGAAGAGCATGTGACCTGAAAGTATTGTTGAAGCACCGCAAAAGGGCGTTGTAGCTTTAGCAATTGTGTTTTTATCTCAAATTTGCTTTTAGGTCTGTTTGAGAGAACAATTAACTCTCTTTTAGTGCCACATAGTGGACATTTCAGAAATCAGAAATGGCGCAATACGTTTAATAAACCGCATAATGTGATTTTGCAAAAATGTTTTCACGGTCACATATTTTAGGTTTAGGCTGCAGAAAAATTAAGCACACCCTTTGGCTTTAGCCAGCCATCATACAGTAATATATCCTCACATGTGAACATTAAAAGCATTAAATAAGTGTCATGTGCTGGTTATTCGGGAACAGAGAAAATAGAGAGCTAGCAGCACATAATACCTTTTAGGCCTCTGGTGTAATGTAATAATTTTACTTGGCAAACAATTTTTGTCATGTCAGTTTTCTTGGATTCTGGGTAAAACCTCTCACGTAAGACAACGGAAGATTAATTGCATTAGAATGGTGTCTCCTCTCATCACAGCCTCAGGAGACAGAAGAAAAACAGTGTGAAATATTTGTCTTTGGCTTGGCAGACCAATCTTGTCATCAGTCGTAGTAGTGGTGCCATGGCACGCACTGACTAATTCTACCACTGATATTTCAAAGAAAAGGATTATTTTTCTGTAATAATAAATAATCCTGCATTTTAGAACCCTAGCAATTGTACAAAAAAACCAGCATAAATGTATATTAAAATGGTCCATACAACTCGTGTGCCATATTTGAATGCAAGTAAAAGTGAATAAGATAGCTTACACAAAGCTATCGTATGGGTTTAGAGGACTATAATATAGAGTATAGTGTATGAGTCAAATGGATTACTTCAACTGTAAAAATATTTTTTTTTATTTTTTTGACATTTTTTGTGCCTGATTGCCCTACATAGTTTCCATTCACTTCTATTGTATGGAAAAGATCAGTCTTTACAATCTGCTAAACATTAAGTTATTGTGTTTCACAGAAGAAACACATACAGTGTCAAAATGACATGAAGGTGAGTAGATGATGATAGACTTTTTTTGTGAGCTCTTTAACGCTTCAACATTATTATAATATATTTTATATTTTGAGACTTTGGAGATGTTGTTGTTATTGTAAGAGAAGTTGGCCCTGATTATTACAGTACTATTCAGCACCCATCTCAGCAAAATCAGAGTTCTAGATTTCAGCACAAGCTTCCAAGTTGGAAATCCAATTTCAATTGGCATCCTATTGCACCTTTCCAAGTAGGAAAGACATTATGATTTGAATGGAAAGCAGCACTCTCTCTGTTCCAGCAGCACCTGCATCTTTCACTGCATTTCCAAGAATCTGCTTCCTAGCAAAGATAATGACCTTCAGTTATCATGCATGAAAGAGAGTTATGTATCTTAAAAACAGGACTAAATCTTTTAAGCCATTTATTTCTTAAATTATTAGGTAAGAAACTGAATGAGATTGTATGCTGTATGAGAGGGATTTGAGATGATGGGAAAGAATGCATGCCTTAAACAGATTTTAGACCAGCAGTTTCATTATCCATCCACACACAGTCTAATTCCATATTTGATATTTCATACAGAGATTCCTTAATGTATTCTGTCTAATGCCTAGGTGAACTCTCTTGGAGAGTTTATTGCTCTGGGCCTGCATTAACAAAAACTCTTAAGGCTAAAAGTAGCTCCTAACATGGAAATTTTGGAGCATTTTTTACATTTACATTTATTCATTTGGCACACGCTTTTATCCAAAGCAACTTACAAAAGAGAAAACACATAAGTGTGTCATCTAAAGGAGACAGTGGTACAAAAAGTGCCATATTACAAAGATTTGCATCAGAATAGTATTCAAAACAGATTAAAGTGCAACAAGTGACTGGTTAAGGGCTCATGGAAAAGATTTGTTTTAGCCGTTTTTTGAAGACAGAGAGTGAGTCAGCTTCATGGATGGAGTTGGGAAGGTCATTCCACCAACATGGTATGATGAAGTCAAAAGTCCGGGAAAGTGTTTTGGTGCCTCTTTGTGTTGGCACGACAAAGCAACAATGTTCCTTAGCCGACCACAGGCTTCTAGTGGGTGCGTAGCTCTGTAGAAATGATTAACGTATGTGGGAGCAGACCCAGTAACTGTTTTATATGCCAGCATCAGAGCTTTGAATTTTATATGTGCATGAACCGGCAGCCAGTGGAGAGAGACAAGAAGTGGTGTAACATGCGCTCTCTTTGGTTGATTAAAGACCAGACGTGCTGCCTCATTCTGGATCATTTGCAGAGGTCTAATTGCACATGCAGGAAGGCCTGCAATGAGAGAGTTACAGTAGTCCAGTCTAGTTATGACAAGTGACTGAACAAGCAGTTGTGTGGCAAGTTCTGAGAGGAAATGTCTTATTTTCCTGATATTGTAGAGTGTAAATCTAAGTGATCTTGTGGTCTTTGAGATGTGGTCTGTGAAATTTAGTTTGTTATCGATAGTTACCCCTAGATTTCTGACTGTTTTGGAAGGTGTTAATGTAGTTGCACCTAGCTGCACAGTGATGTTGTGTTCAACAGCAGGGTTGGCTGAAAAGACAATGAGTTTGGTCTTGGCTGGTTTCAGGTGGTGTTCCTTCAGAAGCAATTCATAAAAATTAGGGGCATGCCACTCCTAATGTTATGACATCAGGAGAAAATTTTTATCTAAATATAATTCATGAAACATTTTAAAGCTAAAAGTAGCACATAAACCAACGACAGTTTAGAAGTTGTCCTGAGGACTCACAAACGACCCACAAACGATTTGAAGCATGGCTGCTGTCATCAATTCACATTCAAAACAAAATATCAGAATATTATTATGACTTAGACCGTTTAAAGAGTAACTGCCTGAATTACAGTTTAGTTGATGTATTTAAATAATATAATATTATAAATATTATAATGTTGACATTGACCTTTATAAAAAGTTTCGCCTTATTCACGAGGATGTTTTCATTATTGCAGTTTTGCAGTTACCACTCCCTCAAACACAAACAACCAAATTACATGGAGATAAAGGTTTCGACATCTCTGCGCTCCCTGGACACATCAAAAGGAAAATGTGTAGCACGTCAGCAAAATCATCTATAAAATTATATGCCCTCTACAGACTACACATCTTCAACAAAAATAGCATATTCTATCCTGTGGATTCATGCTTGCTTGAATGAAAAAAAGGGGGCATTCACAGGGCTACCTGGTGTTGTGATGCTAACAAGGTAGTGTGTGTGTGTGTGTGTGTGTGTGTGTGTGTGTGTGTGTGTGTGTGTGAGTGTGTGTGTGAGCAAGAGAAAGAGAGAAACTGAGAGAGATCGTGTTTGGAATTACCTGTGTTTAAAGTGCCTCTTGTCAGGAATAACAAATGCTTAAAAATTGCCAAAGTGCAAGTTTAAGTATACTTCTTAGCAGTAGTGAGTGTCGCCATTCTTGTACAGCTTTTTCATTGCTAAACAACTGTTTACAATCCCACTGAATCATGGGGGTGCACTGACTTTGCTCCCGAGAGAGATTGTGTGAGAGCGAAAGAGAGATGGAGGGGTTGCGCGATGATACTTTCCACTATAGCTACGTGAGGCTAATTAGGGCAAAATACATTTGGAAGGACTTCACAGGAGGGAGGACACGGGAACAGGGTTCGACACAAAGGTAGGCTCTTTAATTAAGGGTTGCAAACAGACAGGGGTAGTGCAAAAACGTGTAAGTGCTAAACATAAACTCTTTTAACTGATAATCTAATAACTTGGCTCAGTCTCTCTATTTCCAACACTGGACTGGCAGCTCTCTCTCTCGACTGGAGGCACTGGTGCTCTTTTATGCCGCTCTCCCCGTATTCACTGAAATTAGAGACAGGTGTTAGACATAATTTAGCTCAGGTGCAAGCGCCCTTACCGCTTTCTTCCTTCGGACAGGCGCTTGACCACGCCCCCGCTGCCACATACCCCCACTGCCCGACTCAGGCCGGGGCGTCATCCGGCCTGCCTACCACTCCCCCCCCATTTCTGGAAAGGAAGTCGGCGCCAGCCATCTGCACCCCCGGTCTGTGGACCACCTCGAACTTAAAAGGCTGGAGAGCCAGATACCAACGGGTGATCCGGGCGTTAGTATCCTTCATGCGGTGGAGCCACTGCAGTGGGGCATGATCCGAGCAGAGAGTGAAGGCCCGCCCCAGCAGGTAGTAGAGGAGCGTGAGGACCGCCCACTTGATGGCCAGACACTCCTTCTCCACGGTGCTGTACTTAGTTTCCCTTAAGGAGAGCTTTCTACTGATGTACAGCACCGGGCGCTCCTCCCCCTCCACCACCTGCGAGAGTACGGCCCCCAGCCCTCTGTCTGAAGCGTCCGTCTGTAATAGGAAAGGGAGAGAGAAGTTAGGTTAGGCTTGCGGGACCTCTCGCATTGCAAACAACAGGGGATCGAGCCATCTGTCCCAGTTTTTAGCATCCTCGTGTACGAACTTACGAATCATGTTCTTGAGCGTTCTGTTAAAACGTTCCACTAGGCCATCTGTCTGCGGATGGTACACGCTAGTGCGAATCGATTTAATGCCCAATAGATCGTAAAGTTCGCGAAGTGTGCGTGACAAATGTTGTGCCTTGATCGGTGAGGATTTCCTTTGGAATCCCCACCCGGGAGATTATTTTGAAGAGCGCCCCAGCAAAACTACGTGCTGAGATGTTGCTTAGAGGCACTGCTTCCGGATATCGCGTTGCGTAATCCACTAGGACTAACACAAAGCGATGTCCGCGTGCTGTCCGCTCTAATGGCCCATTCGAGGTCCATTCCAATTCTTTCGAAGGGAACCTCGATTAACGGAAGAGGGCGCAATGGCGCTTTTGGGGTGGCCGGTGGGTTTACCAGCTGGCATTCACGGCACGCCGCGCACCATCTGCGGACGTCGCCGGTAATGCCCGGCCAATAAAAACGGGCTATTAGACGGAGAAGTGTTTTCCTTTCTCCTAGGTGACCCGCCATGGGATTATAATGAGCCGCCTGGAATAACATTTCGCGGTGGCTCCGTGGAATCAATAATTGCGTAACATTTTCTTTTGTATGAGTGTCCTGCGTCACTCTGTACAACCGCTCATTTATAATCGCAAAATAGGGGTATGCGAGAGCGATGTCCGGCTGAAGACGCTGACCATCAATCGTCTTCACCTGATCGAAGGCGTGCTTAAGGGTTTCATCCCGCGACTGCTCCAAAGGGAAATCCATGTCAGGGAATTCCCTACGAAGGGGAGGGGCGGAGGACCCGCCCCTTCCCTCGTCATCCTGATTTGGAACAGTCGAGGATGGCCCCGGCTCTGCCTCCCCTGCCAAAGCATCGCACATCGCACATCTCCCTATTTTAGTGCAGGACCCATCCGTGCAAATTCCCCCTAATACATCTCTAAATACAGGCCAATCGGTTCCCAAGATTAGAGGATGGGTGAGGCGGGAACTAACCGCTGCTCCACTCTATGTTTTCTCCCTCGGAATTTAACCAGTAGGGTCACCATCGGATAGTTGTGAACATCCCCATGCACACACCTCACCCTAACTCGCTTAGCCGTGCTCAAAGCCCCGGGTTGAACCAAGCGTTGATGGATGGTGGTCTGATTACAACCGGTATCCAGCAAAGCTTGGTGTGTACCCCCCTGGATTCTTACCGGAATCCGGTACGCTCAAGCCCGATCGGGGGCAGCATGTGGGAGATCGGACCCGTTGCAAGATGGCTTTCCTCAAATCAGCGTAGGCCAGGAGGTTAGTTGCCGGCAGTTGTTGAGCCGCGAGTTGGGCTTCCCCGGACAGAAGAGGAACAAGGCGGGCTGCCCACTGACTCTGCGGCCAGCCCCAGATTTCAGCGGTTTGTTCGAACAAATCTAAGAACGCTTCAACATCGTCAGCCGCCCCCATCTTCTGTAACGTGGGCGGGGGCAGCATGGCACGCGTGTCCGGGGTCACGGCTGTGGCGCCCTCCTGGCTGAGGAGGCTCCGGATGGCCTGTCGATCCTCTACTTGGGCCCGCACGATCTCACAGAATCACCGATCTTGCTCCTGTCTGAGCTCAAGCAGGGACTGTTGGTGGCTTTGATGTAGAGCAGCGAGGGACTGGAGGACTTTGGCCAGCTGGGAGGACTCTACGGGGCGACCTTTCTCCATGATTGGATGGAATTTGTCTCAATTCCCGGGTTTCGGCACCAGTGTAAGGACTTCACAGGAGGGAGGACACGGGAACAGGGTTCGACACAAAGGTAGGCTCTTTAATTAAGGGTTGCAAACAGACAGGGGTAGTGCAAAAACGTGTAAGTGCTAAACATAAACTCTTTTAACTGATAATCTAATAACTTGGCTCAGTCTCTCTATTTCCAACACTGGACTGGCAGCTCTCTCTCTCGACTGGAGGCACTGGTGCTCTTTTATGCCGCTCTCCCCGTATTCACTGAAATTAGAGACAGGTGTTAGACATAATTTAGCTCAGGTGCAAGCGCCCTTACCGCTTTCTCCCTTCGGACGGGCGCTTGACCACGCCCCCGCTGCCACAACATTGAAACATTAGAAAGTTACATATATTAAAATGTATTTTGAATAATAGAAACTGTTGTATTGATCAAGTCATGGGGGTGCGTCTATGTTTGTTGGTCACGACTCGAGTCTCTATGGGTGTGTGTGCACGTTTATGTATGTGTGTGAGCGTGTGTAAGTGAGGGTTAGACGAGCAAGCACGAGGGCTCACAAAAGACTTTGCAATGGCGAAATAGGTGCAAGAACTTCCTGTTCAATACAAAACCAGGGAGGTTTCTCTCAGGTGGAAGCAACCAATGAACCAAATGTCTGAGACCGAATGCATAATACTAAAACAAAATCTTGGGTATGCCTTGCCCACCTTTGTCAGTATAAATGTAACTTATTAAAATGTTATCTAGGACGCTTACCATTCCAAATGAAGGGCTTCATTATGCTATCAAATTGCTTGAAATAAGACAGGGGGACATCTACAGGAAGAGACTGTAGCAGGTAGATACATTTTGTACAACAGTACAATTCATTTGAATAACATTAACCTTCCCAATCATAAGATAAATGTAATGAAGCCCACCTGCCCACATCGCTCGAAAACTTTTTTATTATGGGGCCAAATTTACTCTAAATTTACTAAATAAGACAAATTTGCTGGGAATAAAATGCCCAAATTCTTAATGCCCTGTTTGGGCAACTGGAATGCACTGTCAGAGACAAAGCTTTGGAATTAGACCAATTGACTCTGTATCCTGAGAAAATAGAAATGGAATTAATAACTCTATAGAGGCAAGGCATATATCTAATGGGTTCAGAGACGAATAATAAAATATCATCTGTGTAAAGCAAAAGGAAAATCATCTTCCCTTCTTATCCCTACGTGGCTGTTAATGGTTCCAGGGCAAGGCTGAACAACAATTAGGAAAGAGGACAACCCTGCCGGGTGCCCCTATCCAGAGTAAAATAATCAGAAATGAATCCATTTGTTTGTACCGCTGCTACCGGGGGTCTATAAAGTAACTTAATCCATCCAATAGAAGTATTCCCGAACCCGTATATTTCCAAAATCCTAAAAAGATAATCTCATTCTACCATATCAAACATCTTTTCGGCATCAAGTGTGATGGTAGTGAACGAATGAGTGTGATCATTCACAACTGACCACATAATATTGATGAAACTCCTAATGTTGTCAGAAGGGCTGCTACCCCAAATAAACCCCTCCTGATCTATATGTATAAGAGATGTCGTAACTTTACTTAATCGGTTAGCCAGTATTTTTGACAATATTTTTTTGTCTATCTGGATCAGGGAAATTGTACAGTAACTCTTATACTCACTTGGATCTTTGTACCTTTTTAAGAGTTAGATGGATCCAGGCTTGTGTCATGGTTGGTGGAAGCTTTCCATTCTTTTATGATTCCGTATTAACTTCTTACAAAATTGGAGCCAGTTCTATAGCATAAGATCTAAAAAATTCAGCGGCAAAGCCATCTGGCCCCGGAACCTTGTCTGTAGGCAAGGCCTTAATTACCTCACCAAGCTCCTCCAAGTTTATCTCAGAGTCAAGATAATTTTTTTGTTCATTCGTCAGTTGAGGGAGTTCTAATTGTTCCACAAACTTTCTAATATCTTCATCAGTAGATGTAGACGTGGAACTATAGAGATCAAGATAGAATTATTTTAAAGAATTATTAATATCAATGGCTGAGGAAATTTTTTTTACCACCAGCAGATTTCACTGAGGGAATGGTAGAAAAAGACCCTCTCTGCTTTTTATATCTAGCCTAAAGCTTCCAACTCAAAATATGACTGTCTTTCTCTGAATAGCCAAAACTCCACCTTCCGCAACAAAATTGTATTTTATTTGTATTTCAATCAGGTCAATTCTCTGAGACCATCAAATAACATTCATTGCTTTTAATATTCCCTTCCAACTCCACGATTTCCCATGCTTTGGATATTTTGATGAATGAGGCATACTGTATGATCTGACCCCTAAGATCTTCATTAAGTCCTTCCCAAGCCACGCCCACAGAGGATACTGAGGATCAGTTGGTTTCCATATAGACACTGATTTCAGCCGCCGGCCGCCGTCTGCGAAGGGAGGAGGGACTGGATTCCCCGACTGCCTGGAGCGAAGGAGCCGCTGCCGGGGGCGGAGGACTGCCCTGCCGTCCCCAGAGACGCGGAGGGGTCGAGGGAAGACCGCCGTCTGCAAGGGGAGGAGGGAAGAAAATGCCCGACCGCCCGGAGCGGTAGGGCCGCTGCCAGGGGTGGAGGAATGTCTCCACTTGTCGCCAGGAAAGCAGAGGGGCGTTCTGTCTGCTGGGGGTCGGAGGTTGACTCCGGTTTGCCCGGAGAGGAGCGGCTGTCGTCCGCCGGAGAGTATGGAGGAGTGTTCGAGGACCACGCGATGGTTCATCAGAGAACCGGTGAGTGAGCCTTTTCTCTCTCTCCTCTCTCTCTCTCGCTCTTTCGCACCGTGTTGGCCTTCTCCCTCACCTATTTTTTGTTGTTGTTGTTTTCCCCTCCTGTCTCCTCCCAGGTCGAGGAAGGCGGAGATAACCAGCAGGCAGACAGATCGTAAAGCACGGCCCTCCCCAGGGAAAGGGGGAGGGGGGGGGGGGTGTACGTCATGCCGGTGGCCCCCGGCCTGAGGTAACGCCGGGAGGAGTGTGGAGTGGAGGGGGGTGGGGCCGGGCTGGAATGTCACATGCCCGGTCCCCAATCGGCCTGATGAGGTACGCGAGGGATAAAGGCGGTTGGTGACGACGGTTCGAGAGAGAGAGCTCAATCCCGGACATGTCCATTGTGCTTTTGTTTGTGCTTTTGTTTAAGTTTTCATTAAAATATTATTTATATTGACAAGCCGGTTCTCGCCTCCTCCTTGCCCATCCTAACCCCGTGTTACACCCATATGTTCCCAAATTCTTCAGCATCCTGCAGGGAAAGATGCATTACTTTAAGAATTTCTTCATATTTCTTACATTTAAGAAAATAAATAACCTTGCTTCTTTTTATGGGGTTCCCCAACCCATTCACATTCCACATGGAGAGAGACAATCCAGTCATATTAACATTATACATTTTGACATCTTAGAAAAAATTTATTGTGTGTCAAAAATAAAATTATAACGACCACATTCCAACATTAAGGCAACAATCAAACACTGAACATCCCCCAGAACTAAAAAGACCAAATATCATGTAAATATTTAGCGGCCATCCTTAGTATCTTTTCTCAATTTTGCTGTTAACATCAGTGCAAAAGCAACCTTCCATAATGGTAGAGTTTATTGCATTCCTTGAATCGATCACATTTCTCTCTTGTTGAATTCGCAAAATCTGGGAACAAGAAAATGCTGTGGTTCTTCCAAGAAAGCCTTCCATTACCTTTTTTTTATTTTACATTTTTTAAACAATTTTAACATATAAGCGTTAATTTTTCAAATCAAAAGATGTATATGTTAGCATTAGTTAATGCACTATTAACTAACATGAACTACCAATGAACAATTGTATTTTTGTTGAATAAATACTATAAACATTATATTGTTAATTGTTAATCATGATACCTAATGCATTAACTAATGTTAACATATACATCTTTCGATTTAAAAAATGAACGCTGATATGTTAAAATTAACTTTAACTAAGATAACAATTGCTGTAAAAGTATTGCTCCTCAATACTGGGATATATATATAATATATGGAACCTCATTGTAAAATGTTACCGTCTTTTTTAATACTTTACTTGTGTGCCACAATAATGTCATGCATTTTAATTATCTGAATTATAATTTTTTTAGAATATATTTTAACTATAATTATTTAAATATAGCTATTTATAATTATTTAATAATTATATATTGAATTATTGCTATTTGAAGGGCTTTCGCAAATATTTATATATGTGATTAACTGCGATTAATTAATCGGCACACTATGTAATTAATTCGATTAAAATGTTTAATCGATTGACAGCACTAGTAAAAATCCCATTAATTTTCTCCATAGAGAAATAACAATATAAACCTTTCAAGACAGACCTCATATGAGCTCTAAGGTTAGGTGATGATATATTCTTCTGTAGAAACGTTTTATTTATATATTTTTAAATCATGCTTAATTGCAGAAATGCCAGTTAAGAACTACACTACCATGATCCTGAAGAGAAAGATCCACCAATCAGGCAGGTTGATTATTCCAAAAGAGCTCAGTAGTGACTGGCCATGCCCATTAAGCCTTGTGAATGATGTAGTTTGTATATATGCAAATATTTAGCGATAAACTGTAATGTTGTGATTCATCTTGGAGCTGGTTGGTTTGGTTCATGGCTTAGAACTCTTTACTGAAGAAATAAAGCTTAAATCGAAACTTTCAAGCTCCAAAAAGGACAGAAAGGCAGCAAAAATGTCATTTGTATGACTCAATTGGTTTAATCCATATCCTCCGAAGTGATACAATTGGGTTTGGGAGAAACAGAACCTGCCTTTATGTCCTTTTTGGAGCTTGAAAGTCCCCATTGACTTGCATTGTACAGATATAAACACATCATTATTTATGAAACACCCATGCATTTAAGAAATAAACAATATGGGGAAGTGGTAGCTCAGCGGTGAAGGCTCTGGGTTACTGACCGAAAGATTGGGGGTTCAAGCCCCAACACTGCCAAGATACGACTGTTGGGCCCTTGACCCTATCTGCTCCAGGGGTGCTGTTTCATGTCTGACCCCCGGCTTAGTTGGCATATGCAAAAACAACTGCATTTTTTGGCACTGCACAATGACAAAGTTGAATAAATAAAGATATATTGTTGTTGTTTGGGTTTTTAAAATTGATCAAGGTCATCACTAACAGCTGCTTGCTGGACAAACTTGTATGACCTCACATCTCCCTCAAACAGCAGTTTATATCAGTAGTCATGAATTACCTTAAAAACCTTTCATGTTTAAGCAATTTATCTTGTTAAAAATGTTATTCAGATAATGGATAAATTAGAATGTTCCGTTGCTTAATGCAAAAACAATTTATGTCCCATTAAAGTATGTAATAGCTTTGGAACGTTGTTATGTTTGGATAATTAAAGATGTTGCTAAAATTGTGTTTGATGGATTTAAATTTTAACATTAATTTATTATTAATCATTAGATTGTTAAAAACGAAACAGAAGCATTAGAAAGCAAAGATAAAGAAAATTATTAGAGTACATTAGAAATGTAACAAGTCTGATTCAGATGTCAGGTTATGGTATGCAATTCTTGAAACAGGTAATGGTCCATTAAAGTTTCACATTTAATGCATCTGTGCTGTGTAACTTTGTTACCTCGACAAAGCACATACCTTGAATTTAGTTTATTTAGAGATGCACCAACACTACTTGGTAGTACTCGTATCGGGCCAATACTGGGGAGTAATTACTTGTACTTGGTATTGTTTCATCATGTCATATTTCAGAGTATGAGTACATTTACATACTAATGTGGCTGCACATTCTATGTAAATATTGTGCTTCTAAGACCATTTTGAAAACGTACAATTTTGAATTTCTTTTTATTGCAGATACCTGGAGGATATTTTTTAATTATGGGATCATTTAGTGCAGGAGATTGTACATTTTGTAAACATTTTAGCACACATAATCAATATCACTGTAAAGCACACCATGAATTTCTGAATACAATTGTTTTTTTTAAAGAGGCCTGCAGGGGCATGGATACTTTGACAACTAAGGTGTATTTTAAACCTACAGATATTGAAAAAGTCCAGTTTTCATCCCAAACATACTAATGGGGGAGTCAGGAGACAACGAAGAAAGTTCAAGGTCAGTTTTTATGAATTTCTTTTTCTTGTAGCAACGAAGGTAAACGTTGTTCTCATTCAATTTGAATAAAAAAATGTGGCACACTCAGGCTGCTGTGCTCTCGGGTCACTCTCTCTCCCACTGATGCTGTGGCGTGGCTCTTAAATCTCCCTCCGCCATCACTCTAAAGAGAGACAGGTGTTAAAGATCATTGTGAACCAGGTGACAGTCCTTACCACTCTCTCTCTCTCTCCCGCAGCCCAACACATGACCCCATGCCACACATACCTTTAGAGGACTGATCATAACTCAGCTGATTAGGTTTCTTGGACGATTAATATATTGAAAAGAAATAAATTGAAACATAACTACACTGTAAAATCAAATTAGTTGACCAAATGCATCTGTGATTAAAGTATCATTGTTTTTATTTAATTATTTAAATTGAGTAATAGAACGTATTTTACAGTATTAGGGATATTATAACAACATGGTAGATTAGCCACATGGTACATTAGATTGTTTTCCTATTTAGAAGTATAAATTAAATTATTTGATATCACGAAAAGGCGGCACCACCGACAAAGTAAAAGGAAAAAATCTAATAAAAAAGAGCATAAAAACTAGCAGGGGTGCAATAATATTCAATATTTTCACAAAGTTTAATTGCAGAAGTTAAATGTACTGTGTGTGTATATATATATATATTAATAAAGGGATTCATGGAAAGGAGGTGAGAACTGGCTTGACAATATAATAAATAGTTTAATATAAAACTGAACCAAAAAGACACACACACACACACACACACACACACACACACACACACACACACACACACACACACACACACACACACACACACACACAGGTGTTGGACAGCTGTTCGTAAATCTCTCTCTCTGTCGCACTGCCCTCTTCGGTCGGCCTTTATCCCTCTCGAGGGCTAATTAGCCTGATTAGGGGCCGGGTGTGAGGAATCACGACCTGGCACTGCACTCCGCCCTGCCACACACACACATTTATATATATATATAATGTTTAGCCAGGGTTGGGGAGTAATGGAATACATGTAACGGGATTACCCATTAGATCCAAAGTGCATTTGAACAGCGGTGAAACACTTTCTTATGATGTGTTACATTCATACTAGCAGACAGAGAAGTAAGTTTAAAGTAAGTTTGGAGCAGAAGAAATAGAAATAAACCTTGTGTAAATTGTCAGCTTTACACTAAGCTAAAATGCTATTTCTAGCCATTTTACATACACATGTTACCAGACACGATCATATTTTTTATCATGAAAATTCACATTGGGGGGCCTGGGTAGCTCAGCGAGTAAAGACACGGACCACCACACCTGGAGTCCCGAGTTCGAATTCTTGCTGTGAGATGTTACCCCACTCTTCCAACAAGGCACTTGCAAGTTCTCAGACATTTCTGGGGAGAATGGCCCTAGCCCTCACCCTCCGATCCAACAGGTCCAAGAAGTGCTCAATGGAATTGAGATCCGGTCTTTTCGCTGGCAATGGCAGAACACTGATATTCCTGTCTTGCAGAAAATCATGCACAGAATGAACAGTATGACTGGTGGCATTGTCATGCTGGAGGGTCATGTCAGTATGAGGCTGCAGGAAGGGTACCACATGAGGGAGGAGGATGTCTTCCCTGTAATGCACAGCATTGAGATTACCTGCAATGACAACAAGCTCAATATGATGATGCTGTGACACACCACCCCAGACCATGATGAACCCTCCACCTCCAAATCAATCCTGCTCCAAAGTACAGGCCTCTGTGTAACGCTCATTCGGTCCGACCATCACCCCTGTTGAGACAAAACCGTGACTCGTCAGTAAAGATCACTTTTTGCCTGTCCTGTCTGGTCCAGCGAAGGTGGGTTTGTGCCCATAGTCGACGTTGTTGCCAGTGATGTCTGGTAAGGATCTGCCTTACAACAGGCCTACAAGCCCTCAGTTCAGCCTCTTTCAGCCTATTGTGGACAGTCGGATCACTGATAGAGGAATTGTGCATTCCTGGTGTAACTGTGGCAGTTGTTATTGCCATCCTGTACCTGTCCAGTGGGTGTGATATTCAGTTGTACCGATACTGTGCAGGTGTTGTTATATGTGGTCTGCCACTGTGAGGATGATCACTGTGAGGATGAAGATGGTCCTTCCTGTTTCCCTGTAACACTGTCTTTGGTGTCTCAGTACAGACATTGCAATGTATTGCCCTGGCCACATCTGCAGTCCTCATGCCTCCATGCAGCATGCCTAAGGCACGTTCACGCAGATGAGCAGGAACCCTGAGCATCTTTCTTCTAGTGTTTTTAAGAGTCAGTAGGAAGGTCTCTTTAGTGTCCTAAGTTTTTATAACTGTGACCTTAATTGCCTACCGTCTGTAAGCTGTCAGTATCTTAATGACCGTTCCACAGGTGCATGCTCATTAATTGTTTATAGTTCATTAAACAGTGCTGCAGCATTTTGTTTGCAGACTGAAACATTTCAAAATATGTTGTTTTTGGTGGCCATATGCCTGCTTATGCCCTACACTACACTATAAGCTGTTTCTCCAGAAATATCCAAAAACGTGAATCCAAAACAAACATAAACAACTTGACTTGATGTTACATTAACACAAAACTTGACAACAGACAATGGCAAACATGAGGGCTAAATACATGAATATGGGAACAAGACAGAGACAATATAACTACAAGACAGAGACAACCAATGACAAGACTAAACTAATGAACATGATAACAAGGCAATGAAACAAGAACCAATGATAAAATAGAACTGATAACAAGACTATTAAGCATTGACCAACATAGAGACAGGACTAATAAACATAGTGGAACAAGAGGTTCACATGACAGTAACATGACAAGAACCAATAAGAACAAAACACATGAAAATATGGCAGGAACAAGTAACTTTTTCAAAATAGTTTTCAAAATAAATGACATGAACAAAAACACACGAAAACGTGACACACACAAATCACAAATATCAACCAGGTACAACAAAACAACAACAAGTCATAAGATTTAAAATTATATAAATTTTAAAAAACAAAAAAGCTTATGGGTTTTCAACACAATTGTTGCAATTTTGTACTTGATAATTTTGAGTTAGTAGTTAGTAGTACTTGATGTCAAAGTTCAAAGAATGTTTATATTTGAGTTATGATTCCATAATTTGACATTTAAAGTACTGTTTAATTACGGCCACTTAAATGGTAATTAATAATACCACTTAAATGGTATTATTAATGAAAACTTTGATTGGTGGCAAAAAATTGATTGGTAGGCAAACTTGTGAAACCGAGTTTGTGTTTGTATGTGTGACTGTTTTTTTGTGCATGTACATATATTTTTGTTGATGCTCCATAGCATAATGCTTTTTGACGGGGTGTAAGATGCAAAAAAAAGCCTCTGAGATGTAATCACAGAGCGTGACCATTAGATCTTTCCCTCAGGCATGGTGCCCGAGTTTCTCTGTTCTCCAGAAACTTTTGTTTCATTACCCCCTCACAATGCTGTCACAGTCAGACCCTAAATCTCATCTGGGATGTTGTGATTGCTCAGCAAGCGCAGATGAATAAGTTGATGCTTTCCATCTCGCTCTCCAGCTGTTCAGATTTGCTGCTCAGTCAGAGACAGAGATGTCACTCATTTGATGTTCATTAGCAGAACTCAAACAATAGAAACAGACAAACAATGGCAATATAGAGATTTTGGTTGGGAAAAACATTTACACATACAATATCTCCCTGGTATTTTACATTAGTCTTGAAAATTAACTAAGTGTTATAACCATTCCGATCACCAAATGGAACAAATCACACAGTGCCATCTATAGACAATGACTAATAAAAACATTTATAAATTAATGATGGGTCCCATTCCATCTAACTTCTCATTACCTGAGTGTAGAAAAAACTCTGTCTAATTCATACATTGGACATATTGTCAGTGATAATATCTTTGAAAGTGATTCTCAACTGGTTGGCCGTGATCCAAGAATGGGTTGCAAGTCTTGGCCCTGTTCTTTCAACACAGATTACAGAGTAAGCTGGTGATCTGTGAGGGAATTTTCTGGGGAGACTGATATATAAAACAATATTGATAAAACCAAAGAAATATTGCTATTGGTTTATTATGATATATTTTTAATATAGAAAAACTCCATCCTCCTGCTCCTTTATGGAGTTAAATTTATATGACCCAGTTGTTCAGTATTTAATTTGTTTTAAAATTGTTCAGTAATTTGATTTCAGCAATATTTTCATTTTTCTGCCGCATGTTGGACAGAAGAAAATAACATGCATCATTTGAATGTCCATCCTGATTGGTTAGTTTATTAATGAGAGAAGCCTTTATGCCATTAATCTCTTCTGGCATTTGTGCATTTTAAAGATATTTCTAATTGTTAAAAGTATACTGTATAACATGCTCTGCCTCATCGCCAAACAATTGCAGCATTACTGCATCATGGTATTAAGTATCTATACATGTGTATAGATTTCAATGAACGTGTGAACATGCAACAATCTCTAACTCAATCAAGATAAACCAACCAAATCCGCACATGCATTTTAAGCAAGACGTAAGACAAAGTAGAAGATCTGGTATATGTCATATTAAGCGATGAACAAAGAATGGGGCTCTGTTTTGAAAGGGGTTGTGAACAGTACATTGTGAAATGTTTGTGTAAATTTACAGTAACATTCTAACAGCCATATAATTTCTGTTTAAAGAATGAATTCTGTTAAATAATTACAAAATTCTGTAACTTTTGTAACTGTAAAAATGTGCATTCTGGGAGATCAAGAGCAGGCTCCTTAAGATTAGTAACATCCTAAAATCCTAAGATCCTTGTTTCATCTTGGTTGGCAAAAGTGACATTTTCAACTATATATTTTAAAACCCAAAGAGTAATAGAGCTGTGGAAAATACCTGTTGACACATAAGCACAATCCTGGTTGCAATCCTGCCACCCTGTCACATAGCCTTCACTTGTCTGTATAATAAAAGGTGCAATTCAGCCTGAGGAGCAATGACAATTCCTTGTAAAATAATGCTAAGTTTTAGCGTTAAATAGAGGTCTTAGCTCTATTTTTTGTTGTTTTGTTGTAAATAATTGTGTTTTATTTTAAGTTAGCTTTATGGAAGATAGCTCTTTAATATCATCTGCTAATGGAATCCCCAAACTGCAAATGCAAAAACTGAGTTTAGACTTTGCACAGAGAATAGATGTGGTTCTCAAATGTCTCAGCATAGGGTTTCTCAACAACTGGGTCGCAACCCACTGTCTGCTGGCTTGCGAGATCTTTTATGACACTACAAATGACCAATTATAAGGATAGAACTGTACATTTGCAATGTTTGGGTCAAAAGTGACCGCTATTGCATAAACAGACGTAAGTAAGAGGCTACATTTCTCTGACGTAAATTATTAGTGGTCCGATCACAATAACTCATCAATGCTATGAATCACACTTTTTTGACAAGGTCTCTTTATGTAGCATTGCATGCTAACTCCATGTAATACCGTGCTAGTCTAAAGGCAATCCAATCTCTGGACTTTATAATTTCAGAGTGGCAGTCCCAAGTAGGGTTGTCACCATCCCGAAAAATACAGGATCGTCCTGTATTTAAAGATTTAATGATGCGTCCCGAATCAAAACGAGATGCAAATTTTCCTGTATATAAGCTATTCAAATGCCATCACTGTGAAATATTTCAATATCATGCATTTAACATTGATATTTGTTAAAAAAATGGTTTATTACTGGAAAAACTGCTGCCAGTAACATGCTGTATTTTTCAGTAACTGGCTGGAAACCCTGTTGCGAGAAATAGAAGCGTAGTGTTAGATCTGTCAGGAAGAATCATTCAATTCAAGACATTCATTCAATTCAGGCATCGCCAGTTATAATCGAGCATCTTCAGATTATTACTCTGCAGCTGTCGGTTATCGTTCAAGTGCCTTCTGACACCTAGTAGTAGGCTATTGCGCAACAACATTATTAAATTCAGTCAAATAGCCGAGCAATACACCTGGGTCATAATATAATATGGTAACAAAACATGACTTTCAGTAATGGTAATGATTCAAATAGTCATAAACCCCATTTAAAGGCATCTTTCTATACCTCTCCTTATTAAATAATTTACATGTTTTGATTTTATTGTTTGCACATTTTAGTTTAAATATTTAAATGGTCAATCACCTGATAATTCCGTGTTCCCTTTCACCTGGTACACCATTTATGTAATCAATGTTTTATTCTTCTAAGGTAAGGTTTGTTAGTGCTAGGTCTTTTAAGTGTGCAAACTAATCATTTAATTAAACTATTGTATTGTCCATTGTCATTGATGTTTATTGCAAATAATTATTTAATGGTATTTTGATTTAGTTTGATTAGTGGAGTGGTTGAAATGCTTTTGACACCATCTTATTATTAATCTCTTTGAGAATTTGTCATTGTGTTCATCACTGGTGGTTCAACAAAGTTCTACCCTCATCTTCTATGGGCAAAAACAGAATTGTAATTTAATAATAAAATTTTTTGCAGTCACCTATATAGCGTATGACTTGGATCATTTGCTTAATACATCTAATAACCAATTTAACAGGGGTATCAATCTTCACATCATTTGTCCTCTTAATCTACCCCATGCCTTGCATAGGTAACCCTTTTCTCGCAAGAGTAGCATCCTTCTATGCTCAACTTAATAATGAAAAACCTAATTACAACATTGTTTATCCTTTTCAAGGGTATTTCACAAACAATGCCCCCCTCCCTTAAAACCCATAGTGCAATTGTTACTCTTTCAAGGCTATTGCACAATGTTCTCCCTATTCATGGTTTAGACGCGTCAAAAGCATTGTTATCCTTTTCAAGGGTATTGCACAAATAATGCTCCCATTTTCAGGGCTTGGATGCATAGCTAAGCATTGGTTATTCTTTTTTAAGGGTATTGCAAAAACAATGCTCACAATATTTAGAGCTCAGACACATCATATGCATTGTTATCCTTTTCAAGGGTATTGCACAACCTGTTGTAGGTTTCATAAAATTATTAATTTTTTCACCTTCACCTTCTGAAGACCTGCTTTGTCGTTCTGAGTTTTATTTTCTTTTAATTTTGAGGGTTTAATTTTAATTAGGCCTAAATTACTTTTGAGGTATGTTCCCCTCCTCATCGTCTTCCAGTAGGATCTGATGGTTCAAGCGGGAATCTTCTCACTGAAGTGTAGGATGGGGCATATGCCAAAGGAATCTACTCTATCCTCATATTATGATTATTCTAATATATTCTTTCTTACTGGTAGAACTGTACTGTATTAATTTTAAAATCAGTATCTGCCAGCATTTGATAATTACAGTAAACATGTTAGGTTTAAGTCTACTGTATATTTGCAATATATATTGCTGGCACCTCTACTACCAGCACTTTACTGTAAATTCACCAGGATATTTTACACTGCAGGAAAAAGACAGTTTTAAGGGGTCTGATGCTGACTTCCACCCCTGGAGTCATGAGTTCAAATCCAGGGCATGCTGAGTGACTCAAGCCAGGTCTCCTAAGCAACCAAACTGGCCAGGTTGCTAGGGAGGGTAGAGTCACATGAGGTAACCTCTTTGTGGTCGCTATAATGTGGTTCGCTCTTGGTGGGGTGATTTATGTGTTTTTTGCTTCAAATTAAATGTTGAAATGTTGCGATTGATCTTGGAGCTGGTTGTTTTGGTTTAAGGCTTTGAACTCTATATTTGTATTTTATTTTTAAATCCATGTGGAGCAATTGAAGGTTGCTAAAAAAGTAGTCAGACACTGTCGCACTCTTGGCCGCGCAGCCCAGATAAAGCCTTCACATGTCCACTGCTCATCACGGGCCGCTCAATGTGCGACACACATTGGGTTTAGCAGCGCTGCAGTGGAGGGTCGCGTGAGCAAAACGCATCTGCTTTGCATTGGTCGTGGTGCATGGTTGAGCAGAAGACAGCCTACAGTTTTTTTTATTATTATTAGTTGCTTTTTGCTTTCAGAAAAGCTTACTTGCCTGTTGTAAATAAATAGTTTTCGCTGAGATTATCAAGCTGGCATACACGGTCCTTTACGTTCGACACATACAAGTCTTTCTTTTTGGAGGAGTTTTGGCACAGGGATTAACAGTGGAAATTAGAAATGTCACTTTATGCAAAAATGTTGCAGACCCCTGACGTCCCTGCTGAAAAGACCAGCCTAAGCTGGTTGGCTTTGCAAAAAAATTTACTTGTTTTCGCTTTAAATTAAGTTTATTTTGCTTACCTCATTGGCAGATTTATTTTCTTGTTTTGAGTCTAAAGTTCACTAAATTTAGTCACTAAATTAGATTTATCTTAAAACAAGCTTAATATCTTAGCCCATTTTGCTTGACAAGTAAATAAATCATATTTTAAGAAAGTTTAGATAATTTGACAGGAAAACAAGACAAAAATTTTTTTTTCAGTGTGGTCACCCAGTCTAGTCAGGCTGGACAGTTTGCTGGATTCAGAGGGGGTTTGAACACTTTTTAGCTGGTCAGTTTGCTGGGAGACCAGCTAGACTCCCAGCTTAAACCAGCTTAGCCAGGCTGACTAACCAAGACCACCCTGACCAGCTAAGACCAGCCTGATGAGCTAAGACCTGCCTGACCAGATAAAAAAACGTGTTCATAACCCCTTTAAATCCAGCCTGACCAGCTACTGTATGACCAGGCTGGGCAAATAGCTAAAACTAGCCAACCAGCTTATGCTGGTTTTAGCTGCTCTTTTCTGCAGGGCATCATTTAATTATTTTTTAAATGGCTTTGCAAATTAAACATCATGAAATATGTACATACATTAATATGGGACCATAGCACCATACACATTTTTAAAGGCATAAAACGCAACACTCAATCCAATATGTAACGGGGGTCCTGTCTCAGTCTCTCTACCCACAAAGGGGTCCTTGGCCTGAAAATGGTTAAAGACCCTGCCCTTGTATGATCAACCCATTTTTGAGTATGAAAATACTCATCTAAGCAGTTAATGTAATAATGAAATATGCTTCTGATTTTAGAATGGTTGTACTGCACTTGTCATTATTTATAAATATATACTGTACTTGTTTTTGACAGATGTTGCAGCTATTGCTATTTAGCTTTAGGTTCTTGAACTGTTCTGTTAAATCACCCAGTGTATCAATATTTACACAAAGATGTCTTTGCTTAAGGCAGAATGTGAAGCAATTTTTTTTTTTTTTTTTAGAGATAAGAGCATGTAGTGTATCATGTCTTTAAGGATTATATAGTAATATTGTGGTCACTGTTCCATAATATATGAAGCTATACTGTGCAAGGAGCACGTGAGAAACGACCATGAGCATATTGGAAGAGAAGGATTATGTTTACACTGTTATGTTTGTGTGTTTGGCAGCTGTTGATATGTAGTTGAGTGTCTCTGGACTCTAGTTTTGTTCATGCATCCATTTGTCATCTTTTTTTAATGCGAAGTGAGTGGACCATTGTTAAAGATATCGGGACTGGGGTTTCTGCTAACAATGTAATGATGGATAGGTCCTCATGTCCAGTCTTAATCACGGATGTCCGGTTGCTCAACCCTAAGAGATCAACAATCTGCTGGTGCATACACACCAGGTAAGAGCCACTACATTTATCCATAAATGCCATGTGATGAATCACTTTGGAGCCACTGGAAAATGATGTCCTGACAATGCTGATTGGCTTCATGAGAACACTCACAGTCCCAAGTCCAAACTAGAGACTATCCTGAGCTGTTACATTGAAAGCAGCAAACAGGGAAAAAGACAAGTCCAAAAAAACAGACCAAAAAATTATAAATAAATGTAGCTTGCTAAAAAAAAAATATTTTGGTGTTGTTATACCATCTACCATGCTAAATAGGGTTGCCAACGTCCTGTATTAATAACAAAATGATGACTGTATTTTCCCATATAATATTGGAAGGCTGAATGTCTCATATTGAAGGTATTGTGTCCTGTATGGAAAAAAAAGGTGTGTATTGTCTCGTATTTAAGCAGCGAGAAACTCGAAGGCAATAAGCCCCCCACGCCCCTTTAAAATACATATTAAAAGGCATTACATTACCATATTGATCACCAAAACACTTGGAATGGCAAAATGCTCTTTGTGACCTCATTCCCATATTGAAGCTTCCAAAATGCTCAAGAATACCATATTCATAAGGCGAAAGCTGGCAGCCCTATGGATATGAATGTGTCCCATATGGGTTTATTCAGTTTATCCAACCTTGGGTAAAATGAATGCTGTTGCAATGCAATAATAACTTCCAGCCAGACAAGAGAATGTTAATGACTTTATTCTGAATGAGAAAATTACCTTTCAGAAATGTTATCTTTTATTCACTTTAGACCACCAACCACTTGCAAGGCGGCAGTGAAGATTTTTTTTACCATTTATTTATTTTTATTTAAAAAGGTTTTAATCTTAAGGAAATTAATCATTTTGACCAATGTTTAAATGTACATAATTGGTATTCCCTTCAAAATGTCCACGATATTCAAATCACATGACCAGCAAAATTACTCACTTTATCTCTGTCACCCCCCTATTATCTGACACTTTTACTTACTAAACTAATTCTGGATGACAAATAAGACTGTGAATAAAGTATTTTATCAATGGGATAGGAAACCAAAAACTTGGTACTGTTGCAAAATGGTCAAAATTGTCTTGGATACTATTATTCTGATGCAGTTGAAACTTTGTAATACAGCACTTTTCATACTACTGTCTCTAAGATAAATCGCTTATTATATATTATTCCTCTTTTGTAAATTGCTTTGGATAAAAGCATCTGTCAAATTAATAAATGTAAATGTATATGCATGCCATTAGGTGGCAGTATTAAGTTCAAGAACATGGATCTTAATATCAGGCGTAATTAGAACTTTAGGCCAGAAACATACTATGCAAATACGTGTTGCCTTGTATGTAGTGTGTGATGTAGTCAGGGTTGGGAAGGTTACTTTTGAAATGTATTCCACTACAGATTACATTCTGTAAAATGTAATTTGTATCGTATTCAGTTAGATTTTTCAAGGTCAGTAACATTCTAAATACTTTGGATTACTTCTTCAGCACTGGTGGATTTTTCTCTGTCAGTATAATAATTCAAATAATTCAAAATACACTCTGAAAAACCTAAATATCTTTTGCAGTGTTGTTTCTAAAACAAAATAAATCAAATTGATCTTGTTTTAAGGATTTTTTGACTTTTATAGGAAAAAAAAAAATACTAAAATTATCATCAAGAATATGATTGAGAAAAAAGAAATTATGATACAATGCAAATTTTCTTGATAAAACAATATGATCGTGTCTGGTAACATGTGCATGTTAAATGGCTAGAAATAGCATTTTAGCTTAGTGTAAAGCTAACAATTTACACAAGGTTTATTTCTATTTCTTCTGCTCCAAACTTACTTCAAACGTGCTTCTCTGGCTGCTCGTATGAATGCAACATAAGAAAGTGTTTCACCGCTGTTCAAATGCACTTTGGATCATGTAGTGGATTACAGTTACTTATATTTTATATTTTAAATAAGTAATCCCGTTACATGCATTCCGTTACTCCCCAACCCTGGCTGTAGTTATATTACTGCAATGCAAGAACACATAATAAGTATGTTCAGCGTGACCACATGCTTGCAATGTGCTGGTCAATCATTTGAATCTGCTTTTTATTTTCTTGCATAAAGTATGTTTCTGGCCTTATTCTCCTGTGTTTTGTCTTTCTCTTTCGCCAGCTGTTGAAGAACTCCTGAGCGCCTGTTTTTTGTAGCCTCAGGCTCAGCTCACCCAGCTGAAAGAGACACTCTGTCCAGACAACACAATGCATTACAACTATGTCAAGTTTGCTTAAGAGACAGATAAAACACAAACAAGAGCTAATCAGAGCAATTTCAGTCAAAATTTCAAACGCTGATCTGTTAGACTTCTAAGAAACTTGTTCACAGCTGCTGTGTGTGTTCCTCCTGAGCCACGAGCGTCTGTCCTCTAGTTTTGCGTTTATTTGTCTGTTCTTGTTGCTTTATGAGTTCATGTTAGTTTGTTTCACCTGTATGTGCTTGATTGTGCTATTGAAGGAGAAAATTAATTACATAGCAAAAGCAAAAGGACTATTCATTAATTTTCTCAAATGTGACAACCTGTGTCATCGTTGCACAGCTGGCCTGAATCATGGAATAGAGATGCACTTCCTGTGCAAGGAGCTCAAAACAAAGACCACATGTGGTGCACAGTATGTTTTATAACAGATGGTCTTGTAGAGGAATTTGTTTTTAAACTTACTTTTTAATTAACATACTTGATTTGCTTTTTATGGACAGACTTGTTAGCATATGCAAATTTCAGATAATCATGTTTTAAACGTAATTATAACAGTAAGATGCATGTACAAAGGTCACATTCAAAGTTTGTTAGATCACATTAGGGGTTTTTACAAACCTTCATTTTCACTTATTGCACCACATGTAGCATGATTACAGTTAAATTAGCTTTAGTATTTCCTCACAGCTGTTCGGAAAATTTAATTGAATGTAATTGTAAAATAGATTAACATGACTTCTTTTCTGAGCCTATAGTCATATTAGGTATGCATCTGAACATTGGTGTGTTGAACCTGAAAATTGCTACTGATCCTTTACAAAGCTCCGCCTCCCTTGCTAATTGTGGCTTGCTCAGACAAGCTGCACAGGATGTCGCCAAGGAATGAATTGGATATTACCATGAATAGCACAATTTTCAGTAAAATATGCTCATAAAGGGGTAAAAATTTAATCGATATTATATTTACATGCTGTGAAGGCAAATGCTTGTCACAGTTAACTAGATGATACAACTGAACATTAATGAAGTTGAACAGAACATATATGACATACTTTGCTACAGTGAACTCTTTAGTTACTATTACCACTACTATGAAATTACTATGTAAATAAATAAAAATAAACAGTAGTCAACAATAGTAATAGTTATTATAGTAATAGTCAATAAGTAAAAAGTCATTAACATTACCTTTGAGCAAATGTATTCTATGTTGTTATAATGTCATTTATAGTCATTAAAGTGGGGATTTGTCATGAAGTTCTCAGTTATATCCAATATGGTTGTCTTTCTGAAAGTATAAAAAAAAAAATTATTATTGAAAAAAAAAATTACACACATCAGCTCTAAAGCCTCAGATATAATATTTATTTTTTATTGTATACTTCTCATACCTATACAGTCAATGGCTGTGTAGAGTTGAGTATTTGCCCTGCAATGGTTCTGCATATATAACATTTCAGTGAAACCATCATTTTATCATCATTAATGATTGAAAAATTATACAGAAGTGTGCACACCAAACCCAAGTTGAGTACAGGTGCAGCAATATATATATACATATTTAGGTTTATGATATTAATGCTCCAGATTTTATACAATGTTTTTAACAAGCGTTTAAAGTCAAAATGTAACAGTTTAATAGAATTTGTAGCATTAATTTGACTTCTCAGGTCTTAAGGTTTTAGGTCAAAAGTTTTCTCTCTAGCAGTGGCTTTGTATGTTGGTTTCAAACAGCTAGGTCAAACCCATACACAGAAATCTGATATATGGCAATATTTGTAAACCAAATATGAAATGTTCATTCATATATTGCCTTCACTGATATAAAAAATAAAATACTTATACGTATAAGGAACATTAAAGGATTAGTATATACAAATTTAGTAATCATTTACTCACCCGTGTTGTAATAACACAGTATGAATTTCTTTTTTCTTTGCACAAAGGGAGAAATTGTGAAATGTTGTGATGTCATACAAATGGCAGTTTATCTCCACAATCTTCAAAAGAACACAAAAGCATAATTTAGAAGTCTAATACATTATTCCATGAGACACATGATTGCTATGAAAGCATATAAGGTTCGGTGAGAAACAAACTGAAATCGAATGTACTATTCACCGAAAATATTTCACTGACCATTATACTCCTGTGAACGTTCATGAGTCTGCACACAAGCTTTAGAGGTCTTTGCATGAGAGCAACAGTAGATATGCACAACCCGTGAGATGGGGTGTCCAAGCGAAAACTCTTGTTTTTCTTCAACATGACCACCATCGTAATTAACAAAAAAAAAAAAAAAAAAAAACACAAATAGCTGCACACAAAGCAGGGAACAGAACTTACAAAACATGCCTGAAGGGTTTGTAGTGGAAGAATAGATGCATTTCTATGTCCAGCCTTATTTGTTTGATCCAGATCCTCAATCAAAAAGTGTGATGGAGGCTGAATGTTGCTACCTGTACAGCTGCTCCCTAGTCGCATATTATGCAGTCTGTGTAGGGCACCAACTCCCTAGGGGGGGCACCATCTTACCCGAGGGGGGCACCAGAAACACCACTGGCTGCCCTTACTCGCACATTATACCTTATTCAAGGAACCGAATGCAGTTGCGGAACACTGACGAACACCTTACACTCATATCATGCATCACATTTTGGACTGACATTGAAATGCATCTATTCTTCCACTACAAACTCAAGTTTTGTAAGTTCCGTTCCCTGCTTTGTTTGCAGCTATATTGTTTCTCTATTGTTAATGTCGCTGGTGGTCCTGTTGAAGCAAAATAAAATGCTTTGTTTTCACAAAATGTATAACTACTGTTGCACTCCTTCAAAGAGCTGCAGACTCATGAACGCGATGTGGAGATGTGGTAGTTAGCAGGGAGTTCTAATAGGTAACTGGGTTTATTTGACAAATAGTTCTGAATGGACCCACATACCTTGGACTGAGCTTCCTGCAGGGTAGCTGCTGCTTGAGATCCCTTGTGGATAACCAGACCCTCTATCCAGGCTGATAGGGCACCTCCGCCAGTCAACCTGAAACGTTGCTTTTGGACTGCTTGCTGTAGCCGGATGTGTCCATGGTCCCTCACCCTCTCACTACACCGAATGCAATTGTCCACCGCTGGCACTGTAGATGGTTTTCCTGACCAAGGGAACATCGGGGGTTAGTAGCCCATCACACATTGGAAGGGGGTTAGTCCCATAGGAGGTATGAGTGAGGGAATTCTGTGCGTATTCAGACCAGGGTGAGAAGTCACTCCACTTTTCTGGTTCTTGGCTACAGTAGCTCTGAAGATATCTGCCAATCTGTCCGTTGGCTTGGGGGTGATAGCCTGAGGTGAGACTCACATTGATGTCCAGTTGCTTACAGAACACCTGCCAAATTTGAGGCATGAATTGTGAACCTCAATTGGACACGACGTCTTCTGGTAATCCATGGACTCTGAATACTTGGTGACAGAGCGTTAGCAGTTTCCATAGCTGTGGGTAAAACCCTGGAAAAAGATGAACAATTCTACATGATTTTGAGAATTGGTCAATAATTACCAGCATGGTGATGTATCTGTTGGAGTTTGGAATCGATGGACAAGTGGGACCATGGTCTTTGGGGTATTGGCAGTGGTTGGAGTAATCCTGTGGGCAGTTCCCTGAGGGGTCTTAGATTGTGCACACACTAGACAAGACTTCACATAGTTAGTAACATCATGAATCACAGATGGCCACCAGAAGGAATTACATACCATTGTGATTGTTCTTTGGATGCCAGGGTGTCCTGTGCCCAATGAAGTGTGGACCCATTGGATAGTACTCGGACGTAGAGCTTGTGGTACTAAGTGTTTGGTTGGGGGGCCAGTCAGGTGGTGACAGTTCGTGCTGTTGTGCTGATTGTATTTATTCCATGATATCCAACTAATTGGTGCAATGATGACAGATGGTGGTAGGATTGATCCAGGATGAGGTTGGATGTGGGGTGGATCATGCCTGCATGAAAGTGCATCTGCTTTGCGATTCTTGCTGCCAGGGCAAAGCCCAGAAACCGCTGTAGTTCTTTGATTGTGGAAGGATGAGGCCATTCGGAAACTGCTATGATTTTAGAGACATCAATTTCTACACCTTGGTGGCTGATATTGTAACCTAGGAACGTTGAATAGGAGATATAAAACTCACATTTCTCTGCCTTGAAAAATAGCTGGTGTTCCTGAAGACGTGATTAGACTGTCCTGACATGCTGGATATGTTGTTATTTGTTTTGAGACTAGATGAGGATGTCGTCAGTGTAGGCCACCACACACCAATTCAGTAGCTCTCTGAAAATCTCATTGACAAAAGACTGGAAAACAGAGAGGGAGTTAGCAAGTCCATACGGCATGACCAGATATTCATAGTGTCACCTGGTGGTGATGAATGCAGTTTTCCACTTATCTCCTCTGATTCTTATGAGGTTATAAGCACTTTTTAGATCAAGCTTAGTATAAATCTCAGCCTCACAGAGTTGTTCAAGGTCTGAGAGGATAAATGGCAGTGGGTAACAATATTTCAAAGTGACAGAGTTCAGGGTTCAATAGTCAATACATGGACCTAGACCTTCATCCTTTTTCTCCACAAAGAAAATATCTGCAGCTGCTGGAGAGGGATGGATTTGTGGTAGTCTAAAGCACTAAACTGTTAAGCAGAAGGTTGTTGGTTCAATCCCCACAGCCACCACCATTGTGTCCTTGAGCAAGGCACTTAACTCCAGGTTGCTCCAGGCTGATTGTCCCTGTAATAAGGGCTCTGTAATTCGCTTTGTATAAAAGCATCTGCCAAATGCATAAATGTAAATAAATTTAAGAATCCATAGCTAGGGTCTTGGTGCGTAAAAATGGATAAGCCTTGCTTCACGGTGGAGCAGTATTAGGCAGAAGATCAATGGTGCAGTCCCGTGGACTATGAGAAAGTAGAGTAGCTTTAACTTTACTAAAAACGTCATTGAATTCTGCATACTCCTCGGTAATCATGGTTACGGTTTGGAATTCAGAGCTTTCAGTGCTGGTGGTTAGACAAGGCATGGGATTCATGACAGAAACTTGACCATTTTGTGAGCTCACCCTGGTTTCAGGATAAAGGATTGTGGATGGGCAGCCAATGATGACCCAGGATAAGTGCAAGATTGGGTGAGTTGATGACATAGTGAAATTTCCTCCACATTAAATTGTCCAATCTTGATGGTTATGGGAACAGTTTGTTGGGTTATACCAGTACCAATGGGAGCATTGTCAACTGTGGTGATATTAATCAATGGAATACATTAAAAGGTGTGAATATTGAGTTCTTGTACGATCTCTTGATTTAGGAGATTCACAGCAGCCCCAGAATCCACTAAACCCCTTAAATATTTTATGTAAATCACCAATAGGGATCTCTACAGGCAACAGGAAACTGTGAAGGAGAGGTGATACAAAGTTTGTGGTACTCACTTTCAACCTTGATTCAGGGGAACTTCTTGTATGGGTATGCAGCATTGAGATGACATGGTTCACCACAGTAATAGCAAAGTTTTGCTACATCGACATTCATCCGTAGATGCACGGGCGTAAATAACTTGCATATGTTCGGGTGATTCAGCGGATGCTTGTGCCTGTACTGAGACTTAGAAGCAGAGTGAAACTGGGGCTGTGGAGCATTACCAAGCAGGTTATCTTGATAGCCATGGTAATGAATTCAGATGGAGTAGAACCCTCACCCTTGCATGTCAGTTCAGCCTTGAGTACTTGGTGAAGCCCCTCACAGAAAATAGTTTTCAGAGCAACATTGTTCCACCCTCTTTGAGCCGCTAGCGTCCTGAACAGAATTGCCTCGTCTGCTGCGTCTCTGTGCAGCCCTGGCATAAATAAAGCTGCACAGAGATATCTTGACCACTCGCTGGACACTCGAAGTCTTCGTGGATCTGTTGAACAATGTAGTCAAATCAGATCTGGATTTGAGGATCTTTTTGTCCCCAACATCTGCTAGTAAGCAGAGCCATCATAAAGGTTCATTTCTTGGCATCTTGATTAAATGAATCAGGTTGATTACATTTGTTGGTCTTGATAGCAATTTAAAACCTCATACTGGTGTGCAAATGCAGCCTGGAGCTGTGAGTCTTCTGCTGGATCCATGGTAGGCAAAGTATTCTGTAACAAACTGGCCATGGAGACGGTGTTAGGATTGTTTTTATTAGTTTAGGAAGTTTATTAAAAGAAATACAAGCAAGCAATCTAAACAGCAGGCAGAGAGACATAGTCGTAAAGCAGGCAGATAAATCTAATAAACCAAATAGACAGTCCAACCAGGAAAACAATATAAAGGGTTATCCAAAAAGTAGAAAATCCAGAAAAACAGGCAATGGTCATAACATTAATCAATAAACAATGGCAATGCATGGCTATATATAGATGTCGAAAACAGGAAATGAGCAGTGAAGAAATGGGTGAAGATCAGTATTTGGGAGAGGGCTCCCTCTGGTGGTTGGTAGGATGGGTAACAACCTCAGATGTTACAATAATACATTCGATTTCAGTTTGTTTCGCACCAAAACTTTTCATACACTTTCATTCCAATCATGAGTCTCATAGAATCATTATATTATATATTAAATATTATATTAGACTTCTGAGTTATACTTTTGTGTACTTTTGAAGCTTGAAGAGATGATCACCATAAACTGAGAACAAATTTTTTTTTAACAATTTCTCCATTTGTGTTAAGAAAAATAAGAAGAAAAAAAAGAAAGTAATATAGGGTTATAACAACACAAGTGCGAGTAAACAATTTCTGAATTTACATGTTTGGGAGAACTAATCCTTTAAGTAAATTTTCAATATAATCATACTGTACTTTTGATAAAGCTGTTAGGCTAAACAGGTGAACACAATACATCCACACTAGAATTAATGAATCAATACAGATTTAAATTGAAAATCTAAATTATAGTAACTCATAATTTCTTTAAATGTTATGAATTTATATACAAAAGCCTATAGTGTGATAGTATGCTCTAGTTATTGGGGCAAGTTGTCACAAAAGGTTATCAGACTGAAAGTGTTTACTAGCACTGAAAAATATTCACAGGGGTAAAAAGATTTTAGGACTAGCCTGATCTCCCCTTTAATTTACGAGAGGAAAATACTCTAAATATCTAGCAGAATTGGGTAAAATATGGAGTGCATTGCTGTGTGTGAAGTTTCATGACCCTATAGGACATATTTGTGTATCTTGTTTTGTTCCTGTGACAACATTCCTGTCAAAGAAACAAAACCTTAAACCTAACTATAAAATCTGATTAGTTTATATAAATATTGTTCCAGCACCAAAAATAATGTGATCGAAGAACTTGACAAAATCATGGTCCTACAATTGGTGGGCATACAATTGAAAGTTAATGAGTATTCAGTTTTGGGGCACACATGCATAGAGATCGGACAAATAGAGAGAAAGGAAAAGCAAGAGAGCGAGAGTGGTGTGTCCTGTTTTTGACAACAGCAGGATGGGCAGTATGGGTCACACAGAGATTACACCCAACAGCATGTTGACATAACTAACCATAAATCAAATGTTCCAGTTTGAGAGAACCAGTTTTAATGTAAAAAAGGATTTTTTAAGACAGGCTTGCATGTGAGAATGCGGGCTCTATAGATTTATGACATAAACAATGAGAGTACTGTGACAGTTGAGTCTGAATAATGTGTAGAGTCTGCAGTGCTACTGTGCAGTTGGTTCTGTAGGTACTCATAATATCCAGCCCATCTCGTTAACATCAGGTTCTGTCACTGGAATGTGGACCAGGCACATTTATGACATTTTTGACTGAACATATCACTGTTTGCTGTGCTGAACAATAAGCCTATCAAATTGATAGTATTAACCTCATCAATTGGCCCCTACTGATATTATTAATTGTATGTGTACTGAGGTGTGCTATTCCAAAAGTAATTGCTGATATTTCTTTGGAGGGCAGGGTTTTTGAGAGAGTGTTAAGTAATGGGGATGTATTAATTCAGTCTACAGCATATATTTAAGCATATATGCAATCCAGATGCATCTACCATCCATCCATCCATCCATCCAACCATCCATTCCCTTAAAATGTGAGCTTCTGAGACTTTTAAATAGCTAATTTGATTTTGATCATAATGAAGTTTTCATTAGCATCCATCCATCCATCCATCCATCCATCCATCCATCCATCCATCCATCCATCCATCCCCTTTAAATGTAAGCTTTTGAGAACGTTCGTTAGCAATTTTTGGATTTGGATCATTATTAAGTTTTTATTACCATCCATCCATCTACCTATCCATTCCCTTAAAATGTGACCTTCTGAAAACGTTTTTTTTATCAGCGTCCATCCATCCATCCCCTTAAAATGTGACCTTCTGAGAACTTTTTTTTATCAGCATCCATCCATCCATCTGAGAACTTTCAATAGCAGTTTTTAGATCTGGATCATAATGAAGTTTTCATGACCATCCATCCATCCATCCATCAATCCATGCATCCCCTTAATATGTGAGCTTCTGAAAACTTTCAATAGCAATTTTTGGGGGGATTTGGATCATAGTGAAGTTAGTTATTTATGTCATCAGTTGCTTTATAAACCATCACTGAGGTGATAATGAACAATAATGTATTCAGCACAGCATGCCAGACCACTTACAATATTACCTCACCCTGTCAGCAGTCATTGAGATTTCTCCAGAGACCTTAAGATCTGGTTACAATCAGACAAAATTACAATGATCCACAAACACAACAACAACAACAACAACAAAACTCAGCCTACTTACATTGTAAACATGTGTGGAAGTAAGGCAGTTTAACTCAGAGAGAGAGGTTTAAGAGCTCCCGTTTAAGAAGCGTCCTAGTAATCACATCAGGAATGAGTCCATTAAGCTCTAATGGAACCGATAACAACCTGACAGGAAGCAAGGGTCCCTATATGAGCAATATTTTTAGCAGATATAAAATTGTCCCTCTATCATTGCCAATTTGACTTTTGACAATTATGTCTGCACGTCATGAACATAAAGAAATAAAAGGACGGAAATTACACTTCACCCATCCATCTTCAATATCATTGGACAGAGCAAAATTGGTCGTATTTAGGCTATTTTTGGCAGGAAGTACACATGTAAACAAAAGCTCTAAGTGAGTGTTCACTGTCATCAAGGCACACATCATTGATATTATTCAGAACGATTTACTTAAGTACATAATATGTGAACATTAAGTGAATTTGCCTTGGAGGTAATTTTTCCACTAATTATATAATTCAATGCCCATGACATTGATATATATTGTTACTAATTACTTTATGAAGATTAATATATGAAAGTAAAGTAATGCCTCAATGGGTCACCAAAGCTAAACTTTGGCTTATCCCTAGAGAAATAGTTCGTAACATAGCTCCAAACAGAGTATACTGTTTTGTTTTCTGTTGAAACACAAAAACAGAACTTTTGAAGAAGGTTCATGTAGCTAATTTCCATAAAATTATAGTTCATTGTGACCATGGCTGTAAAGCTCCAAGGACAGAAAATATGTTAAAAAAGATTCTTTCAGTTTCTTCTTTTGACATACAATGCAATCATATGGGGTGAGTAATAACAGAATTTGTATTATTTTGGTGAACGTTTTATTAAAATGTTCTTTGTGTTCTTTGTATGTACAAACATGAGCATTCATCTAAGCGTACTGTAAAGTCCATGTAATCGCCTGTGACTGTTCCAAGCAGCATCTGCCCTAGAATGAAGCACTAGTAGTACATGATGAATGGTGTGGAAATGATGTGGGGCCCAACAGATTATCGCACTCTCGAGTGAAGTAGTGCTGTTGCCAGGATATAAGCAAACAAACTGTGTGGTCTGAAAACAAAAGATAGGCTACTGACCACATACGATACATGATCACCCCAAATATACCACAGAAGACTACTGGTTGTTTTAAGCATTTTATTGGGCTTGTTAAAGTGCATCATAAATCTTGCCACACAGTATGAGGCAGACCACTGTGGTGATATAATAAATAATCATTCATGGTAGCATTTAAAGCGACATATGATTACAATGCCCTTATATGGTCATATTCCAACATCAGTCTCACTCAGTGCATGACGCTAGCTCCCTAGAGTATCAACACTCAACACATTTGTCGCTTCACACTGTGTCTCCCCTTTGGAGAGAAAAATCACAAATGAGATCTCTTTAATATTTCAATTGTTTCTCGGGAAGCCAGCATGTTGTTCCCATGAGTTCCGGTACCCTAGGATCACACACATTATGCCAACTCACCAACAAATGCATCTCCTATCAGACATGTTTGCATCGGCTCTGGTGTGTTTACTTCCCCTGTGGTGCAACTATAAGTGCATTGCGTCAGCAGGGTGGGAGACCCGAGTTTGAATCCCCCGTTGAAACCAGGAAGAAATCACATTTGCATAATCAGCAACGAGCAATTCAGAGATTTAATTTTCCTCTGAAAAATAATATTTGTAATCCACTGATGGTTAGGTTTAGATTTATAGTTTGGGGGTTCTGTTTATAAAATATGCATATGCAATTTGTATTGCTGCCTAGGTTTACAATGGTCCAGTTTTAGCTGACCTGTCACGTATTATATCCCATACTATTCAGACTGAGACACATTAAGAAAAATCTGATTTTTATCGTATTCCATACCACCTATGAATGTGGTTTGAATTCGGACTTGTAAAAAAATATTTTTTTTGTCCTGTTCAGACAACAAAAACCTAAACTGATTTGAGTCAGATGGGCCAAAAAAATCTGTTTTATCTAATTTGTGACCATTTTTATTTTTCCCAAGGAATTTTAAAAGAAACATCTGAGACAAAGTTGATTAACATTACTTTAAATTGAACATAACTGAGGACACATTAAGTCTCAACCTTTAACATTTTTTTTTCCTTTTGGGTCTTTCCCAGAACAACCAGAGCTTCAGTGGGAAAAAATAATGTGTGTAAGCTATGAAAAGCTTAGAAGTGAGAAGCCTATGATGAAACTGACAGATTTATTGTTTGTCTCAGTAGTACCTAGAAATAACCAAAAAAAACCTTAGAAACCACCTAGCAACCAGTAAGAACACCTTAGCAATACCCCAGCAACCACCCAGATCACATTAGAAACCACTGAGCAACAACCCAGAAATTTTACAAAACACATTAGCAACCACCTAGCAACCAGTGAGAACACATTAGCAACTCCCAGCAATCACCCAGATCACATTAGAAACCACTGAGCAGCAACCCAGAACTTTACCAAAACACCTTAGCAACCACCTAGCAACCACCCTGAATACCTTAAAAAACACCTAGCAACTGCCGAGAAATGAACCAAAACACATTAGCAACCACTCAGAACACCTTAGCAGCCACCTATCAACCACCCATAGAAACCACCTGGCAACTTCCTTAACATGACCCAAAACACCTAAGCACCTGCTAGGCAACCACTGAGAACACCTCACCAAGCACCTAACAACCATTCAGAATACCTAGGCAACCGCTTATCAACCCTAATCCTAGTCTCACTAATGCCTAAAAACAACCTATAACACATAAAACCGCTTCAGAAGCAGGTGAAAACCTGGCCAGCAGGAGCCATCTCTGCTCTTCAGGACTGTTTTGATTGTACTGACTGGCACATGTTCAGGGAGGCTACAACATATGGCGACTCTACCAACTTGGAGGAATACACAGCATCAGTGACCACCTACATCAGCAAGTGCATTGATGATGTCACTTTCTCCAAGACCATCACCACACGCTCCAACCAGAAGCTGTGGATTACTGCGGAGGTGCGCGCGCTGCTGAGGACCCGAGACTCCGCCTTCAGAGCAGGTGACAAGGCAGGCCTAAGAACAGCAAGGGCCAAACTGGACGTCATCACTCTACGTAGAGTCAACCCATGGAAGGCTGCTGGACAAGACAACATTCCTGGCAGATTGCTCAGAGGATGTGCAGACCAGCTGGCAGATGTTCTTACTGACATCTTCAACATCTCTCTGAGCAGCGCCGTCGTTCCAACGTGCTTCAAGGCCACCACCATCGTCCCCATGCAAAAGAAGTCTTCTGTGTCCTGCCTCAATGACTACAGTCACGTTGCATTCACACCCATCATCATGAAATGCTCCGAGAGGCTTGTCATGAGGCACATTAAGACCCAGCTGCCCCCCTCACTAGATCCACAGCAGTTTGTGTATCGTCCAAACCTTTCAACAGATGATGCCATCGTCACCACCCTCCATCTGGCCCTCACGCACCTAGATAAAAAGGACTCATACGTTCGAATGCTGTTCATAGACTTCAGCTCAGTATTCAACACAATCATTCCCCAGCACCTGATTGGAAAGCTGAACCTGCTGGGCCTGGACACCTCCCTCTGCAACTGTATCCTGGACTTCCTGACTGGGAGACCTCAGTCAGTTCGGATTGGGAACAGCATCTCCACCACCACCACACTGAACACTGGAGCCCCCCAGGGCTGTGTGCTCAGTTCACTGCTGTTCACTCTGCTGACTCACGACTGTGCAGCAATGCACAGCTCGAATCACATCATCAGTGACACCAATGACATGACCGTGGTGGGTCTCATCAGCAAGAACGATAAGTCAGCATAGAGAGAGGAGGTGCAGTGGCTAACGGACTGGTGCAGAGCCAACAACCTATCTCTGAATGTCGATAAAACAAAAGAGATGGTTGTTGACTTTAGGAGAGCACAGAGTGACCACTCTTCGCTGAACATTGACAGCTCCTCTGTAGAGATCGTCAAGGGCACCAAATTCCTTGGTGTTCACCTGGTGGAGAACCTCACCTGGTCCCTCAACCCCAGCTCTATTACCAAGAAAGTCCAGCAGCGTCTCTACTTTCTTCAAAGACTGAGGAAAGCACATCTCCCACCCCCCATCCTCACTACATTCTATAGAGGGACTATTGAGAGCATCCTGAGCAGCTGCATCACTGCCTGATTGGGACTTGCACCGGTTCGGACCGCAAAGCCCTGCAGAGGATAGTGAGGACAGCTTAGAAGACCATCAGGGTCTCTCTTCCCTCCATCAAAGACATTTACAAAAAAACACTGCATCTGCAAAGCAACCAGCATTGTGGAGGACCCCGCACACCCCTCACACAAACTCTTCACCTTCCTGCCATCTGGCAAGAGGTACCGAAGCATTCGGGCCGTCACGGCCAGACTGTGTAACATCTTCTTCCCCCAAGCCATCAGACTCCTCAATACTCAGAGAAATGTGGTTCTGGGTTTGTCCTATGTTGTTTTATGTAGCACCATGGTCCTGGAGGAACATTGTCTCGTTTCGCTGTGTACTGTACTAACTGTGTATGGTTGAAACGACAATAAAAACCACTTAACATTTACAATCACTTGACAAAGACTTGACATTAACAATCACCTAGCAACCACTGAGAACACCTTAACAACCACCTAGCAACCACCCAGAACACCTTAAAAAACACCTAGCAACTTCCTATAAACGAACCAAAACACCTTAGCAACCACTTAGAACACCTTACCAACCACCCATAGAAACCACATGGCAACTGCCTTAACACGGACCAATATAGAAGTATAGCAACCGCTAGCAACCACTGAGAACACCTTATCAAGCACCTAGCAACCATTCAGAACACCTTGTAACCGCTTAGCATCCTTAGTCTCACTAGTGCCTTGAAACAACCCAAAACACCTTAGCAACCACAGAGCAACCACTGGGAAAACCTCACCAGGCAACTACTCTAAACAGTATTGGAAATACCTAGCAACCATTAAGAATACCTTTAAATTTCAAGTCTCTCATCAAACTGTACTTAATGCCTAAAACTTCTAGTCAAGACTTTGTGAAGCCATTCATTGTTTACACTATTAGTAATGCAAAAGCCTTTAAATGTTGCAATGAACTGTAGTCTGTTCCCATACTGGAGCTATTTGTCTATTAATAGTGAGAGATAAACTACACATGTTTTATTTTACTTGAATTTATTTTTTCACAATTTTCATGTCAGAATTAATAAAAAAAACAAACAAACAAAAAACATACAAGCACAATTTTTATCTACTGGTTGGCAGGCCTTCTCTGTTCCTCTCGAAGTTTAGGCCAGCCATACCATCACCCCATCTTCACATTAAGAAAGATATACAACACCACAAACAAATAGAATGCTCCTATTTCTGAACAAAACTGTCTTCACTACAAGTGTTGTCACATTACACGGCTTGATTGCAGTGTCGGCAGCATCGTTGATTATAGTGGGAGAATTTAAATTGTATTGTGCTGCTTGTTATGTAAATGAAGTGCATGCCATGGAACACAGACACTGTGATAAATAATAATAAAAAATCCTGTGGGAAATCTTTACTGAGGTATACACAATACATTCAATCAAAGACACTAAAACTATTTCAGGGGGGGATAAGGATCTCTTGTCATGTTTTTGTAAGGACCATTTTTTTTAGCAATATTTAATATACTGGCATCTTCTATTTACTGTTTTGGGACCAACCAAAGTTAAAGGAATAACTTCACAAGATCCCAAAAGGAAACTTTTACATTTACTCATCGTTATGTCCAACCAAATTTTTTTTCTTCCTTGGAAAACTAAATAAGATGTTAGGCAGAATGTCTGAACTGCTCTTTTCCATTCAATGAAAGTGTATGTTAATTTATACTGCCAAGATACAAAAGGCTCCATAAAAGTAGCCCAAAATGCTTGTACGTTATTGTGGCAGGGCGGGGCCGGGTTGTGATTCCGCACACCTGGCCCCTAATTAGGCGGCTGTTGTCCGTTAGAGGGTGGAGGAGTGGCCGAGGACCAGGCTATGCCATATCAGAGAACCATTGAGTAAATTATCATTTTTTTCTTCTCTCTATCCTCTCTCTCCCGCTGCTGCTCTGCGTTAGCCTCTTCCCTCCCTTTTTAAATATCATTGTTTTAATTTGGTACCTTCGCCGTTATGGCATACAAGTACCGCATTTGTTTTTGCTGTTTCCCTCCCCTTTTCCCCTCCCAGATCCAGGAATGTGGGGAAGACCTGCCGGCAGATGGTGCCGGAAGGGCATGCCTCCCATGGGTTGTACGTCATGCTGGGGGCTCCCTGGCCTGAGAGAACAAGGGAGGAATGTGGCAGGGCGGAGGGAGGGGCGGGTTGTGATTCTGCATACACGGCCCCTAATCAGGCTGATCAAGCCCGAGAGGGATAAAGGTGACTGAAGACGGCAGTGTGACAGAGAGAGAAAGTTACGGGCTGCTGACACTTGTGTGTGTATTTGTCTTTTTGGTTAAGTTTATCATTAAATGATCATTTATATTGTCAAGCCGGTTCTCACCTCTTCCTTTCCATTGAACTGTGTAACAGTTACACTACCGTTCAAAAGTTTGGGGTCACCCAAACAATTTTGTGTTTTCCTGAAAAGTCACACTTATTCACCACCATACGTTGTGAAATGAATAGAAAATAGAGTCAAGACATTGACAAGGTTAGAAATAATGATTTGTATTTGAAATAAGATTTTTTTTACATCAAACTTTGCTTTCGTCAAAGAATCCTCCATTTGCAGCAATTACAGCATTGCAGACCTTTGGCATTCTAGCTGTTAATTTGTTGAGGTAATCTGGAGAAATTGCACCCCACGCTTCCAGAAGCAGCTCCCACAAGTTGGATTGGTTGGATGGGCACTTCTTGCGTACCATACGGTCAAGCTGCTCCCACAACAGCTCAATGGGGTTCAGATCTGGTGACTGCGCTGGCCACTCCATTACCGATAGAATACCAGCTGCCTGCTTCTGCTCTAAATAGTTCTTGCACAATTTGGAGGTGTGTTTAGGGTCATTGTCCTGTTGTAGGATGAAATTGGCTCCAATCAAGCGCTGTCCACTGGGTATGGCATGGCGTTGCAAAATGGAGTGATAGCCTTCCTTATTCAGAATCCCTTTTACCCTGTACAAATCTCCCACCTTACCAGCACCAAAGCAACCCCAGACCATTATATTACCTCCACCATGCTTAACAGATGGCGTCAGGCATTCTTCCAGCATCTTTTCATTTGTTCTGCGTCTCACAAACGTTCTTCTTTGTGATCCAAACACCTCAAACTTGGATTCATCTGTCCACAACACTTTTTTCCAGTCTTCCTCTGTCCAATGTCTGTGTTCTTTTGCCCATCTTAATCTTTTTCTTTTATTGGCCAGTCTCAGATATGGCTTTTTCTTTGCCACTCTGCCCTGAAGCCCAGAATCCCGCAGCCGCCTCTTCACTGTACATGTTGACACTGGTGTTTTGCGGGTACTATTTAATGAAGATGCCAGTTGGGGACCTGTGAGGCGTCTGTTTCTCAAACTAGAGACTCTAATGTACTTATCTTCTTGCTCAGTTGTGCAACGCGGCCTCCCACTTCTTTTTCTACTCTGGTTAGAGCCTGTTTGTGCTGTCCTCTGAAGGGAGTAGTACACACCGTTGTAGGAAATCTTCAATTTCTTAGCAATGTCTCGCATGGAATAGCCTTCATTTCTAAGGACAAGAATAGACTGTCGAGTTTCAGATGAAAGTTCTCTTTTTCTGGCCATTTTGAGCGTTTAATTGACCCCACAAATGTGATGCTCCAGAAACTCAATCTGCTCAAAGGAAGGTCAGTTTTGTAGCTTCTGTAACGACCTAAACTGTTTTCAGATGTGTGAACATGATTGCACAAGGGTTTTCTAATCATCAATTAGCCTTCTGAGCCAATGAGCAAACACATTGTACCATTAGAACACTGGAGTGATAGTTGCTGGAAATGGGCCTCTATACACCTATGTACATATTGCACCAAAAACCAGACATTTGCAGCTAGAATAGTCATTTACCACATTAGCAATGTATAGAGTGTATTTCTTCAAAGTTAAGACTAGTTTAAAGTTGTCTTCATTGAAAAGTACAGTGCTTTTCCTTCAAAAATAAGGACATTTCAATGTGACCCCAAACTTTTGAACGGTAGTGTATATCTAAGTCTTCTGAAGCCATATGATAGCTTTGTCAGTGACAATTTTGCCTTTTTTATTGCGAATCTCATTCAAGCTTGTGTCCGATTAAACAAATGGTGCCTATATAGTAAAATATAGTGTAAAAATCTTATAAACTACTTTACTGGCAATACTTTTTGCCTGCACCATCAAAACATCACTGCATCCCCATCCGCCTTAACACTCAAATCCTACACTTCAAAACATTCAAATCGGCTGCCTTAAAGGTGCGGTAAGCAATTATTTATTTTTTCAGAAAAAGATATGCAAAAATGTTCCTACTCCCTGAAAGATATTACTGAAAAAAGTGTCATAATATATCTCACCAGTCGCTATGACAACTCTAGACTAAATGTGAACAAATATGTGTCCGCAGACCAAGGTCTCTGAGGCTTTCGTCCTGCCAATAATGTTTGCGCATTCTCATAGTGTTGTCATTGTAGCAAATTATTGAGACTTAATGCCATATTCTGATTTGTAATCTGTCAGTTGAGGGTGCTGTCACTAATGTTGTGTTTGACAACCGTGAGAACATGCTTTGTATTGGTTTCAATGTTATCAGTGCTGTGTTATGGAAAGAGAGGGTGTGGCTAAATCAAGGCTCAGTCTCGAGGAAGTTAGAATGGCTGAAGTCGCTTTACGACAGTTTACGACAGTTTGAAATGCCATTGGTTCTCTTAACTTATGATAGATTGTGACATGCTAATGTTTATTTTTTTTAATGAGATGCAACTGCCTTCATAGTGATTCAGAAATTAAACTTTCCGCTGGAGCTATTATATGATTTCAGAGGAATTTAAATGCAACACAAGTCATTTGAAATACTTTTATGGTGCTTTTTATATATATATATATATATATATATATATATAGACTATATTATTGCGACTGTATTTTTATCTGCTTGTTATGTCTTTTATTGTTGGTTGATTATATTGATGATGTTATATATAATTGGTTAGTTTTAGGTGTAGGGGTGGGGTTAAGTGTTCAAAAATATCTTAAAATTACAGTGTTGTGACAAAACTTACCAGCCAGATGCATGTTTTATATTGATATGATAATGTAACTAATATATTTATAAGTAGGGGTGAACAGCGAAGCCACTATCTGTATCTGTATTTTTTGCGATATATTATAAAATAATCGGGTGTGGGCGGGGCTTAACCCGGAAGTGCATCCATACGAAATGAAAATTCCATTTTTAAACGTAACTATTCTATTCATTGTTCCATATAGCAAATATGACATATAGTTCTACAAATATTTCTTTTTTTATCAATATTAATATTATTACTTATATTATTATTATTAATTCACTCTGAGGTGAGGTGAACATATAGGCTATTAATTTCACAGCTTTTTGCTGTGTAATGATCACATGTAACTATACCACAATTGTGATGTTTTAATTAATTGTGCAGCCCTATGTCATGCCCTTTAGAAAATCAAGTGGCCAATTAAAAATTGCATTAAAATCATTGCGATGTTCACAGTATTGCTTCATTTTAGATCACCTGTGAAATCATTGCAATGATAACCCAGCCCAACACAACCGTTCATGCCTGTTCTTTGCTGGTGGCTTGCGTTCGCATTGTTTTATATAGAAATCACTTCATCCCTCCCTCACCTCACACACACTTCCTGCTTGAGGGATGACAGAGCTACAGATGCATGTTCTCGCTTGAAAGGTTTTAAACACAAACACAGACATGTCAAATAGCGGAAATTGCGTTTGATATATTATCTTAGTCAATGTTACTCTTGACAACTTCACATTTCTGAGACATGCAGAATAAACAGAGACTGCATCGCATCCATCTGATTTAAACTTGAGATATCACATTGTCATTTTGCATGTTTATTTAAAATACAAGTCTATTCGTGTGTTTGTTGTTGGAGATTCAGTCTAACGGATATTTTTCTATTATTTGGTAGAATTCGTTATTCATTTTTTAAGTCATCATTATTGCCTTTCCGAATAAGGTTTTTTGGCTTTGGGCACATCCTTATTTAGAAGTATAATGAATAAAAGAATCAAAGAATCGTTTGAACTGAGTTGAGAATGGTGCATGATGAAAAAGTCACTGCAGTGACATCCTCATCATGAGACTGCCCTGATTATGGTGGGTTTTATTTTTTTCTTCTTTTCAATGCTTGGTGGTATAAATCTCCATCCACTTTCAAGGTATACAAAATTCTTCCAAACATGTGTTTGTTTCAGTTGTAGTAGAAAAGACATGAGAATGAGTAAATTATTTTCATTTTTGGGTGAACTATTTCTTTAATAACTAATGGTAGTTATCAACGTCTTATATTTTCTGATGCTTAAATATATATATATATATATATATATCACCAAATGCATCTCATGTTACATCTTAACATCTGCTACTAAAAAAGCTTGGCTCTTGTACCCCTGGGATCACTGACTTGCACAGAAAGGGGGCTACAAGGGCGCAAGACCCTTTCATTCCCAAATGGAATTTGCTCTTCACAAATCTTTTGGTTGAGGTTAGATTTTGGCGGTGGTGGCTTTAAGAGTGCGTGCAACAGCTCAATCCCTTGCTGACAGGCAGAAGCGGGCAAGTTCACAAGTTCATGCCCTTTGATCCCATATTACGATAAAGAATTTCCCTTTTTGGAAAAAAATGTTTAGAATGTTCTTCGTAAGAGACTTTGACCTGCAATTATTACAAAATCGGCGCCTATACTTTACCTTTAACAGAGATTTATCTCTGTCTGCTTCACAGAAGAGGCAAGATTGGTCAGTTTCTCTTTTAAACTGATGAACTTTAAACCAGGACCATAAGGATTCTCTCACACTTCATGAAGCACACAAGCACAAAATACACACATCACAAAACAAAGTCATACAAATCTCAACAGGCATATACTGATATATACATTTCTAACAAATATAAATTAAAATTGTGCAAATTGCTCCACACAGTTATTTGCAATAATCATTATCAGCATGTGTCTGACGATCCAAAGAAAATATTATAAATGTGCATCTTTTAAGCACACAAACACACAATATAGGACATCAGCTGCTCATTGTCATCAACTGTGTTGACTGTGGCAACATATTTGCCAAAAGATATATCATGGTTCCCTATATGCAAGGGCGTAGATTTGTCTTGAACATTGCTGGACACCCCATCCCCCTGGAACCTACGCCTCTGCCTATAGGTATCGTGGCACTTCTGATGTGAAATTTCCACTGTTGGGCGCAAAAATGCAAAATGTAGGTACAACTTGATTCAATGAGACCAGGATGTTGATTTCTATACCACTGGTGACTCCAAACAGATTACCAAAAATAACTAAATTTAACTTCTCATTTATTTTCTGTTTGGTCCCATTGGTAGTGCAGAATGTACACACTTCACCATTAAACTCTACTGCAAAATCATTTTGGTGGTGTGATTATGCATTTTTAAAGCAATTACATGTTGAACTGAGCATGAAAACATCCTTTGAGCAAGGAATCACTTTGATCAATGTCTTAGGTTGCAATTTATTCTAAATGTTCTCATTGTTGCCGCCTGTCTTCCTTGCGGATACTCCTACGCTTCATGAACTTCTTTCAAAGATCTATGCCAATGAATTCAACTGCCTATCAGGAGATAAGAAACATGAAAAACAGGTAGCCAACAAATACTGACTGTTATCAACATGTCTGGTGGAAAGTCATATGCTTTGACCAGCGACACGGGACCCATATCTGGCATGCAGCTCCAGTAAGGCATTGAGCTCGTTTACATGGACACCAGAAACCTATGTGTATTAAACTGCTTTCTCTTAATCCCTTAAATGGCTCAAAGAAAACTGCATTCAAGTTTACATGGCGTTTCAAAATGCAGCTTTCTGCAAAAAGCCTGGAATAAGCCAATTTATTAAGTGCATGTAAACGGGTTCATTGACTTAGACCCTTATTTAAAGCCTTTTACATATGGGTATTTTTACATGCTTGAGTATACTGAGCATGTTTCCTTGTAGGGAGCTCATCATCTTGATTAATAGTGGCACATTCACATAACTTGTGCTTGAGCTCATGCTCAGAGTACAGAATTTGCCTTAAGCAACTTTCACCTCTGAATTATATATGTGAGACTAATGGATGTGTACTAGACATGAATTGTGTTGTACTGTATAATCTTTGTATTTTTGTAATATTTGGGTCTATCACCAACAGAAGAAGTTCTGTTTGATTCATTCTTGCCTTGACAATAATTTCTAACCAAGTCAAAATGGTTTTATTTCAACTAAACAAACAGCTTTAGGGTCAGTTCACACAGGACACATTTTTGCATTCCATTTGAGATTTATTGTATTTGCCAGAAAAAACATCTTTTGCCCCTGGGGCATGTTTTATTATGTTTTTTTTTTTTTAGCACTTTGCGCCATGAGCACCACATTGTAAAATTTGACAAGTTAAATTATGGATCAATGTAAGTTTTACAACAATGGATAACGGACCAATCAGATCACTCTAGGGATGGGATAAGCAACTCTTACATATTGAATATGTAAATCAGCAATGATGTATGGGAGTTAATGCACCTATAAACACGCCTTCTGTTCAATAGGGCACAAGAGTCTGGTTCCGGGAGTAAATATTCCATACATTATTCCCAAAATTTACGATAATTTATAACCTTTTAAAGAAAGACCTACGGTTAGCTAAGAGGTTGTCAATCAATGGTATATGCTTCTGATTAAGCCATCAGTCTGCGTTATTTCAACTTCCGGAACCAATAAAGCTGAAAAAGTGGGTGGCCACAATTGCACTCTATTACAATCCATTCCATCTAGCTTGCCATTACGTCCTATGTGAATGCCCCCTTACTTGTTACATGTACCAAAAAGCGTCAATTGTTTCCATAAAGAGTATAAAGGGATGGGTTATAGAGAAGATGACTAAGACAAGAACCTGTTGGTTTCTCTTTGTCCTCAATAATACTATCTGGAATGCATAAACCAGTTTATTTAAGTTCAGTTAAGTGTGTCTCTTCTTATAGTCCATCCATTCGAGACATTGTAGATGTGTGGTTATGATGGTTCCTTTTGGTCCCCTGCTTGATTTTGTGTTTTTCGGTGTGTATTTGTCCAGACGGGTCTCCTGTATTGAACCACCAACATAATACAAAGCTATACCAGACTAGGAGGTAAGACTCACGTTTTTTAGCATGTACACTTGTTTTAGCATGTCAATTCCTTAAGGTATGTCCACCTTTTAGTATTACTAATCCTTCATGAGATCCATCATGATTTGTCATTATCAAATGTCCATCATGAGCTGCCTGCTGAGCTTTAGAGACAGCAGGTGTTCTCAAACACTCATCCAGGCACTGTTGGCACACATACACACCTTTCGCTCCAGCTAGGACCAAGGGTTCTGGTTCCTCGTCCTGAGGATGCGAGAGTGATTGAGCTAAAGATTGCCGCTGAGACACGTTTCCTCCAACTCATAGGTTGCTCTCAGCATTGTCCTTTGAAATGCTATAATGCCGTGCCCTGTCAGCTCCCACTGGATCCTCTGTTAGCGAACTGCAGATGGAGCCATCTTGTGGCGTAGAGGTGAACTGCAAGCATCCTTGCCCAGCTTCTATACCGTTCTGGCTGCTGGACACCAACATCTGCTTCTCTTCTGGACTGCAGAGCATCGAGGTTGTGGTGGCGATATCGGGCAGTCGGGACAGATTGGGTGGATGGACCATGATGCTGCAACTCTTCATCTGCAAGGTCTGGCTGTAAGTGTGGCGGTACTCTTCTTCAATGTCCCTCCCAAGCTTCCAACGTCTCCACTTCTTTAGAATCTCAAACTGAACCTGAACAATCAGAAAAATGAAAGGTCAGGAAACGAACTTGCAAAAAAGTTGTGTATGCATTTAGAAAAAGGAAGTCAAACTCACCTCTTTGTTTACAAAGCAATATAAGATTGCAACCAGCAGCCCCTGTGAACATATCAGAGCATGAATAAATATACTCTACTACCATTTACTGTAAGACAATCTTCATCTGTCTACAACTAGGTGGTGTATGTTTTGCAATATAGAGTGTTTTGAGCCTGACAGGTTGATCAGCCGTACAGGCTCAATCAGGATCGGATTAGGGGAAGGTTTAAAGTTAAGGCTTCTCTACTCTAATATCTGAAATCATTAGGAAACAACAGATTGATTAGATTTCTGTTCAAGCCCCTAATCTCAGCTCTAAGCCAAACACTACTCCTGTGAATCCTAAAATGTGGTTAATAGGAATGTTGTCCCATGGCCTACAAGGATGTTCACCCAGAAACCTGCCCAATAAGGCTAAATTACATTAGCCATGTTTTCCTGGTGAATATGCACATCTACAAACTAGACCAGCACTAATCACCACAAACCAGGATCAGCTGGATCAGCATGGAAATTGAAACTGGTCTAGGTTGGACTTTCCAGCAGGGTATGACATGAAGTTGCTGTAGCTCAACTAGTATGGCATGGTGATATAAATGCCACAGTCACTGATTCACACATACTGGTAAAAGTATGCACTTTTTAAGTATGCATACCTTGAATGCACTGTAAGTCTCTTTTGATAAAAGCATCAGTAAAGCATAGATAAGTGTTCTGAGAATTGCTTTCACAGCCAGAGGCCCCGCAAAACACCATCTTTTGAGGAGTACATAGTCATATATAAACAATTACCAATACTTTCATAAATCTATAAAGGTAATAATACTTAATTCTTTTGCTAATGAGCTAAACCTGACAATATACATAAACACTTTGAATTAGGAGTGTATTGAGTGCAATCTGCAATAAGTTAAAGCCAATTAGGACTGAAGTGTCTACAGATGGATACATACAGTTGCAGTCTATCTTTATGGTCTCTCTCTCTTCCAACCTCCCTCCCTCTGAATCTTTAAGCATGAAAAGTCTCATCAGGGCTATTGCTCCAGGCAGATGATACAAATTTGACACATTACAGCTGCGCTCCACTTTAGTGTCATTATCAGTTTGTCAAAGGATATGTCTGCCAATTTATGAAGCCTGCTCACTCGAAGTAATTAGTTCTGACACTGTAAAAGAAGCGACAAACATCAAATTCTTTTCTTTTTTTCCAAAGCTGCCTCCTGATCAAGGGACATTCCCACTCATATCTTTAATTTGCAGCAGAAATGACGTCAGGCTGAGTGCATTACATTGTGCGATACAGTATACTGCACATTTAGGCAAATCTGCAGTATGCATACAGACAATTTCAACCTAGTCTCAAAGAATTAACATTAGAATAACAACATTTTTGCAAACTGAATTTTACGTGACGCTCTCTAGGTTTTGCTGCAGTTGCCTGGTGTGATTAACAATAGAGGTGCTACAACATCTGAGTTTTATTCACTTTCACACAAATCAAGGGTATTTTTCACTCTTATTACTCAAACACTGCAATGTTATTATATAAAAACTTTCATTCTAAAGCATCATTTGAAAAACTATACATTTTAATAGGGCTGTCGATTTAACGCGTTAATTCAGTGTGATTAATTTTTTTTTAAATAACCCGTCAATGCCCCCGGACCATAATAAGGAAGATTCATGAGAAATGCAAGCTTGTAGTACCACCTGTTTACTCCAGAGGGCAGTAAGTGAAATTTCAGCTGTATGAGCAACACACAGTTTATACAGTGAAGAAAACACTTCAGTAGGCAGAACAACACAAACATGCCGTAAACATGTTACGTTCTTGCGTTCAAAACACTTGATGGAGCGCAAATCCTAACTAAGGGATCTCAAGATGTGTTTAAAGATTGAGTATTAAACTATATTTAACTTGACACAGTGACCTAAACATTTTATGTTTATGACGCAACACACCCGATACACTACATAAGCATGTCATTGACGGGTCCTTAAACAAGCCCTCATAATAAATCTCCAACTGATTGAAGTGAACTGTATGCTAATGATTGTCTTATGATCAATAATATGGTAGTAAACAATACATTGCATTCTAAAGCTGCTTTTTGTATTGACTTATCAATGATTAACTCTTCTGCCACAAGAATGTAATGCATTTTAATTATATGAATATATATATATATATATATATATATATATATATATATAATTGTTAATTATACTATGTATAATTATTTCATCATTATATATTGAATTATTGTTATACGATGGGCTTTCTCAGCAAATATTTGTATATGCGATTAAATGCGATTAATTGTAATTAATTAGATACAAATTTTTCATTGATTGACAGCCCTAATTTTAACACTTGTATTACCCACCCACCTACTTTTACCGTATTTTCAGGAATATAAGTCACACTTTTTTCATCATCTGAAAGGTCCTGCAACTTATTGTTTGAAACACTGTGGTACAATGTGTAGATTCTGAGGTAGGCCCACTTTAATCTTCACTGCATGAGCACATTTGACATTTGAGCACCTGAAGGAAAGTCGGACGGCTGCTCCCAGGTCCTAGTGAGATCTTATGCAACCTCTGTCAGTGCAACTTATACAGAGATGTGACTTACCTGTGTTTTTTTCCCTCTAAACAACGCAATTTTGACCCATTGCGACTTATAGTCAAGTACGACTTTATTTCCGAAAAATACGGTACATACTTATTCCAACATAATTAGCTTCTGGTAGCTCACCTGATAGATTGTTGGACTTTGGACTCGGAAACCAAGCCTCGAGCCCAGCCAAGGCAGCTCGAAATTAAAGTGAAAGTGAAGCAAAAGTGCAATAAAAGTGACACGGTATAACGTGGTTGCACCTACATGTGCTTTTCGTGTCAAATTTGCTTTTAGGATACTATTGGTTAGGTTTAGGTTAAAGTTTTAGGTTAGGGAGGTATGTTTTACTCATTAAAATGTCCGTCTAATATTCACCTTAAAAACCTTGTCTCAATACAACATAATTTCACTCGACTTTGGCGCCCCCCGCTGGGAAACTGCAGCCAAATGTGTAATAAAGCATGTTGTGGCAGGGCGGAGGGCGGGGCTGGGTCGTGATCCTGCACACCCGGTCCGTATTAGGCTAATCAAGCATCCGAGAGGGATAAAGGCCGACTGCAGAGGATGGTGCGGGAGAGAGAGATCGTTTACAGACATGTCCGTCATGTGTTTGTGTGTTTTATCTTTTGTTTTAGTTTCTCATTAAACTATTATTTATATTGTCAAGCCAGTTCACGCCTCCTACTTGCCCGTCTAACCCCCTTTACACACGTCATTTTGGCTTGCACATTTTTTTCCATTGTCACATACATTTTGTGAGTTCAGGCTGGAAAATGTGCATACTGCAGCAATAGTAAGAGTAGTAAGGTAGTACGCTATTCTGAACCTAGCCAATGTGTATCAAGAACCTAAATTACTATCTGACCTGAAAGGAGTTGAAGAAGAGGTCAATGAAGAGCTTTGTGAGGCGCAGTGGTAGAGCACCATGTAAGGTAGACTCATCAGTAACAAATGAAAACAAGACAGAATGGATCCCCAATAACGGAATCAGGGTAAGGGTGGACTTAGCAAGCCTGAAAATGAGGGGAAAGAGAAAAAAACAACACTGTGTTAAAGGAATAGTTAACCCCAAAATTATGTCATCGTTTACCCTTATGTTGTTCAAAAATGGTACTAATTTCTTTCTTCCACGGAGCACAAAAGCAGATGTTTTGAGGTATGTTCATGCTTCTTCTTTCCATACAACATAAATGTATATGACATCGTCATACAACAACGTTGCTTAATTGTTATTTAGTAATAATGTTCCCCTCCGGCCCTGCTTTCGAACCTTGTTAGCATTCAGTATCAAATATGGTACGGTAAATATGGCTTCAGAAGACACTTAATATAGCGCACGTCTCATATTGACTATTTTTGTGGTACTTTATTTATTTTTTGATACTGACAGCCTCTGGTCACTGTATACTTCTGGTATGGAATATCACCATCAAAACATATTCTTTTGCATTCCATGGAAGAATGACAATCATATAGGTTGTGAGTAATTGATGACATACTTTTCAATTTAGGGTAAAAATGTTTAAGAGGAGATCTGTAGGGCACCCACCGGAACTTGTAGTCAGAATATCTCATTTGATGCGCCCTCAGTTTGGACACAAGGATCTTAATGATGTGCATGAAGATGAAGAAGTTAATCTGAGACATAGAAGAAAACAAATCAACAACATAAGGCCCTGCTTAAGACCATTACATCATATTAACAGGACAAAACTGACACAACAGTTTCCTCGCACCACAACAAATGACTCAAGACTGAAATGAGGGGCTGGGGCGGCAACGACCATGGGGAAGGAAGTCAGTCGTGCTTGGCGGAATCTGGGAACAGCAGTTGAACCGTCTCTAACCCTGTGAGAATGCAAACATAGGAATTCCTGTCGAATAAAGAAGCACTTGAGATCTGGACAGTTGTGCAGAAACATCACTGCACATTGCTAAATGATCATGTGCACCTCACAGCCAATGCGCCCTTTATGGAAACAATTTTGAATAGAGAGCCTTTCAATGCAATCATGTGGAATTAGCAGCTGGAGGAGGAGGAGGAGGATGGCCGCAGGACTTGAAAAGTGAATGTGAAATTGCATTTACAACTAATTTAACTTTATTTACACATACATTATTTGACTATTCAACAAGAAAAAAAATAGGACGTAACTTCAACTCTCTCTGTAATCTATTGTAAGTCTATCTTCATGTATTATTGCGGCTTGTTCTTGATATACTATCTTGCTTGAAGCTCTATCAAGTATACATATCATCTTTATTATGCAAGTGAACAATTGTAATATTATGTACTGCCACTGTCATTAAAAAAAAAAAAAAAAAACTTGTTAGGAAATTTGTTTTATTCACATGGATCTGTTCGCTGCTCTCCCTGCTCTGTCCATGCACGGGCAGGGAGTTTGCCCAGAACAGAAACATCCCACCAACACCACCAGATTACTTAAATTGTCATATAGGTAAATAAGAGTATTAATTTGATGGAAGTGGTCTTGACTGAAATTTTGTTGTAGAGTGGATGTTGTTTTGTTAAGGAGGAGTGGGAAATGGAAAACCCGGAGTAGAACTGTAGTTACTAGAGTAATTACAGAATTTTTGAAATAGCATGCACCAATGAAACGTGCACAATAACTACCAAACTACAGTTAAAGGGATAGTTCACCCAAAAATGAAAATTCAATCACCATTTACTCACACTCATGCAATTCCAGATGTGTATGACTTTCTTCCGCAGAACACAACGATTTTTTAGAAGAATATCTCAGCTCTACGTTCATACATTGCAACTGAATGGTGACCAAAACTTTGAAGCTTCACACAACACATAAATGTAGCATAAAACTAATCCATAAGACTCCAGGATAACAGAAAAATAGAAACAGATACATATTTCTGTTGTTTTTACTATAAGACCCCACTTTCACATTCAGAATGTGAAATAATGTGTGTTTTATAGTAAAAAAAAAAAATACTTAAATACCTAAATATTGATCTGTTTCTGACCCACACCTATCATATCACTTCTGAAGACATAGATTTAAGCACTAGAGACTTAAGGATTACTTTTATGCTGCCTTTATGTGCTTTTTGGAGCTTCAAAGGTCTGGTCACCAATCACTTGCATTGTATGGACCTACAGAGCTGAAATATTCTTAAAAACATTCTCCATATGTGTTCTGCAGAAGGAAGAAAGTCATAAACATCTGGGATGGCATGAGGATGAGTAAATGAGAGAATTTTAATTTTTGGGTGAACTATCCCCTTAATTAGATTTTATTGAATTTGACTTCTTATGTTAAACTGTTTTTATCTTCTTGGCAACAATTGGGGTTTGGTTAATATTATGTTCACCCTTTTTAATGAAAATCAATGGAGTGGACTTTGTTTTGTTATGGAGGAGTGGGAAATGGAAAACCCAGACTGGAGTTCGAGCGGAGTGATTACAGATTGATTTTGTTGTTTAAAAATATATTTGATACTCGATGCACATACTCTGTTTGGAATAACATGCACTGATGAATCGTGCACAACAAGGCCAAGAAAGTGCATTAAGGTAAATAGGGTCAATTTTGATTTCATGTTGACTTCACAACATATTCCGCAATCATATTTATATTCACATTTCCTAGAATGCAATATTTATGGCACTGTGCTTTATGCATAATGGAAATTACTTCAATATTGAATGGTGTGTTTAATGCAAAAGCGAATGCATGAAGTCATTGGTTGTGACAGTTTAAGCATAGATGTAAACTGCAGGGCATAAAACAGAATAAAACATTTAGCCTGAATGTGCTCTTTGCCCTATTATTATGTCAGAAAAAGGCCAGAGGGCTGAGTAATGGTAACATCATTATCAGAAATGTTACTATAGCATATCTACCATGGATATGGTATATGGATATGGTTGGTGTTCATATGCTAATAGTGTTGACTTTGATTAATCCCAGTGACTTTTGAATCTGTTTGTCAAACAATCTCATTCAGATTTATTCACAGATTTAATCAGTGATCTATTAGGTGGCCAACTGTGAGTGAGGTAAGTACGTAAACTAAAATGATTTTATACAAGCTTGATTTCATGCATCGTTGTGTTATGAAATGTATGTTCATAACAAAATGCAAGTACACATCTTTTTCTATGGTCATTTTCCTCTTTCAGGTCAACTAAGTTAGATCTCACTCACCAGGACAGCCAGTAAGATGGGAGAACGAATAATCCACCAGTACTCCATGTGTTTGTTCTGCACCCAGCATCTGATAAACAACAAGAGTCAGAATAACTTACTTTAGAGTAAATAAGCAAATATGTCTTACATATGTTCACAAAATAAACTTCTATGGCAGAGGGTAAGATTTTTTTAAATTTCAATCTGTTCCCCATACAAAGCTTTTGTAAAGCTGTAGAATACTTGGAATACAGCATGCAAGTCATAAGGACTACTTTTATGGTAATTCTTTGTCCTCTTTAGAGCTTAACAGCCGCCGTTACAATAAACTAAAAAAATAATAATAATTATTCACTTGAATCTTTCTGTCAAAATGAGGGTAGTTGCTAACAGAGTCTTTAATTTTAGGAGAACTATTCCTTTAATACTGAAAATACAGTGTTATCTCTGTATCTGTAACACCATCACTACAGAGTTAAATCTGTGCAGTATTTACCTGCCGATGATGATGCAGAAAAAACAACAACACTGCAACAAATAACATCACAGACACATGAAAGAGGATGCCGTTTGTTGAGTAGAGAGCTACAGTTAAAGAGTGGAGACAGTGCTTGGCTTATCAACAAGAAGGAAAGATTATTTATCTGCTCAGGGCTGTTTAACACAGCTAGATGGACAAGTGATGAGTGTGGAAGAGTATCAACCTAGACTGCGTTTCCCAATATATATATATATATATATATATATATATATAATGATTATTGGAAAATGAAATCTGAAATCTACTTCCTTATGTCTAGCATTTAAATTATCTCTGTTGTTTGCATGTTAGCCAGGTTCAATGTTGAATGCTATGAGAGTTTTATCAATGAAACCCTCCTCCTTCTAAGCACCACAGGTCTACATCTGCTTCACAAGGATTGTATGCAGGGTTGGAAGGGTTAATTTTGAAATGTATTTGAAATACTTTGGATTACTTCTTCAGCACTGGTAGATTTTTTTCACTTGTTTTGACTATAAAAACTCTGCCAGTACAGTAAGACAAAATACACATGTTAAAATATATTCTTTGAAAAACCTAAATATATTATGCCGTGTTATTTCTAAAACAAGATCAATCAAATTGATCTTGTTTTAAGCATTTTTAGATATTTGTTTTACAGGAAAACAATGCAGGAATGATCAAGAATGCAATTATTGCCCTAATATAAAAGGTCTTACTAGAAAACTAAATTATGATTTAACATGAATTTTCTTGATTGAAAAATATGATCGTGTCTGGTAACATATGCATGTAAAATGGCTAGAAATAGAATTTTAGCTTAGCGTAAATCTAACAATTTACACAAGGTTTATTTCTATTTCTTCTGCTCCAAACTTACTTTAAACTTGCTTCAAACTTATTTCTCTGTCTGCTCGTATGAATGTAACACATCATAAGAAAGTGTTTCACCCCTGTTCAAATGCACTTTGGATCGCATTATTTATATGTATAAATGTTTTCCATCTGAAAGGACTAAATATTAAATGAAACAAATTACAATAAAATGCAAAGTCTCCTTAGTAATCAAAATACTTTTTGAATGTAACTGTATTCTAATTACCAATTATTTAAATTGTAACTGTAGTTTACGTAATCCTGTTACATGTATTCCATTACTCCCCAACCCTGATTGTATGTCTAATTGTGCAGCAGCAACATGTTTTACAAACTCATAACAGCATGTTTGTGTATGTTCTATCTGTATGTTCATACTTGTTTTGCCGAAGCATAAGCAGATCTATTCCATCAAGACTAAACCTACTAATTTGTCAAATCCATTATAATAATATAAATCTTATTCTGAGAGTTGTCATGACTAAACTGTATTGTACTTATTACATTATTTAAAAAAAAATAATAATCTGGGGCAACAATGGGTGTTTGGTTGAAACAATCATACCCCTTTTTTAATGAAAATCACCCTTTAAGACCATTCCAGAGCAATTTTATTATAGATTTTGTTGTTACGGTTGGTAACTTCTTGTTTTGTGAGTCTGAAGTTAATTTCCTACTTAAAAATACCGGCTCACGATCACAAAAATGAACTGCTGATTGTTATCAAGTGCTTGATTCTATCACAATTTAAGCAAAGTAATGTTGTCTAAAATACTACAAAGCCTGCACTAAGCGTCATTTTAAAAGGCTTCCGTGTCATGGTACATGACTAAATACCATTAAAATCCTTTAATTGCAAGTATACGTTTAAAAGCATGGTATAATTCAGTGCTGCATTGCTTGAGTATAATGAACAAATAAAGAGTGAGTAAAAATTACTTGGAAAAAGAGAATTGCAAAATACACTTTACTTGAGAATTTCTAATTGAAGAGACCAAGAATTGTGTGTAGCCTTCACTTAAAAATATGGTCTGTTAAATTTACTAGCAATTTCTGATTTTACTAGGTTTTTTTAAGCAATGCCCCCTCCAAACAAATTTCAATGTACATGTAGTGTACATTTGACATTATATATTGCTCTAGTTTTAACTGCTTGTCTTCTGCAATACTGTAATTTCACCTACCACATGGTTAAATAAAGGTTACCCTATCCTTTTCAAGAGAACAGCATGCCCACAGTAATAAATCAAATCAGAATCTAAATCTCCCATGTCATAAGATTTATCAAGAAAGTGCTAAGAAATATAAGCGCAGCGTAGTTCTAGTGGGAAGACTAGCAGCTGTACATCATCGCACCATTAGCTGGGTAATTCCCAGCCAATTGCATGTAAGCCATTGCTTTATAAGTCTGCTCACAATCTATCACATTGCTGTTTCAGTGTGCTAACACGGCAACCTCCACCACCACCAGTTGAGTCCCGTCCTGCACGGGGGTAGGCTCCACACCCCTGCCTCCTCGCCCCTGCCTCTGGCAGGATATGACGGTTCTCAGTACAACTACTTCGGACCACCAGACGGGGTCTACGCCAAAGAGAGACATTACTTTTCGGTTTTATGTTCATCAAATAAATGTCATCTTAAATTTCACTCAAGTCTGCAAGTCTTCCTGATAGAAAAATACTGCAGTGTATTACTTTGTATTTTACTGGAATCACATTAATGTGTTAAAAACATTCTGCAAATAATGCAGTATCCTCTTTTTCACTTCCTGAAACTTATTATAATATAACAATTTCCCCACTTCCTGTGGCTAAAATTAGCATATAAATTTCCAGGAGATCAACGCTCGACTCGACTGCACATCCTAGCACAGAAACTGAATGTGTGGAGCAGTGCACACTGCACAAATCATGTCCTGGGCATAATAAACACGGGAGCAGATTTACTGTATGGATAATGGAGACTTCACCAAGTCATGCCGATGTGGAACATAAAACTGCTCATTGCACTCATCATCACAGAGAAGCCAAATATCTGGGTAGCATCAGAGTCTTTGGCAGAATATCTAGGCTAAGTGTAGCGTATGATCACCATTTATATTTTTGATTTGTTATAAAGCAAATGCTACATTGACAGAGTACTGCCCTCTGCTATCTGCAAAAAACACATTGACTATTTTACCAGTGCTGGGTTTCATCAGACCCTCTGACTGTGTGACACAAACACACTTAGCCCACATGCAGTATTGGAGAGTGAATATACCCATTTAATTCCACATTTTTCTCAGATGAGTGGGCACATGTATTTTACTCATTGGACAGCCCAATGAAATACACTATATGCCTTTTCTATTTATTTATTTATTTTAAAGTCAGTGAAAGTATGAGATTTATTCTTGGTCACAATTGTAACCAGTGGGAAAATACAGAATAAGACACATAATTTTGCTGAAGGAGGGATGGAGGGAAAGAGATGCTGTGTTGATGTAGTGACACTAGGGGTCACGCTCGGGAGCCCCAAAACACCTCAGATCAAGTATCTAGTATGGAAGCAAGCTGCGCCAGCCGTGGCCTTTTCTCTGTAACTTTTTCTCTCCACAGAGTATTAGATTTGGCTGGGGCCGTTTAACGCTTATTAAATGTGGTGGGGAAGGTGTTCTTTTCCTTTCCTATTCTTTAAGGGGGAAAAGACCATGTGGAGACCACACCCTGCCCTGAAGGGGGGGTTAACATGTGGCAAATACTTCACATGGGCTCAAGGCCACACATGGAAGAGGCACGGCGATAGGTACTGCCCCGAAGGAAGGAGCTCCAAAAACACAGCGACCGGAGACGCAGGTCTACCGAAGGGAGAGAAAAGAGTGCACGACTTCATTTCCTGGAGGGGAAAGGCACTATACCAAGCAGTATGTCGGCCAGCTGCCCCGCATTACAAAACTTACCTGTTTGTACCTGAAAGAACATGGGACGAAACCGGATCATCCCGTAAATTGTAAAATCTCGCAAATGTTTTGGGTGTTGCCCAGCCAGTTGGTCTGCAGATGTCTGCTAGAGAGGTGCCATTGGCCAGTTCCCACGAGGACGCCACACTCCTTGCAGAGTGTGCTCGAATACCCAGGGGGCGGGCATGGCCTGGCTCTGGTAGGCCAATGTGATGGCGTCCACGATCCAGTGGGCAAGCCTCTGTTTGGCGACAGTGTTCCCTTTCTGCTGTCCACCAAAGCAGACAAAGAGCTGCTCAGAGCATCTAAAGCTCTGCGTGCTATCCAAGTAGATGTGCAAAGCATGCACCGGACACAGCAATGATAAGGCTGAGTCTGACTTCTCCCATGGCAGCACTTGCAGGCTCACCACCTGATCCCTAAAAGGGGTCATGGGAACCTTGGGCACATGGCCCGGTCAGGATCTCAGGATCACATGAGAGTCTTCTGGACCGAACTCCAGGCACATTTCACTGACAGAGAACGCTTTGCAGGTCCCTGACCCTCTTGAAGGAAGTGAGCATGGTCAGGAGGGCGGTCTTTATTGAGACAACCTTTAACTTGACTGACTCTAGGCCCAGCAGGAGGGCAAGAGGTGCGGCCCAGGAGGGTTCAGCCTCACAGGAACCTGATGATAAAGTTGTGCTAACCAAGAGATTTACCTTCAACTGCATCGTGGTGCGCTGCTATAGCAGCTATGTACACCTTCAGGGTGGAGTGGGACAGCCGCCACTCCAGATTCTCCTACAGAAAGGAAAGCACTGACCCAACTGTGCATCTCTGGGAGTCTTCACTACAGGAAGAACACCAGTTCGCAAACACACGCTACTTCATGTACAGCTACCTTGTGGAAGGAGCCCTGGCCTGAGCGATCATGTTTACCACTCTTTACCACTCGACCAGGGATCAGACGTGGAGGTTCCAGAGGTCTGGGCATGGGTGCATGATGTTACCCCATCCCTGAGAAAGAAGGTCCTTCCTCAGGGGAATTTGCCAGGTAGGTGCTGTCGTGAGGAGCATGATTTCCGAGAACCAAGTCTGTTCGAAAGGAAGCTCCTATAAGAGCATACCAGAGACACTTGTTGCAGTGGGAGGATTTCCGGGAAGTGAACAGGTCTACCTGTGCTTTGCCGAATCGACTCCAAATCAGCTGGACCACTTGAGGGTGGAGTCTCCACTCTCCTCTGAGCATCACCTGCCACAACAGTGCATCTGCTGAGGCGTTGAGGTTGCCGGGGATGTGAGTGACCCACAGTGACCTGAGTTGCTGCTGACTCCAGAGAAGGAGATGACGAGTGAGTTGCGACATGCGATGAGAGTGTAAGCCGCCTTGGCATTTTATATATACAACTGTCGCTGTATTGTCCATCTGGACCAACACGTGCTTGCCCTGAATCAACAGCAATAGCCTCCATAGGGCAAGCTGTACTGCCAGCAACTCGAGGCAGTTTATGTGCCAATGCAGGCATGGTTCTGTCCAGGAGCTGGTGGCTGCATGCCAGTTGCACTCGGCGCCCCAGCCTGACTTGGAGGCGTCTATCTTAACCACAACATGCATGGACACTTGCTGTAGGGGGACTCCAGCCCGCAGAAATGCAAGGTCTGTCCAAGGGTTGAAGAAGAGGCAGCAGGCCGACATGATAGCCATGCAATGTGTGCCGTGGCGCCATGCCCATCTCGGGACTCGAGTCTGAAGCCAGTGCTGTTGCGGTCTCCTATGCATCAACAAGAGTGCCGTGACCACTGCTGAGGATGCCATATGCCCCAGGAGCCTCTGAAAATATTTCAGTGTAACCTTCGTTCCCCACCTGAATAAGTTCAGGCAGTTCAGCACCGACTGTGCGCGCTGACATTAAGACTGAATCTAACTCCATGCCAAGAAAAGAGATGCTCTGAACCCGGGAGAGCTTGCTCTTTTCCCATTTGACCCGAAGACGAACAGCTGAGTGCTCATGCATCAGGTCCCTGTGTGCACACAGTAACCCTTGGGAGTGTGCTAGAATTAGCCAGTCATCGAAGTAATTGAGTATGCAAACACCCACTTCCCTTAACAGGGCAAGGGCTGCCTCTGTGACCTTCGTGAAGACACGAGGGGACAGGGACAGGCTGAAGGGTAGGACCTTGTACTGATATGCTCGGCCGTCGAATGTGAACCATAGGAAGGGTCTGTGTCGAGGTAGAATCAAGATGTGAACGTACGCATCCTTCAGGTCTACTGCCGCAAACCAATCTCGATGCTGGACACACACCAAAATGTGCTTCTGCGCCAGCATCTTGAACGGAAGACTGTGCAGAGCCCGGTTCAGAACTCGCAGGACAAGGATTGACCGCAACCCACTGCCCTTCTTCAGAACGATGAAGTAAGGGCTGTAAAACCCTTGCTTCACCTTGGCTGGAGAAACAGGCTCTATTGCGCCCTTCTGCAGAAGGACTGCAATCTCCACGTGTAGGACACAGGTGTTCTTGCCTTTCACTGACGTGAAGTGAATGATGCGGAATTGGGGCGGTCGCCTGGCGAACTGAATCGCATAGCTGAGTCGGATGGTTTTAGCCAACCAGCACAACTCCGAGCAAGGGGCACCAATGGAACAATTGCATCCGATGTACCTGGGGGTGGGGCCTCGCGGCGGGGGGAGCAGGAAATGCCACGTCGATGAGCGTTGCTCTGACCTGAGGTGGCCATGCTGAGGGGGCCCTCGAAGCACTTATCCTACCCAGCGTACCCAGCGCAGGGCAGGTCGGTGACTGAGGAGGAGGGCCTACTGGGCCGTCCTCGAGACTTGTCATCACTGGCTGGCCGGTTTTATAATGGGAGTCAAACAGTCGCTTATTTAAAAATGGGTCTCTGTGTTTTCCCGCCAGTTACAGTTATGACAACTTACAGGTTTACTTGTCCTTTGAAAATGATTGACATGATACTGAGAAATTAAAATAGAATAAAAACCTTTTCTAAAAACCAACTGTTAATTCCCAACGGAATCTTTGCTTTAAAAATGCCAATTCTCCTCTGGATTTTAGAACTACAAAATTATAGGGTAGTTTGAATGCAGTTAAAATTCTTTAAATTATGACAAGAATGTAGCTTAAAACTACAGTTTAAAAGTAGCTTTCCCAGGACATGCCCACATGTGAAAACAGTATTTTGGCTAGTACTAGGGTCTATAACTTACTCTTCATTCTCATACAAGTACTTCACAATCACCCACGGGAACACGAATATCAAAGGAGCACCTGTGGAAAGAGAGATACAGAGCGTAAACCATCTGTGACGCTCTGTTTGGACAAGCAACGAGGAAGCTCTTTAACCATGTTAATGAGGTCAAGGTATAAATCTGTGTCACTCACCCCAGCCAATGCACAGGTAGATGCTGAAGTAATTCCTCTCTGTCAGCACTGTGACCACCAGCAGGCTGTGCAGATAAATTCCCTCCACCAGCAGCCAATAGCTGTTAGCTAGAATACTGTATTGCATCATCACCACAGCAACTCTGCAGCCGACAGCCGTCTGAAACACACATTTATGTGTTATTGGATCCCTTTGACTACATTTTTACCTGCCATCTCTATTCAGTTAGCCTGATACAAACCAACATGCTGCTCCAAGTATACACGATTTAATGTCTATCAACAGCATCTGTGAAATACTGTCCTATTACTATTAACCATTTTTAATAATCCCTCATAAAATGCGTTTACTTTCGTCCACTTATAATGGGAGCCTGTCAAGCAAGCAGGCTGGAGAGATAAAAAGAAAAAAGCTAGTATTTTTGTTAAAGACCCTGCCAACAGCCTTTACAACAGCCTTTTTTTCATTACAAATTGACATACAGTATTGGGAGCATGTAGGGACCCTAAAAAGGTTCAAAACGATCTTATATTTTTGCTACTTCAAAATAGTTGCCGCCCTTTTCATAGACAAGGGTTTTCAAACTTGGGTCTGGGGATCACCAGGAAACCATAACCGGTCCTTGAAAATTTTCATAAACAATTGTGTAAATAAAAATTCCAGATTAAATGTATTTGTATTTTTTTTGGATTTCGTACGACAATATAAAATGTAATTTTGCAATCACCATGTTATCTTCATAATAAATCCTACTATTTTTCTAACTGTAATGTTTGGGTGTCCGAGGAGTCAAGGAGGATAGGGGATGCAGAAGTAGGAACTTTAAACCCTTTAATATTAAACACAGGAGAAGTACAAACACTGGAGAAGTACACACGCTGGAGTAGAACACATGCTGGAGTAGATATCAAACATAACAATACATGTCTACAAACATAACCCAAACAGCACTATAAACAATTCAAGGCCTGATCCAGACTGACAAAACTAAAGGAGATACACATATACATACATATATATATATACACACACACACACATACACATATATATATATATATATATATATATATATATATATATATATATATATATATATATATATATATATATATATATATATACACACATATATATACACACACACACACACATATATACACACATATATATATATACACACACACACACACATATATACATATATATATATATATATATATATATATATATGTGTGTGTGTGTATATATATATATGTGTGTGTGTATATATGTGTGTGTGTATATATGTGTGTGTGTGTGTGTATATATGTATGTGTGTGTATGTATATATATATATATATATATATATATATATATATATATATATATATATATATATATATATATATATACACACACTAGGAACCAAACGAGGGAAATGTAGTGAGGGAGAGAACTTCAAAATAAGAGTCCTTGAATAAGGGTGCAGACAGACTGTGACATTACCCCCCTCTTAAATGGGCGACTCCTGGCGCCCCAAGATAGATGATGGGAGGGAAACAGAGAAGAAAAATCGGGGCCTGGGAGGTGGCTTCAGGGCAGGGAATGGATCAGGAGGCCTGGGAGGTGGCCGCAGGACAGGGATCGGTTCAGGAGGCCTGGGAGGTGGCCACAGGACAGGGACTAGGTCTTGAGGGACAGGGTCAGGAGGTCTGGGAGGTGGCCGCAGGACAGGGACTGGGTCAGGAGGGAATGGGTCAGGAGGCCTGGGAGGAGGCCACAGGACAGGGATCGGGTCAGGAGGCCTGGGAGGAGGCCACTTTAGGGGAGCGGGCGGAGCCGCGGGAGGAATTGTCTCTAGGGGAGTGGGTGGAGCCATAGGAGGAGGAGCCATGGAGGACTCTGTGGGCAGAGCCGTGGAAGGCGGAGCCAAGGAGGACTCTGTGGGCAGAGCCGTGGAAGGCGGAGCCATTGAAGGTTCAGGGGGAGGAGCCATGGAAGGCGGAGCCAAGTAGGACTCTGGAGGCGGAGCCGCAGAAGGCGGAGCCACGGAAGACTCTGGGGGCGGAGTCATGGAAGGTGGAGCCGCGGAAGGCTCTGGGGGCGTGGAAGGCTCTGGCAGAAACTGGGGAGAAGGTGCCCGCTTCCTTCTCTTTCTCCTTTTGCCAACAGGGAGAGTGGTTACGGGGACAGTCGAGGCTGCGGGCGCTGGCTCTGGGATGGTCGAGGTTGCGGGCGCTGGCTCGCTGACCATGGCAGGCATGGGCTCTTGTTCGCTGACCGTGGCTGCTACTGCTGACTGCAGCAGTGAATCGACCACAGGAAACAGGATAGGATTAGCCCCCCCCAAAAATTCTTTAGGGGAGCTGCATGGAGTGGAGTTGACTTGGAGACAGAGGCCATGGAAGGCTTGGAGACAGGGGCCTTGGAAGGCTTGGGGATGTCCACTGTGGGAGGAGATTCTAAGGCCTCATCCTCCACACCCACAGCGAAAGGAGTGCCGCTGAGCTTCAGTGCCATATCCACAAAATTGCACAATGTCCAGTGAGGACCCGCCGGAGATATCCGCTCCCTCAGCGCACTATTCAGACCTGCTCTGAAGAAATATACCAAAGAGTTGTCTTCATAGTGCACCAAATTAGCGAGATGAGAAACTCATGCACGTGATCCACGACTGGACGTTCTCCTTGTTCGAGGAGGAGGATTTGTACGGCTGGCAAATCCATAGTTTTGGTCAGTCCTTCTGTAATGCTTGGGTGTCCTAGGAGTCAAGGAGGATAGGAGACGCAGGAGTAGGAACTTTAAATCCTTTAATATTAAACACTGGAGATGTACACACGCTGGAGATGTACACACGCTGGAGATGTACACACGCTGGAGATGTACACACGCTGGAGTAGAACACACGCTGGAGTAGATATCAAACATAACAATACACGTCTACAAACATAACAACCCAAACAGCACTATAAACAATTCAAGGACTGACCCAGACTGACAAAACTAAAGGATATATACACTAGGAACCAAACGAGGGAATGACACACAGGTGGGGATAACGAGGGAGTGATCAGGGCAGTGAATACTGGAAAATGTAGTGAGGGAGAGAACTTCAAAATAAGAGTCCTTGAATAAGGGTGCAGACAGACTGTGACCCTAACACAGTATAAATTGGTATTTATAATTTTGTTTTAAAATTAAATGTAGTTTATATTTTAGGAATGGGGTTCATTAGGAATCATAATATTTGGGGTTCTTGGCATCACAATTTAAATATTTCAGTTGTGCAAAGAAATTCTTTCAATTATTATTTTTCTAGATAACATATTTCAATAATTCAAGCATACAAATTTAGATAAAAAGGATTTTAAGATCACGAGAAACTAAATAAATTCCATCAAGTGAGATTGGCTGGTACCGTACTTAAAAAAAATGTGTTGTGTTGGCCTGCTTGCTTAATAGACTTCCATTGTAATACAGTGGTATGTACTGTAGACACATTCTATGGGCATATATACCAATTGAGGGATGGGTCAAGGTATTTCCTGTACTAATTTACAGAACACCGCAAATGCTGTCCATAAAACAAAGTTATAAATAACCAGGAATGCAATACAATAATATTAAGGATTATATTACATTTATATTTGAATTAGATTAATAATCAGTTTATAAAGAAGAATAGCAGGCTCTTGGACCTCATTTTTAACCAGCCACTCCACCTCCAGTTCAGTGGTGATGTCCTGACCAACATGAAAGGTGTCTGGTTTCTCCAGCATGGCATCATTGATAAGAATAGAGGAGGCTCGCAGGATGAAGGAGGCAAACAGGTTCATGTGGATGTTGTTTCTCATGCAGTGCAGCTTCCTGACAGAATCAGAGTGCAATGAATAAAAGCCAACAAGCATTACACTGTTCACACAGAAAAACCCAAATGGTTAACCATAGGCACAGACAAGATTCAAAAACACATGCAAAACACATTTCTCATTTAAAGTGTAAGCAGAAGGAATGTGATTCCTAATTGAGCTGAATGTTACCTAAAGGCCACCAGGATCCCCAATGCCAGCACTAGCGCCCCAAGAGACAGAGAATATCCAACAGTGTACATGGTGCGGAATTGACTGAGGATCCTTCCATAGTGTTGCTGTACGCACATGTATGTACAAATACACAAACACACATACATTTGACTGATTACTCAAAAAAGGCATGCCTTTTGTGTCATTCATCAACATATGTGTGTGGATTTAAAGGGTTCATGTCATGAGGAATACAATTTTCCTTAATATTTTTTTAATATAAGAGGTCATTGTATTATAAAAAATATACTGAATGAGCCCAGGAGGCTGAGGTACTCAAACACTAAAAGTGGTACTATTGTTACTGTAGCTTTATTTAACCAACAATAATATTTAAATGTTGAGTAAGTTTCCCTGTGATAGTGGTGTTCCTGGTAACTTTAGAAATAAGTGTCTTAAATGTATTTCCTTACTGCGGCAGTGTGGGATTATATGTTTGTGTGGCACATTTCCCTAAGGATTCTTTTGAGAACCATTATGATTCAGGCTTTGCAAAAACTTTTTTTCTGACCAAAAACAAAAGCGAACTAGGTCAAAATAGAGAACAAGAATTTAAACCAACCTGACCAATGTTACAGCTGTAAAATGGACAAGACCAGACAATGAACAAGGGAAAAAAGGGGCTCATGGGGGCTAATTACAAACTAGACACACCCAGACAAGGTAATAACAGGTAACAGGGAAAAGGGAAACAGGAAAGCATAAGACTATCAAAATAAGAGTCAATAAAAAAGAGATCTTTAACGGACAAAGTAGCTTAGATGTATAAAATTTGAAGACGAATGGGGTGCCAGCAGATCAGGAGACCAGGAGGCACTGGTGGCACAGGACCTGTAGACAGTAGGTTGAGCAGGAGATCATGGGGAATCAGGAGTGGCCAGAGACCATGGGGGTAAAAGAAGGGCTGGCAGGTGAGCTGCAGAACACAGGGGATATGGCAGGTGACCAGGAGAACAGGGTGGAGGAAGCGGGCGACAAGAGGACCAGGGCAAAGCTGGCAGATGACCACTTGACCACTGGGGACCCAGTGGAGGGACTGGAGACCCCATAGAATCTGGAGACCTGGTGCTGACAGACCTAGAGACTCAGGTGAGGACAAAGAAGCTGGGGACTTAGGCGGAGAAACTGGGAGCTCAGGCGAAGTGCACTGGCTGTGGTTGTGTCAGGCCATGGCTTTGACAGACTGGGGTGCATGGCCAAGTGAGATGGACAGGGGAGCAAAGTCTGGTCGGATGGTTAGGGAAGTGAGGTCTGGTAAGACTGACAGGGAAGCGAGGCCAGGGGTCTCACAGGGGAACAAGGGCAGGCGGGAAGGCAAGGGAACGAACCCTGAAAGGACCTTGACAGGGAAATCTGGAGGGGTGATGGCCTCGACAGGGGACTCTGGGAACTTGAGGATGGCTTCTATGGCCATGACTGGAAACAGTGGAACGGCCTACTTAGCCATGACAGGAAACTCAAGGATAGCGTCTATAGAGACAGAGAACTCAGGAAACTCTTGAATTACCTCTGTAGTAATGGCATTGAAGTCGAAGATGGCCTCTTTGGTTGTGACCAGGATAGATGAGGCTCGTGTCCTCTCCCTTCACTTCCTAGCACCGCATGATAGTACAACTGCCTTTGGAGGAGCTGGACTCTTGAAGACCTAGATGGTTTAGACAGGAACCACCAGGATCTCTGAAGCAGCGACTGCCAAACCAGGAACATCTGGGACTTCTGAAGTTGAGACCACTGAACCAGGAGCCTCTTGAACCAATGCAGCTATGACCACCAAACCAGGAATCTCTGGGACAGCTGAATTAGAAACATCTAGGACCACCGAAGCTTGGACCACTGAACCTGGAACTTCTGAGACCAATGCAGCTGGGACAACCACACCAGGAATATCTGTGATTACTGAACATTGAACCGCTGGGACCACCGAAGATGTGGCCTGAGGGCTTCCGTTGCAGAGGCCTCTAGGACCACCGAAGCTGAGACCACTGATCTAGGAACCTCTGGGACCAGTGATTCTGGAAACGGAGGGGATCCAGCTGCAGGGACCTCTGGAATCACCGGAGCATGGAACAGAGGGGCCTCCATTTTGGGGATCTCCATTCTCCTCCTCTGGGGTCCAGCTAGGAGTAAGGTGAAGTGAGCTTTGGGTGCTGCCTCAGGAGAGAAGGCATTGGGTGCCACAAGGGTAGTAGGGCAATATCCCACTGTGTAGGGGGAGAAGCTTAGCAGTAAAGCATAGTCCATGTACTGCTCCTAAATAAAGCTACATTTGCCTCCAGGCAGATTTGACTTCATGGGCTCGTTGAGACCAAGTCAAAAGAGGTAATTTAAAGCAAAATATATCTCCCCAGTCTACACAGTTCACAAGGGCACAGAACAGCTCTGTATACTTTTCTATGTAGTCTTCATCTTGCCTAAGGAGCAGGAGTTCTACTGCTGGATCCATATTAAATAGGTCTGATCTTCTGTAACAGGGTTACTCAAAGAGAGTGGGGTATCAGGATCCAAACACAGTATTTAAAGAACAAAGATAGCAAAGACACAACAATACAGTGAACGAAGCCAAAATAGAGAACAAGAACTTAAACCAACCTGACCAGTGATACAACCATAAATGGACAAGACCAGACAATGAACAAGGGAAACATGAGGGCTTAAATCCACATCAAACTAATTTAAAACTAGACACACCTAAGCTAGGTAATAACAGGAAACAGGAACAAGACTATTAAAATGAAAGTCCATAAAACACAAGCACACAAAAGACATTGTATGCATTACACTCAAAAAATTGGAGCAGTGCCAACTATATTGAACTTGACAGTTGATAACTGAGAGGAACAACTTTAAAGAAAGTGTTTACCCAAAAATTAAAATTCTCTTATTATTCACTTACCCTGATGCATCCCAGATGTGTTTTACTGTCTTTCTTCAGTAAAACACAAATTAAGATTTTTAAAAGAAGATAGAGCTCTGTCAGGTCCTGAAAATGGATGTACACGGGTGCCAGCACTTTTTCCAGCACCGGTCCAAATGTCATATTAAGGCAGTTTAAAAGTAATCCACACAACTCAAGTCAATTGATGAATGTATTCTGAAGCAAAAATACGTTTGTGTAAAAAAATAAATCGATATACCACAAAGGAAAAAAAATAAGAAAAAAAAATAGCGTTTCAGACAGAGGCCCAGAGACATGGTGGAAAAAGGTAATGAAATACTATATTATAATGTTTTATGCAAACAACATTATAAGTGAACCTCAAGTAAAAACATAAAAGTAAAAAAAAGGACATGAACCCTTTAAGCCTGAGTAGCTAAAAACAAGCTTCACTATGTGATATTATAGACATTTTACTAAACAACAAATCCAGTAAAACCATTTTTCTTTCTGCTCTAAAAACAAATATCTAGGAATAAAAGCTAGTACTTTGTTTGTATACTTTATATTAAAAAGTCCTATGCCCCAACTGGCGAACATCCAGTATTTACCTACATGGGATGCAAACTAAAGCAGCAAACTGTCCAAGGGGAACCCTTATAACTCTACTTACACTCTATCTACGTTTCCATTCTTTTATTTTTGAAAAATAAAAATATTTTTTTTTGCATGTGTTATGGCAGGGACTTTTTGCTCTGCAAAGTTGTTATTCAATCATAAGGGTGTGCATGTATATTGAAGTCTCTAGGGGATATACCACAATTATTATTTTTTTTAAATATAGCATTTCAGACAGAGGCCTAGAGACATGGTATAAAAAGGTAATGTAATACTATATTATAACTTTTTGTGCAAAACCCTTTACAAACATTATAAATGAACCTCAACTAAAAACATAAAAGGAAAAAAAGATGCATGACACGAACCCTTTAAGACAGCTAAACAGCTAAAAAACAAGCTTTGTGTTATTATAGACATTTTACTAAGCAACAAATCCAGTAACACCATTTCCCTATCTGTCACTCACTCGATGTTGTGTTGATGTATTGAGACTAGGGGTCACACTTGGGAGCCCCAAACACCTCTGATCTTTGAGAAAAGGCCAATGGGAATTGGCGAGTGGAATTTGTATGCCACTCCCCCGGACATACGGGTATAAAAGGAGTTGGCTCACAACCACTCATTCAGATTTTTTCTTTGGAGCCAAGTGGTGTTGATCAGCGAGTTCCATTCACCTCGCGAGTATATGCTGTTGGATATACAGTGCATTGCAGCGGTTTTCTCCCCTTCGTGCACAATTAGTGCAGAGTACACTCCTGGGTGCTTCGACAGCTGAGAGAGTATATATTCTGATAAAGAGTATATTTTCCTCTAAAAGAGTGTGGATTGGTGGAGAGCGTCTTTTTAAAGATACATTTCTGACTGTGTGTGGTTCCTGGATGCGGTCGCTACCTCTCCTCTCTGACGGCCACGATTGCTGCCTCACGTGTCTGGGCCATATTCACGCTGAGACAGCGTTCATGGATGGTTCATGTCTTCAGTGCAAGAGTATGAGCATGGCAACTTTGTGGTCGCGGCTTTCCTTCTGCTGGGGGAAAGCCATTCCAGCTGCTCTCCGCCCGGTCCTTCTGCCTACGGTCACATGGCCATGACGATTAGCGTTGGGGGTGATTTGCGGACCCCCCCAATGGGTGGGTCCACCAGGTGATCTCCCACGGACCTCCCATTCCCCATTACTCTCATTTGCCCCGGTCGAGTTCTGGGATAAGACCAAACTACAAACTAGACACACCCAGACAAGAGCAGGATGAGCTCTCGATCGCAGCATCGGGGAGCAGGATGCCACAGTCGGACGCGGAGGACCCGACTGGGTTCCCACCTTCAGTGTGGTCACCCGGTCTGAGGCCAACATGGGCTGACGGCCACGCTTGCCCGGACTGCCACGAGTGTCGGGCTGGATTGGAACCCTCCACCCTGCCCTGAGCCCTCACGGCTTGATGACTTGTTCCTGTGTTCGTAGCGCTGTTCACGGCCACGCCCCACCCTGGTTCCATTCTTCCCAGAGGTGCATGAGGAACTCACAAAGTCATAGTGGGCACCTTTTACTGCCCGGACCCAAATTCTGGGATCCTCCGCTATCACTACCCTCGACATTGGGACAGCCAGGTGGTACACGGAGATTCCTCAGGTGGATAAGGCGGATGCAGTGCACTTGTGCCTGCAAAACTCAGCCACATGGTGGAACTCCCATCCAAGGCCTCTAAGTTTATGTTGTCTCTGACGGCCAAGGCTTACAGTGTCACTGGACAGGCCGCCTCTGCACTGCATGCCATGGCCATCTTGCAAGTACACCAAGCGAAAGCATTAAAAGAGCTGCATGAAGATAGTCCTGACCTGGGAGCGATGCAGGAGCTGTGCTCGGCGACCAGCCTCGCCCTATGGGCGACGGAGGTCATGGCACGGGCTCTCGGGCAGGCGATGCCTGATCATCAAGTTCCTTAGAAGCGCTAGAAGGTTGAATCCTCCTAGGCCGTGCCTCGTTCCCTCGTGGGACCCGCATACTCTCACGACCCCAACCGGGCAATGTGCCCAAGGTTCCCATGACCCTTTTTAGGAATCAAGTGGTGAGTCCTGCAAGCACTGCCCCGGGAGGAGGCAGACCCAGCCTTTTGTCCGGTGCGTGCTTTGCGTATCTATTTGTGCCACACGGACAGCTTTAGATGCTCTGAGCAGCTCTTTGTCTGTTTTGGGGGGCATCGGAAAGGGAAAGCTGTCACCAAACAGAGGATTGCCAACTGGATCGTGGATGCCATTGCTTTGGCATACCAGGCCCAGGGAGTGCCGTCCCCTTTGAGGCTTCGAGCACACTCCACTAGGAGGCGTCCTCCTGGGCACTAAACAGTGGCACCTCTCTAGCAGACATCTGTAGAGCAGCGGGCTTGGCAACGCCCAATAACTATGTGAGATTTTATAATCTCCGGGTTGAGACAGTTTCATTCCGTGTGTTGACAGGTACGAACAGGTAAGTACATGGGCAGCTGGCCGTGTGTACTGCTTGCACACAGCACCTTTCCCCTTCCTGAAATGAAGACATGCACCTTTTTACCCCCATGTGATTTCCAGAGGCAGGTGAACTCTGGATGTCCTTCCTCAGCCCTGCGGCAGGCGAATTCAGTGGAGGAATTTGAAGCCAGGCCCAGTATGTGTGCTAGTGTGTCCTGTACTGAGGTAGGTGCTCTACATGTGCTGGTTACCTGTGGTAACCCCTTGTGACATATTTTGTGAAGTGTGTAATTTCTGTGTAAATATTTTCAGGAAAATAGCAAATTGTGATTTGTGCCACTTCATTTACATACAATACATCCACCGTTTGAACGGATATGCCCACAGATAGCACAAGCAATCACACCCGTTCCCAAATTCTCAATGTGCCTAGAATTATTGTGCCGCTCTTATGAAAATGGAATAAGACACAGCACATGGTCGTTGTGTGTAGCTCTGCGCTTAGCGTAACAAACAAAAATAAAATGTTTGATAGAATGTTTAAAATCTTACAAATTTACTGAAAAAAATCAAATTTTTATCTAGCCTCAGTGTTACAGATCTTAATGTTCTCTCACATACCATGTTGATTTGAGTGAGGTCTCGTGATACACATTCACTGACGTTCTTCTGCTTACTCCACTGTCCATCGGCATCGCATTCCACATACACCAGGCCATGTCGGACTGACACAAATACATTGAGTGATCACCCAGAGTACACATATGTACATAAGAGAAAACAATACAACCATAAGATAATACTCCATACAGAGTAAAGATGTTTTAAGTAAGGGCCAAATAGATAATAAGAAAATCATTCTAAATCCTGTAAAGATGTGATAGTTAAAATAATTATTCCTAATTATATAAAGTGCAGCCACATAAACAAAAAAATATTTCACACCATTATTGATGTGTACTCATTTTGTTATTGGGTGAATCTCACAAACTCTATCAATAACATGTCCTTGTCACCCTAAAAATCAAAGAAAAACATAAGAAATTATATTTGACAAATTTTGACTATGGATCATTTTTACACTTCCGTGTTTTGAATGCTGAAGTAAACAATAGAAGGATAAACAGTGTAGCTGAAATAAAGAGGTAAATTCATAAAGAGAGAAATCATAGCAAATATTATTGCTGAAAATAGCCACTGTTGTTTCCACGACTTTCCAAATGAGGAAAAAAATTATAAGAATTGGATAACAGCAGTAGGAAGAGAGAAAGATTACAAATGTACTGTCACTCCCTCAGCAGCTGTATACATTTTTTTTTTTTTTTTACAAAAAATGGAGTAATGGTGTCTCGTTTTTTTCCTTTTATTTAGAGCCAGGGTAATATTAAGAAGCCCTGAACCGCAAAGTGAAAGTACATAATAATTTAAATAATATATTTTATGCATTACAATAATTTTTTGGGAGGAATTGCAGTAATGTAATTTTAATATGTCCTCTCCCCACTTCCTGTCCAATAGGAAATGCAACACGGGAAGAAAAAAAAAACAACACTCATAAAAGCCATTTTTATTTAGTTCTTTAACTTAACCATTCCAAGATTTGTATTTTTTTTTTTTTTTTTGCAGTAATGAGAATGTTTGAGGGGTAATGTGCTTAACTGTCATGAAAATAATGTCAAAAATCTAAAAATAATGGTACTTTTAAGACCTTGACAGATATAATGAGATTTACCCTGCTATATCTGCAGTAAATCTTACCTTCTTTGTGCCAGGGTAGGTACCAGGGGCAGGCCACACCCACTGTGGTATTGGGTAGCCCATCCGGCCAGCAGGCATAGTTATCAAACGTTCTATTGCACACAACACCTGGAAAGCAACCATTCAAGATCAAAGATGCTGAAGTCCCCTAGTTTCAAAGATCTGTATATGACATGACCCCCAAATCTGAGATCTTAGCAGTGTTTTCTTCCACACCTCCTTCTGAAGTCCTTAGGAGCACTATACATTTTCACCATGGCTGTTGACAGGATTTTGGAAAGACCCATGCTGCACATACACAAAGACCCTCACTTTAAAGACCCCATCTTTTTTATTAGATTTTTTACCAATTTTGTGTTTTAGGCCGTTTATTAGCTTTGAAGTTATCTATATTCTAGAGCAGGGGTTGGCAGCCTTTGACATGGAGTGCCATTTATTATTTTCCTTGTCAATGGCTACATCTTGATGTAATCCCTCCTCATGATCACGCAGCATGTTTTCATCAGCTAAACAGTGTTAAAGTGTGACTAGACTTGCGCTGCGCATGCAAGTCATTCGCGCATCACAAGCCGATCAACTATTAAGCCCTTATCGGTGAATCGTACCTGCAAAATCCTAAAACTTTATTTCCAGGTTTAATTTATATTTTGAACAGACTCTAATTTTTGGACCACTCGATGTGGGTTTATGTTTTCTCTTTTAGTGTGACCATAGTTTAAGGTGGGTGTATGCTGGGTTGGAAATCTCAAGCATTAATAGTGGTGTTTTCCTTATTACATCATGTGTCGTTCTGAAAGCAAAAAGAAACAAATGAAACACAGAATGTAGTCTGTCATCCAGGCAGCCTGACCAAAGCACAGCGGGTGAGTTTACTTGCGCGATTAACCGAAAGTGAAACGCTGCCGGCTCGAAATGGCTTGTATGCGCAGCGCGAGTCTTGTCACACTTTTGTAGTCTTTAGCCTCCTATTCAGCTCATGAAAACATGCTGCATGATCATGAGGAAGGATTACATCAAGATGTAAATTGCAATGCATGTGCAGAATTTATATAAATAAAATTGTCTTCTCCTCTCTCACCGTTGCAGGTGTGCCAGTGATTAACCCTCCGTGAGCCAATTCTGGCATGTGTGCAATAGGTTGCTGACCCCTATTCTAGAGTACTCTTAAAAGTTCATCAGATTAACTTTTAGCACATATACGCATTTAAAATGTACAGTCTAAATTGTGTTGCTTGACAAAACTACACTTGTCTATCGATTTCTTCTAGTCTTTTACTCCATTCCCTGTGGCTGGATGCTGAATGACTCACCTGTCAGTGGGAGTTCTCGAGTAATATTTCGAAAACATTCATCTCGGTACATCATCCATCTCGCCATCAAAGTTTTGAGGGATACAGCAGTGGACATCTGTAAAATATGTTTTAAAATGCAGCTGTGAGACCTCCAAAAGCTACCAAAAATTACAATTCTAACATCATGTTGCTCAAAATAAGTATAATGTTACTTTTTGTTAGCAAGCAGATTGTTTAGAGTGCTCTTTTCCATATAATGAAAATGGATGGTGACAACAAAGTTAAAAAAGAAATCTAAAGGCGCTTTCACATTTACCTTTGAACAGCAAAATTCCTCGAGTGAATAAAGCATAGGTGGATGTTGAGTGTGTGTGAAAACATCAAAAACTAATTGTCAAGCAGCATATTTTTAATGCTGCACTTTATACTCGGTGAGAGTGAAGTTAAAAATAAACTTGCTGCCAAAATTATATCCTTATCCAATGTGAATATTTAGTGTAGCTCTGTATGAAGCACCGCCCACATAGAGGTCACTGCAAATCTATGCAACTTCCTATTGCTCAATGCGGCAAATACGCTTGTCAAACTTCACCAAACTTGAACTCCACCCAACATCTGTAAGGGGACATTATTTGCCACTGGATGTCCATCAAGGGAAAGATGACTGTATTTCCCCACGGAATTTTGTGGTGCGAAGGTAAACTTGACTGCACCTTGCTTTGTGTTGGATTTCAGGATCAACATGAGTATTAAAGTTTATTTTATAACAAATAATTTTCAAATCATTAGGAGAGACATTTAATGAATAGTTTTCCATATGGGATAAATTTCATTTATTTAATGTGATCCATTTTTTTTATATTTATAAGCACTGAGGTGCTTGTTGTAAATCTGCTATCGGGGGGAGAGGATAACGAGTACTGAAACTCTATTATCAGTTCAATTGAGTTCTAATTAAAGTTAAAAAAAACACACACACACAACAACAAATCAGTGCACACTGCAAACATCACACGTGAAGAAATTACTAAAAGAAAAACACAGAAAGAGACTGCCTAAAGACTGCAATGTTAAGATTTATGGTAAAAAAGTAGTTAAATTTTGGTCTGTTCTCAACCAAAACCAATTGGATCGCTTCAGAAGACATGGATAAAACCACTGGTTTTTGCTGCATTTATCTGCTTTTTAGACCTTTACATTTTGGTCAACATTCACTTGCACAAACAGACATCATATTTCCATTAAAATATTTTTGTTTGTGTTCTGCTGAAGAAAGAAAGTCTGAGTTTGAGACAACATAAGCGTGAGTAAATGATGAGAGAATTATCATTTTTATGATAACTACTCCTTAATTTCAGGTCAGCAAAACTTTTGCATTGTGTCGGATTGTAATGAGAAGTTCAGGTTGGACTCATAGTTTGTCCAAATATCAAATGTATCCAGCCATTACCAATAAATAATGTTTCTGTTATTTTACAAACTGTTGTGAATTAAAACATAAACCTAAATTACAACAGGCTGGATTCAAATTAGGGTCGCCCACCGCATTAAAAGGTCACCCACTACCCACCAGGCCACGACTCCAACCAGTGCCTATTTTTTATCCAGTGATGGGTATATTACTTCCAAAATTGTATTTGTTACCGATTACAAATAATACACCTAAAATTGTAATCAGTAATGCTATTTTTAGATTACACTTTAAGGTAATCTAATCAGATTACTTTTGGATTCATTATTTCATAGCTAGATAATGTTTTGTTGAAAATCTCATTCTAAGTTCAGGTTATTAATCACCTGTTTGTACTCATTTTATTAAACATAGGTAAATTAAAATGTAACCTAAAAATGTAATGTAATCTAATTACAAGTGCTTGATTTTTGTAATCTGGTTATGTAATCTAGATTACATGTAATCCATTACTATTTTACACTGCTTATATCATGGTCAACTGGTCACCCTAAGAGAGTGTAAGAAATAGAGGTAGAGAATAAAGGAATCTCTGACCTGGATGCATGATGAGAAATTGAGCAGGATCAGGAGGAGGAATACTTGTGACATCCCTTATTCCCTGCTGCTGCTGCTGCCACTGGGAGGGGACCGAGGGGCCAAAGGGATGCTCAGGTCATAGGAACGCTTTAGGTATTACCACACTGCCTAAATCAGAGACAGAGAGAGTGAGAGAGCATGACAATGAGATAAACACACATTATCAATAAGGTTGGTAACAGAAGCTGCACCACAACTTTACAAAAGACTGGGTCATACATTTTCCATCATGCTGTATTTTTATCAACCAGTAGAATATTGTAAAGCTTGGTATTTTTAATGTTACATTGATATCACATGAACTTATTGTAGTTTGTTCTTACTAAGTGCTCTGTTGCGTGTTTTATAATGCTTCTACAGTGTGATAAAACACCAAACACTGCAGTCTTTCAATCTGTTCACCTAAATAATGAACAAATAATTTTATCAGTACCATTTTTGAATAAATAAAAAAATACTTAGACCAATTGATTCTAATGGTTCCAGTTACAGTTCTTAAAGTTCTGAATTATTTCGCCACTGCAGACAGAACTCCATACTAAAATGGTCTAACACCATTTCTTCACTACTGAATCTACAGTGATGTAGAAACAGGATATTTTTGGTCGAGTTTTGAGCTTGCAATCTGAATTGATTATGATGATAGAGAAAGACTGGATTCTCTATTATCGTACTTGGAATAGGTGCAGCGCTATGTCAATGCAGGTGCTACCAATGTCCCTGACAATCACTGTTAATAAAAGCCAAAGAACATAAGACACAAATTCTCCATATTTCTATTGTTCTAATTAATTGCTTTTAGCCCATTTAAACTACTGAATTCTTATGGATGGGCTGTCTTTATTTATTTAATGTTGCTTGACAGGGAATGGAATATATAATATGATGCAGATAGCGCAATAACTGGTGGAGAACCACCAAATTAAATTCACACTTTGCATGCGCTACTATGCCAACCCACTCTGGCCGCATGCCGCATGCTTGCATGAAAATACCAAAACTTCATGGCTTTCCCATCTGACTTTGGGGGTATGATTTATCGCATAGTACTGCACTTAAGACATAGCAATCTTAAAATAATGCCCTAGGTGTTGCATCTCCCATCAGACATCGTTGCATCAATTCAAATATGTCTACCATTTCCTACTGAAAGCTCGATTCGCAAGCAGCTTCAAAGACAGGTCCTGGTCCTTTATTAACTAGGAAGTAATTGCTTTCACATAAACAGCCACAAGCACAATTTGGAGGTTGCATTTCCCTCTAAGATTACTTTTTACAGTTAGGTTTAGTGTTGGGGTTTGTGTAAGGGTGGAGGGTTACAAAATATTCATTCCTTTTATCTGCATTATAACATTTACAAGTAAAAAAAACTCGCTTTAAACCTTTTTGTGGACATTTCACCCAGAAACTGGAACTCACACTTGCCCATTAGTTCAAGAACACCTCCAGCATTGTGGGCAGTAGTTCAAATTTTGGTAAGCACAGACCAATTTCAGCTGAAGAATTTTCGACCCTCTGTCGCTGGATTCACAGTGTGATCAGTCTAAACCAGTGTAATGACTAACTTTTCGTTGATGTGACAATGTGAAGTTAAAATACACATTCAGAGAGAGTTTTGTAGTAAGGCACTGTAAAACCATGAAAACATGTTACCAAAAATAGTATTGTTTTTGTTTAATATATAGTTAGGACCAATTATAGGGTGGAGCGGAGCATTGAATGGAATCATATTCAGAACCAGAATCCATACATTCCTTACAATTCCTAACCATTATCAAACAGCTAAGTATTGGCAACAGCTTGGCAACCATGCACTAAAAACAAGTGTAACGATGTGCTGGCACTGGCAGTGACGAAGACGATGATGTGAAGATGAAGAACCCAAGTGCAATTTATTTACAAATGTGAAATATAAAAACCTAACTATAGACATTAACTAAACTAAACATAAACATGAACAATGAACATAAACTTGACTTAAACTAGACTTAGCAAACAAGGTACATTAACACATGCCAACAAGACTGTCAACCTGAAAGTTCATGATTTTGGCTCTTTCTGCTGAAAAGAGTATACAGTAAAAACATCATGTAGAATAATAATGTGAGCAGTGTGGCTCTCATTGGCACCCCAAGATAACTACATTGTAATGAATGTGTGTAATCAGGATAGAACACAAGGACATAGACTGTTGGCAATTTTGTGCAATCCAATTAAGACATAGGTTATTGATCTATATAAAACAACAGGCTCATTATTCCACATTTGGAACGATGTACAGTGCAGAAACCCCTGAGCAAATAAAGCTCACAGACTGTTGACCATGCCGATGTCTTGGATTCAATCTTTAGCTTACAGTGCCAGTTAAGGCAGAGAGTCAGGGACAGGATAATCTCTGCCCTCATTTACACCAATTCTAGCCCACTTACTGCAGTGGTTTAGAGAGGTAATGTTAGAACAGAGCATAAATGTGTGTGTGTGTCAGTGTGAAATGATGATTATAGTGACAGATAGGATCACAGTACAGATATTGTCTCTGTAGTGCAGTCCACCTAAAAAGGAGTAAATATACATAACAAAGAATAGCAGGTCAATGATTAGGCTTTTGATGCAGGTCAATGATTAGGCTTTTGATGCAGTTCAATGATTAGGCTTTTGATGCAGATCAATGATTAGGCTTTTGATGCAGTTCAATGATTAGGCTTTTGATGCAGTTCAATGATTAGGCTTTTGATGCAGTTCAATGATTAGGCTTTTGATGCAGGTCAATGATTAGGTTTTTGATGCAAATCTTTCAAACTATTGAGGCAATGCAATGAGCCTATGAACAACTGATCAGATAACTTTCCTGAGGTAAATGTGTACAGTTAATTGAAGGTAGTTGAGGCCATAGGCCCCATTTACACCTTGCATTAACATGCGTTTCATATCTGGACAGTATCTGGATATTCTTTAGCTGGATTGCATTTACACCTTGTAGACGAACGCATTGCTCAAATAGAGATCTGATTAAAGTGACCTGCATAAAATTGAAAACGCTACTTGCATATTACATCAGAGGAGGTGGTAACTGAAAATGATCTGTCTTTAAGAGAATTTTAAAAACATTGATGGATAATTCAAATGCTTTCCATCACTTTGACAGTCAGGGTTTTTCCTTAATTGAAAATGTCTTGGCAACCTCCAAAGCTAAATTTGGGGTCAGCGAAGCAAATCGAATAATAATCATCTCGGATTCTGTGCTTTGTAAGTGCTTAATTTGCTTCACATGTGAAACGACTGAGTGAAGCTTGGTTTCATGTGAATATCCAGGGCTGTATCACGCCAAAGCGTGGTAATACACACGCTGGTCCACTTGTGGATGCGTGTCAGTGTCACGCTTTGCCTCCTCTAGGCGTGTACATGACACGCATGTGTGTAGTTAGAATACCAGCAGGGGGCAATCATTTCCTCAATGCCAACAACTCTCCACGCACCAAAGAGAAAGCGATATATTGCATTCTCCAATTCGATATTTCAGGATCGAACGCTGCTTTCTGTGATTAATTAATTAACCAATTAATATCAATTTCCATTAACGTTATTGACCACAGTAACGTTAACAGCACCACAGATTAAACACCTCCACAGCCCACACACAAATATAATGTTAGGCTACAGCAACGTTAGGATTTCTTAATGACAGCACCATAATGAACAATATGTCCTGACCGACCTGAACGATGCGGGAATTGGAGAATGCAATATATCGCTTTCTCTTTGGTGCGTGGAGAGTTGTTGGCATTGAGGAAATGATTGCCCCCTGCTGGTATTCTAACTACACACATGCGTGTCATGTACACGCCTAGAGGAGGCAAAGCGTGACACTGACACGCAGCCGCTAGTGGACCAGCGTGTGTATTACATGCTTTGGCGTGATACCGGGTTGGAATATCGTAAGAGCCACATATTGCTTAAAAAGCAGAAGAGAGATGAGAGCAAGTGGGTATTAGGAGGAGAGCCAATATATTCCATTGAAATAACACACAAAATAGCACTTTAACTATGGATGACTGTTGCATAATCTCATCACATCATTCATAATTTACGTATGTATATCTGGATAACGAAAATACATTTGCATTGACACCTTCTTTGAATGTGGTCAGAATCAGTGTTTGGTAAGTTACTCTTACCAAAATTATGAATTACATCTTCTACAGTGTAATTAGATTACTGTACTAATTACTCTGTCTGAAAAGTAATTGCATTACTTATTACTAATTACTTTCTAAAACCATTATCAACCTCGACCAGATGAAAAATACAAGGATAGAGATGACATTTTTCTTTTAATTTTTTCAAATAAATCATTTAAAATCAAATTATTCATGAACTGGCCAAAGAATTTAAAGGGGCTCCATTAAATTAGAAAACATACATTTTAAAATTAGACTTTACATTTCTATTTTAAATTCACTATTGTTTTATATAGAATTGTTCAATAGTCTATACAGTATTTAACCCAATTACATGAGAAGTAACTGTAATTAAATTACTGAAAAATTAAGAGTAATCCCTTACTCTCCTTTTTTCAATGAAAATGTAATTTAATTACAGTTATTCATTACTTAGTAATACATTACACCCAATCTGATCACAATGCATTTTGGGTGCATTTACACCTATCAAATTTACTATGGTCAAGTGTTATCAAATAGCGATCCAATCACCGAAAACACATGTTAATGCAAAGTGTAAATGGGGCCATTGATGAAACACTGATTTGCTGATTACATGGTATGTGATTATTTTAGCCAATGGTATTGTGTCTTTCAACATTTTGCGCTGCAACTTTTTGTGCTGCAATTTTGCAGTAAAGAGGACTGTGGATCGGAGTAGAGACTCTATATGCAGCGCTCCCATCTGAATTGGCACACCGCATTTAAGAGCATACTTTTTTTTTTTACAGTTTGGGGTGCCCTTCCAACCCTGCCTTCTGGCATGTCTTTCCCGCCTTCTCGGATCTGGCAGGGAGACAAGGGGAGGGAAAAGTAACAAAAAAAGAGAGGGAAAGGCCAGTATGGACCTTCTCCTCCCCTTGTGGTCGGCGGTTGTTCCTTTGCATTCAGGCAACCGGGCTCATCCGTCCCCGGTTTATAGCCGTGGCTGCTCCTTTTGGGTGGATGGTAATGGCAAGGACTCTACTACGGCGCATCCCTCCTCCTTCCCAGGTTTCGGCAATAACATAAGCGGTTAAAGGGAAAGGAGGAGGTGAGAACCGGCTTGGCAATATAAATAATAATTTAATGATTAACTTAAAACAAAAACACACAATAATAAACACATACAGGCCAGCTGCCTGTAACTCTCTATCTCCTGAACTGCTGCCTCTGGCGGCCTTTATCCCTCTCTTAGGGGCCGGGTGTGTGTCATCATGGCAAGGCCCCGCCCTCCTCCTTGCCACAACATTGTTTTCAAACAGCATTCCAGAGTACTCCATGTGCCATTGTTCAAATAAACCAATAGTCCTGCCACAAATTCATGCCATTGGTTGAGTAATGTGGTGGTGTCGGCCTGGATGCTCAAACAAACAGAGCCATTTTTTACAAGGCTAAAGAGACTGTTTACAGTTTTTGAGGAAATCAGCCTACAAATGGGTTACTTATCATTGTCTCTGCATATTAAGTTGGGATAGGAAAATTCCTATTAAAAAATTCTTAGCACAATTTTAGTGCTTGCACTATCTGTGGGAGTATGTGCGCAAACGTCTCGGTTACGTATGTAACCTCCGTTCCCTGATGGAGGGAACGAGACGTCGTGTCGAAGAAGCGACACTAGGGGTCTCTCTTGAGCGCCGAAAGATACCTCTGATCTATGAAAAAAGGCCAATGAGAGTTGGCGAACAGTATTTGCATACTCCGCCTCCGGATACGGATATAAAGGCGAGAGAAATACGCTCGTTCATTCAGGATTTTTCTGAGGAGCCGGGAGTGTTCCGGGCATCTCAGCGGCTCGGCTCAGCGACGTGGCCGGGAAGACACGACGTCTCGTTCCCTCCATCAGGGAACGGAGGTTACATACGTAACCGAGACGTTCCCCGTCTGTCGCTCACTTCGACGTCGTGTCGAAGAAGCGACACTAGGGGTCCACTTCAAAACTCGCCATGCGCTGAGCCGTGTACGTGTACTGCTGACACAGAAGCGGGCAGGTATTTTGCACGTGCGCAAGCGACCAACTGTGTTCAGGCTGCACGTACTCTTCCCCAATGCCCCGAAAAAGCGTCAGCATCCTTTTGGTTACCCTAGGGGGGAACAAGGTGACGCTCCCAACTAGGGAACGGGCCAAGCCTGGCTGGGCCTCTTTTCTCTCTATGTTTTCTCGGCATAGAGCAAGAGCAGCCGGGGCCCTTACCGCATCGAGGGAAGGGGGTCTTATTCCAAATTCCTATTCTTAGGGGGAAAAGACCCTGCGGAGGCCACACCCGCCCAACAGGGGAGGTAAAGGTGGCAAAAATACATCACATGGCCACTTGGGGCATGTGGGAGGAAATGGCGCGGTGGTAGATCCAACCTCAAGGAGGGGGGAGTTGCTACAACACGGCGACCGGAGGGCAGCAAAGGGCTGCCTAAGGGAGACGCGGGTCAGCTCGTAAGGTGACCGTACCGCGGAAATACACACAGGAGGAGTCCCATAGGAGGCCTGATCTGTGGAGCACTTATTCCAGTAGGGGTAGCCGGAGGTACCCGTAGTGGACTGGACCAGCACGTTCCTCCGATGAACTGCTGCGGGTCCGAAGTGCTAGGGAGGAATCAACCAGGGACCTGGGTCCTCTGGGACAAAAGCGCACTGTTTTGCCTCGGCAGAGGGAAACGGCGCTGGTACAAGCGGATCACCCGGTCAGATCGTCGACGTGTACCGAGTTCTACGGGCTCGGACCTGAGAGAACACGGGACGAGACTGACTCAACCCTGAGATCATAAGGGTGTTAGGTGCTGCCCAGCCCGCAGCTCTGCGAATGTCTGCTAGGGAGGTGCCCCTCGCCAGTGCCCATGAGGATGTCACGCTCCTAGTGGAGTGGGTTCGAACCCGTAAGTGGGGGGCATGGCCTGGGTGTGATAGGCCAACTGAATGGTATCCATCACCCAGTGAGACACCTCTGTTTGGAGACAGCGTTCCCTTTCTGCTGGTCCTCCAAAGCAGACAAAGAGCTGCTGAGAGCACCTGAAGCTCTGGGGGCGGTCCAGGTAGGCACACAAGGCACGTACCGGACACGACAGTGAGAGGGGCTGGGTCTGCCTCCTCCCGGGGCAGCGCTTGTAGGTTCACTACCTGATCTCCAGAGGGCATGGTAGGAACCATGGGCACATAGCCCAGTCGAGGTCTTAGGATCACATGAGTATCTGCCGGACCGAGCTCCAGGCAAGTGTCGTTAGTAGGGGACGCTTGCAGGTCCCCGACCCTCTTGATGGAAGTGAGCGCAATCAGCAGGGCCGTCTTTTCAGGAGAGGGCCCTGAGCCAACTGATTCTAGCGACTCGGGGGGGATCTCTGAAGACCGGCAAGGACCACCGAGAGATCCCCAGGAGGGGAACAGGTTTGGCCAGGAGGGGTTTTTAACCTCCGGGCACTTCTTGGGAACCTGACGATTAAGTCGTGCTTACCCAGAGAGTTGCTGTCTACTGGGTTGTGGTAAGCTGCAATAGTGGCAACATACACCTACGAGGTGGATGGGGACAGCCTCCCCCCCAACCTCTCCTGTAGGGACAGGAGCACAGACCTAACTGCGCACCTCTGTGGGTCTTCTGCCCGGGAAGAACACCAATTCACGAACAGACGCCATTTCAGGGCGTAGAGTTGCCTGGTAGAAGGGGCTCTGGCTTGGTTGAACGTGGCTACGACCGTGGGTGGTAGACCAGCTAGATCTTCCGCATCAGGGACCAGACGTGGAGGTTCCAGAGGTCTGGGTGCGGATGCCAGAGCGTGCCCCGTCCCTGAGAAAGAAGGTCCTTCCTCAGGGGAATTCGCCAGGGAGGGGCTGTCGCAAGGAGTATGAGGTCCGAGAACCAGGCCCGGGTGGGCCAGTAAGGAGCCACGAGAGTGACTTGCTCCTCGTCCTCCCTGACCTTGCACAGCACCTGTGCAAGAAGGCTCACTGGGGGGAATGCGTACTTGCGCAGCCCCACCGGCCAGCTGTGTGCCAGTGCATCTGCCCCGAGGGGAGCCTCTTAGCGGGCGTACCAGAGCGGGCAGTGGGAGGTCTCTCGGGAGGCAGAGGGGTCTACCTGGGCCTTGCCGAACCGTTCCCAAATCAGCTGCACCGAGTGGGGGTGAAGCCTCCACTCTCCGCCAGACAAGCATTGTCATGACAGCGCGTCCGCTATCACATTGGGGTTGCCGGGGATGTGAGTGGCACGCAGCGACTTGAGTCGGTGCTGGCTCCAAAGGAGGAGACGACGGGCGAGTTGTGACATGTGACGGGAGCATACGCCGCCTTGGCGATTTATGTACGCGACCGCAGTGGTGCTGTCCGACCTGACTAGGATATGTTCGTCCCGAATTAACGGGAGAAACTTCCGCAGGGCAAAAAGGACGGTCAACAACTCGAGGCAGTTGATGTGCCAACGCAGCTGGGCCCCTTTCCAACGGCCTGAGGCTGCGTGCCCGTTGCATACGGCGCCGTGGCGCCATGCTCGTCTCGGGACTCGGGTCTGGAGCCAGTGTTGGAGCGGTCTCATATGCATCAACCCCAGCGGCGCGACCGCCGCGGAGGACGCCATATGCCCCAGGAGCATCTGGAAAAGTTTTAAGGGGACCGCTGTGCCTGGCCTGAAGGCGGCGAGGCAGTTCAACACTGACTGGGCACGCTCGTTGGTGAGACGTGCCGACATTGAGACCGAGTCTAACTCCATCCTGAGAAAAGAGATGCTCTGAACTGGAGTGAGCTGGCTCTTTTCCCAGTTGACCTGAAGCCCCAGACGGCTGAGGTGCCTGAGCACCTGATCTCTGTGGATTTTGCATAGTAACTCTCGTGAGAGGACAGAGACAGGCCAAAGGGGAGGACTTGTACTGATACACCTGGCCCCCGAACGCAAACCGCAGGTAGGGGCGGTGTCGGGGCAGGGTGGAGACATGAAGTACGTGTCCTTCAGGTCTACCGCTGCGAACCAATCTAGATGCCGGACGCAGGTTAAGCGTGAGCATTTTGAACGGGAGTTTGTGCAACGCTCGGTTGAGAACTCGCAGGTCCAAGATTGGTCATAAGCCGCCGCTTTTCTTGGGTACGATGAAGTAAGGGCTGTAGAAACCCATCTTCATCTCGGTTGGAGGGACAGGCTCTATCGCGTCTTTGGCCAGAAGAGTCGCGATTTCCCCATGAAGGGGGACGGGGGCCTGGCAAACTGAATTGCGTAACCGAGTCGGATGGTCCGGGCCAGCCAGCGAGACGGGTTGGGAAGTGAAAGCCACGCGTCCAACCTCTGCGCTAGGGGCACCAAAGGGACGATTAATTTGACGTACCCGGCGGGGCTTCGCAGCGGGGCGGAGCAGGTAGGGCAGCGTTGGGCGGCGACGGGGCGACCCGCAGCTGAGGTGCTGAGAAAAGACTCAAAGCACTTACCTTGCTCCGCACACCCGGCAGGGGGCGGGTCAGCGACTGAGGAGGAGGTCCTGGGTAGGCGTCCTCTAGACTCGTCGGAACCGGCCGGCCGGGGGACAGTCGTGGGGCTGAAGACGGGTGGTCCGTGTCCAGGAAGCCAGGACTGTTGATATCTGGGGGCAAAGTGCCGTGAGAACGGTATTTGCGGGCCAGGTGACCCAGAGACAAAAGGAAATAGCTCATTACAGAGAATATGAGAATGTGAAAATTAATTCAACAAGAAAAGATTCTCCTCCCGGCCCTCCACCGGGGACGGAGCGGTCTTACCAGCCTCCGGAGCTAACATCTTGGTCCCTGGGTTGAACGTCTACGGACAGCCTGGGAGCCTTCCGGGTCCTCGAGGGGGTCCGTGAGACGGGGGCGTCCGTTCCCTGCAGCGTGCTCGACGCTGGGGCTGAGAGCTGGGCCCGGGTTGAGGCGGAGCAGGGTGTTTCATAGCCGCAGGAGGACGCCCTCGGCGAGCAGACGGGGCATGGTCCATGGTGGCAAGCTTGCGGCGGGGCAGGATGTGCAGTGGCCTCCGTCTGCCTCACCGCTGAGGACTGCTGGGCAGAGTCGTCAACGGTGGCGCCGAATGGACGGAGCTGGGAGACGGGGGTGTGAGAGAAGGTGTGCCTTGTCTGCCTCCCGCATTTCGACCAGGTCCAGTCCACAGGTGTGTTTCTGGACCACAAGGGGTGGCCATCGCCTGTTCGAGTGCCAGCGCTTCTGACCTCCGTGGCCCGGGGGCGCGGTTGGTCATCCAGCGCAGTTCCTGCAGCACATCAAGAACAGGACTACCCAAGGTGCAGGTTTTGAAGTGCCTTGGCCTGGCATTGGTTGCAGGAAGGGCCGTGGCGTGCAGAGTGGAAGCGGTCTGGGACCGTTCCACCACGAGGGTAGTGAGAGCGGAGGAGCGAAAAAGCCTTGGCTTAGCTCAACTCGTCGTGCACGTCCGGGAAGAAGGGAACGGGGGGGGGGCGTGGCTGTGAGCGGCGCACCTGCCCGCGGAACCGATCAAGTAGCCCGGGAAAGCATAGCGGATCTCCGTGCGTCAGGCTCAGGCTGGGCGGCAGACCCGAAGGTGGCGGCCCAGGCGAACGATCAGCATCCGATGCCGCTGTAACGCTCTCCGATGCAGCGGTGATGTCATCCAATTCTGAGGCAAGCAAGCGTGCCGGGGAGGCGGGCGGTTCGAGGGGGTTTACCCGGCGAACAGAGCCCGTCATATTCCCCAAATTGCCTTCATCGCCCGCAGCGCCTGCGCCGATCCCGTAGGAAGAAGGCGGAGCGCGGGGGGCGGTTGAAGTGGCTTTCTCTCATTACAAAAGAAAGCTGTGCGACCGCAATGCTATAACGGCCATGTTCTCACACTGAGAAGATGAACCATTGGAGAGAATACTCATCCCGAGCTCAGACGGAAGCAAGCAAGCAAGCGTGCCGGGGAGGCGGGCGGTTCGAGGGGATTTACCCGGCGAACAGAGCCCGTCATTGTCCCCAAATCGTGTTCATCGCCCGCGGCGCCTGCGTCAATCCCGTAGGAAGGAGGCGAGGCGCGGGGGGCGGCTGAAACGGCTTTCTCTCATTACAAAAGAAAGCCACACGACCGCAATGCTAGCAAACAAGCGTGCCGGGGAGGCGGGAAGTTCGAGGGGATTTACCCGGCGAACAGAGCCCGTCATTGTCCCCAAATCGTGTTCATCGCCCGCGGCGCCTGCGTCAATCCCGTAGGAAGGAGGCGAGGCGCGGGGGGCGGCTGAAACGGCTTTCTCTCACTACAAAAGAAAGCCACACGACCGCAATGTTGCCATGGCTATGTTCTCGCACTGAGAACATAAACCATTCATAAAACACTGCTTGCATGTGATCGCAGCCCAGGCATGCAAGATAGTGTTTTATGACCGAGAGAGGTGGGGAGAAAACACCGCATCCAGAAACTACACAGGGGCGGAAATTACATCTTTATAAAGACGCGTCCTGAAAAGGACGTTCAACGCCGCTGTGTAATGCTCTTTCAGAGAAATAAACTCTTTTATGGAGAGAATCACTCTTTCAACTCTTTTAACTCTGCGCTGTCGAAGCGCCCAGGGGCAAACTGCACGCCGGCAGTGAAGAGAAAAGCCGCTGTAGTGCGCCGTAAATCCAACAGCAAAGCAGAGCGTCAGAGGATCAGAAGCAGGATCAGTTGTGTTACTCGCAGCTGACTGCATACACACGACCATCGGCTCCGAAGAAAATTACTGAATGAACGAGCGTATTTCTCTCGCCTTTATATCCGTATCCGGAGGCGGAGTATGCAAATACTGTTCGCCAACTCTCATTGGCCTTTTTTCATAGATCAGAGGTATCTTTCGGCGCTCAAGAGAGACCCCTAGTGTCGCTTCTTCGACACGACGTCGAAGTGAGCGACAGACGGGGAACTGTGGGTGCATTCTTTGTTAATGGTTTGGCGCAAAGTGCAATTTGCTATTTTCTGGAGAAATAGGAAATTTTATGTTTGAAAACCAGGTCTATTCACACAGCAAATTCTAAACTCAGTTCATACATTTGCAGTTTGGGGATTCCAACAGCAGATAATATCAAAAATCTATCGATCACTTTTAATACTAGCCATGATTTTTGTTTCAGTAGATCAATTAATAATAATAATAATAACATTTTCCATGCATATATAAGGAGCATAGTACTGTCATTTAAATATGCCTGACATTTAACAAGGAAGTCCTTAAGGTTAATACGCTAAAGAACGTAAAACACAAAAGGTCCATATTTCTTTTTTCTAATGCATTGCATTAAGACCATTTATGCTACTGAATTCTTATGAATGGTCTTCCTTTCTATCTATATTGCTTGAAAGGTAATGGAATATATATAATAGGACACTCTTGACCCAGCCCATTAGTGCTTTTCATCCGCAATTTCACCAACACACATGCACTTAGACTTAGTGCATGCTTGCACAAAAATACCAAAGTCAAAGTGATGCCCACTGACTTTGCACATATGATGTATTGCTCTCATAATAGGGCTCTTAAGCTTTTAGCATTGTAATGCTCACTTACCTGTGTATTGATCCACATTGTGCCCCCAATTCATCCGTAGTCAGAGAACAGAACGAAATCTGAAACGTTTCTGCAAAAAACACCTTTACCGTGGAAACATTTTTGGCTAAAACGTTTCAAATTCCATTCTGTTCCAGTCTCTGGGCAGGTTGGGGTAAGCGTGTCAGTTAAAATACCTTTCGAATTCTATAAATTAATAAGGTTTGTGGTGAAAAAACAAAATTAAGAAAGAGAAACAACATGTCAACATTAAATAAATGACCCCATTTACTTAATACACATTCCTGGGATTATTATCAGCCTGATCTCATAAAAGTCACATGGCTGTGACAACATTTTTGCAAAATTACATTTCACAGTTCATAACACATAGTACAGCAGTTAATAGGTGAAATGTCCTCTGTGTGGTGCTAAAAGTGATTTAATTTGATCCCATACAGATGAGGTTTTTAAGGTTAATGCTCTGTTTAGTTTTAAATAAAAAACCTACCTCCCTACCATACACCTTAAACCCAAACCTAACCTAACTGACAGTTGGGCTGGGAATTGCCACAGACCTCACGATGCTATTTAGATGCTGATTCAATTGTACAGCAATTTTTTAAGTATTGTGATTCTGTATGTATTGTGATTCTGTAAGTATTGCGATTTGATGTTATAATATATTTTGCAGTGTTAATACCTTTTTTCTTAGAAAGAAATGTTTATTGACGAACAGGTCACAGGAGTCACAGGGTAATCCTCACTGCAAAATCAAAAGTTTGTAGCTGTTAGATTATAAATATTGCGGGGGGCACAACAGTATGAGGACCTTTTTACTGATAAACTATTTATTAACACCTCACAGTCCAAACTGTGGATTATATATGTGTGACGAGGAGGAGGGTGTGGACAGGCCATGAGGGTGCACGGCTGGCGCTAAGTCAACTAATCAGTGGGTGAGAGAGATAAAGGAGAGCCGGAGACAACTGTTCGGGAGAGAGAGACACACACACGGCCAATGTAATCGCTTAAAAAACATACTAAACAATGTTTTTTTTGAAAATTTACAAATGCAGAATGTTTTTTGTGAGGGTTTGGTTTAGGGGTAGGGTAAGGGGATAGAATCTATAGTTTGTAAAGTATAAAAATCATTGTCTATGGAGAGTCCTCATAAGGATAGCCACACCAACTTATTTGTGTGTGTGTGTGTGTGTGTGTATAAAGTTTACATTGACATTACATTACATTCAGCCAGTTCCTGCCTCCTCCTTGCCCATCCTTTACCCATTACAACATGATAAAGAAACATTACCCACAGCAGAGGATTTGACATCTTACATTAAAGGACTAATGTAAAGGATTAAAGAGATGAAACTTCTTGGGAAGAAAACCTGTTCCTGTGGCACAAATGTAGCTTTGTATATTTATCTTTAGTGTATTAGCATATTAAGCTAAATGTGTCAAATTAAAAATCAATTTTTCATCAGGGAAAATATTTTAAGATGTCCCAATATTCACGATTTGTAACAGAATAACTTTTTTTTTACCTGACTAATAGTGTTAAAACATGAGATAAAAAAGACAATTTCTGAAGAAAATACAGCATTTTGTGGTGGTTCTTTTGTACTTTTGTAGTTGGTTATGTAAAGCATTACATAACTTTAACAGGCATACATAGTAAAAGTGTTTTGATATCATAAACAGAGCAAAAGGTAAGTGTTTATGAACTAATGATTTGTGTAAACAGGAATAAAACAATTTTTTGTAGCGACTCCACTGTTTATTTCAGCAAGAAACTGCCACAATAGATACAACGAGACATAAAACACTATTCTAAGACCACATGTTGCTTATTGTGTATGGCTCATTGGTGCACATTACTTCCAAAAAAACAAATGTTTGTCTTTGTAATCTTTCATCAAAATGTCACAAACCCCTCTTAATTTTTAACAATCACTTGGCTCCACTTTGGTATCTATTATCCACATTTCACAATCCAATAAATTCCTGATTAATAAAATCAAGTCCTGTACTGTCCTACAGTACATTGTTTTTCTAACTACATATCCTGTTACAATATGTCACATTACAAACGTAAAATGGGCAACAAATGCTGTTTCCTGTTGACTTAAAACAAAACGAGTACCACAGGATGCTGATCTAATGACTGACAGAGTTACTGAGGTTTAAGACTTTGATGACACTGAGTGCACTCATGGTAACAGCACTACACAAGACTTGCTATCATTGTTTAACTTCAGGGTTAGTAAAAAAATGGCCTGTTTAATAATAATAGCAGATTCAGGGATGGATACAAAAGAATCAGAGTAGCAGGCACATGCCTAGAGCAGCACAGCCCACCCACTGTTGGATGGTCAAATAAGGTCAATCAGTAAGAAATGAGCTTCAAACCAAAGAAGAGGGCAGTCAAAACAATATGGCTGTTTTCATACTTGGTTTGAATGTTTGGTTAGAACAAGAGTGCCATTCCATCCCGCTCCACCTGTACTTTTGGGTCTGAACTACAGTTTGTGAGTAATACTGATAAATGTTTGTGACTGCAGCTAGGTAACAATGACATGAGCATCACTGTGTTATTGAAGTATTTGTCTCATTGTCTGCCATGCATGCATTGCAAGAGATGCAAAGGATTTCACACCAACCAAACAAACCAAACTATGACGTCAAATGGAATCGATTTTGTACAAAAACCTCTAGTGTGAAAGCGCACTTAGAGATGCTTCAACAATTTCAACTCTTATCTGAAGTGCTGCTTTATTGATGGTGACCTTACTATAACTTTTGCCCAAAGAGAAACAGGCTGGATTAGTATTATATCACGGATTCTGGTTTTATATCCTGGGTATCAGTCCAGCATGTCTACCAGTAGCATGTTGTTCCAGTAGCATGGTGTAAACACTTGAAAGAATAGTTTTCAATCAGATCTCTACCTTTTTCTCACATAACAAGCTGCTAGATGACAATCAGTCAGGCTTCAAAAGTGGACTTTCCACCAAAACTGCCCTGCTGTGTGTCACCTAATCACTGAAACAGCTGGATCCAGATTACCCATCCTTATTTTTCTGGGCCTATCTGCAGATATTGACACAGTCAACCATCAGATCCCCCTGTCCACCCTCTACTCTGGGCATCACAGAAACTGTGCTTGGCTGGTTCAAGTCCTATCTCTCAGGCAGGTCTTTAAAGATAGTCTGGAGAGGTGTGGAGTCCAAGTAACAACAGCAACATACTAACAAGTTATTAAAATTACAAATTAACCTAGCAAAGACCGAGATCTTTGTCTTCTAGCCAACCCTGCGGTTGAGCACAACATCTCTGTCCAGCTGGGCTCATTTAAAATAACACCTTCCAAAATGGTCAGAAATCTAGCGCTAACCATTGACAACCAACTAAATTTCACTAACAAAAACAGTTCTCAAAAACAGTTCAATCATGTAGATTTATACTTTACAACATCAGGAAAATAAGACCCTTCCACTCTGAACATGCCCCACAACTCCTTGTTCAGTCACTTGTCATATAACTACTGTAATGATCTCTTTGCAGGCCTTCCTGAATGCACATCTGGTCTTCAAAGAATCAATGAGAGCACACGTTACACCCCTCTATCTCCATCTACACTAGCTGCCGGTTTCTTTATTTATTAAGTTCAAGGCTCTGATGCTGACATATAGAACACTGACTAGGTCTGCTCCAGCATACAGAAAATGATTCCTGCAGAGCTACATTGCCACCAGAAGCCTGTGGTCGGCAAATGAGTGGCACCAACACACAGAGGCACCAAATGACTTTCCCGGACATTCGGCTTACTCACTGTACCTCTGTGGTGGATTGATCATCCCAAATTCATCTGTGAAGCAGACTCCTCTCTGTCTTCAAAAAACAGATAAAGACACATAGTTTCCACTAAGAAAGAAAGAAATAATCTGTCTTGGATAGCATTTTTCTGATGCAATTGAAACTTTGTGATGCAGCAATTTTCGTATAACTGTCTATAGATGAATTTTGAATTATTCAACTTTATATGAAAGTTTCCACTTTTGTAAGTCACTTTGGATAAAAGTGTCTGCCAAATGAATACATTTGCATGTAAAATGTAAATGTTGTTGCTGGTGATATTATTATTTAATTATGTAATAATTATTATAATTCATGGCGTATTTAATAATTCAATGAATTAGATGTATATTTGGAAAAAAAATGACAACCTACATAGGCTAATTATTCAGTCTGAATTTAATAAAAAAATGTAATTAATTAAACATATAGATGTTAATAGAGTATATGTATATATGCATAGGTCTACACTGTATATAATTCAAAGAGAAAATGTTACCTTTCAGATTAATTACTTTGAATGGGATTCTGATATTTGTTTTGTCTGTCTTTATTCAATTATGTACAACTAAATTGTCAAAATATTGTTGAAACATAATTTTACATAAAATATTTGATTTAGTATTTTACAATAAATAATTCATTAAGAATGATATCAGATGTATTTTATAGATTTCTTAAAAAATCATTTTGTTTCCCTGATTAATACTGGACCATACATCATCATCTTGTATGTGCTAAATTCATATCTAAATATGTAACACTATATCAGTAAAAAAAAAAATCTAAATGAAACTCTTTCTCATGTGGTGTTTCTATTTATCATCTATCCCCTGTCATATATTACCAGATAACTAAATCAGCACATCTAAGCTACCCATCTCATCAAAATCTGTAAGTTATGAGCTTTAAAATCCTGGAACTGATGTCTGGGAAACATTGGAAAATCACCTCTATCTTCTGCCAAGGCACAGACACAAAGAGGTATAATCTTGTTAAAGATTTGCAGAATGCCGCAAAACACTTAGCAAATGGGAAAAATTAAGATTGTCTGCTGCAGATGTCATCCATCATTTTATTTCCTATTTCCAGAAAGGTTTACATTTGGAGAAAGTCAAAGCATGCCTTCAACCCACAAACTATGCTGCCAGTTCTTGAGGGATGAGCAGCTGTGACAAGAGATAATTTACATAACTGTTTGCATCTGGTGTGTAGCAGGATAAAAAAGACCAAAAGCACACTGCCAGTTTAACAGTGGTTTAATAAACCAAACACATTCCTTGACCTCTCAAATCAACAGAACTAAATATCACTGCACATTTATGAGCTCCATATCATCCACACCTCAAAGCTGACGCTGCTCTGAAGGTCTAAATTAGGCATTAGTCTCTTAGGCATTTGCGACTCTACATCAAATCTAGTGTTCTTTCCATCCTGCAGAAATCCATCAGAATGATTAGTTATGCAGTGTGAGGCACAGTCAAACCTCCTCTAGTGTGAGGAGGTCAACCATTAAACTCCGACAGACAGAGGAGAGAAATGTGAGATATATTTGTTTATGGGCAGTTGGTCAGTCATGGATATGTATTAATTAACCAAACAAATAGATCAAAGACATCAAGGTTATCATGATGTAAAATGCATTTTGCTGGAGAAGCAATCAGACAAAACTGCCACAAAAACGAAAAATTATAAAACATTTTACCACTTTAATACCATGGGATTCTACGAAGCAACTTGGAGGGCCACATAAAAACCATGGTAAATGAATATTGTAATTCATAGTACATATATGCATGGGCAGTACATACCATTTAATGGTAGAAATGTGTCAACCGGTAGAGATTATGGTATATCACTATATCATGGTAAAAACTTGTAAGAGGTTCAAAGGAGGAAACGGGAAACTTGGGATTGCAACTCAAAGGTAGAACTTTAATTAAAAAACTCAAAATAGCTTTTCACCACATGTCTCTGACATGGTTCCTTTTTATCAGTGTTTACTGCAATCAGAAAAAGGTGTTAGACATTATAGCGCTCAGGTGTGTACACCCTTATCACTTCGTCTCTCTCCAGACGAATGCTTGACCATGCCCACGCCGCCACATACCCCCACCGCCTGACTCAGGCTGGGTAGTCACCCGGTCTGCCCACCACTCCCCCCTCCCCCATTCCTAGAAAGGAAGTCCGCGACACCCCGGTCTGTGGACCACCTTAAACCTAAATGGCTGAAGAGCCAGATACCAACGTGTGATGCACGCATTGGTATCTTTCATGCGGTGGAGTCATTGGATTGGCACGTGATCTGAATAGAGGGTGAAGGCCTGCCCCAACAGGTAGTACCGGAGAGGGAGGACAGCCCACTTAATAGCAAAACACTCTTTTCCAATGGTGTTGTACTTACTCTCCCTCAGTGAGAGCTTGTGACTAATGTACAGCACTGGGTGTTCCTCCCCCTCCACCATCTGCAACAGCACTGTCCCCAGACCCTGTCTGAAACGTCCGTCTGTAAAATGAAAGGGAGAGAGAAATAGGGTGAATATAAAAGCGGTCTGCCACAAAGTGCAGCTTTCACCTGTGTAAACGCCTGTTGACACTGCTCTGTCCACTGGACCATGTCTGGAGCTCCCCTTTCAGTGAGATCAGTCAACAGGCTTGTGAGATATGAATAATTATGCACAAACCTTCTATAATAGCCAGCCCCAGGAATTCTCACCTCCTTTCTGGTATTGGGTCTCGGACAGGTTGTAATCGCCACAGTTTTATAAATTTGGAGATGCACCTGCCCGTGGCCAAAGTGGAACCCAGATACCGTACCTCCACCCACCCAACTGTGCACTTCTTGGGGTTTGCCATGAGTCCCGCCCATCACAGTGACCTCAGAACAGCCCTCAGATGCTACAACCGGGCTAGACCAATCGCTGTGGGATTCTTCTATTACTCCCATATCTAGCATTGCATCTAATTCATCCCAAACTATTTTCTATGTGTGCTTGACAGTCGGTAGGGATGGCTACCCCAGGTGGCGTCTCAATGTGGTGCAGGATGAGGTTTGTACGACCCAGCAGAGGATAAAAAACATCTGCAAATTCATTCTGCAACTTGGCAACCTCTGTGACTTGATATGGTGAGAGGTGGTCTCCTTCTCATCTCTGGTGTGGTCCCTTTTTATCACTCTACCTAGTGCTTACTGCAATCAGAAACAGGTGTTAGACATAGCGCTCAGGTGTTTGGTACTATGTTTTCTTTTCTCAGTTTTTCCCTCTTAAGGGTAATTTAATTTATCCGCCGTGTTTGGCTAGACTGGGCCTTTTGTATTAGATGACCAGTTTTTGAGTTTTATTTTCTCCCTTATAAAGGATTTTTGGTTTATATGACTGTCAGCACATGGGCTCATTCAAATATCGTGACATGTCCATCCTTCCGATGCACCATCCCCTTTGAAATCAATGCATTCGCAGCGTTCTCTGACTCGGCCTTAACTCTAGTGTGTAGGCACCCATAGTCCGTTTACAGATACCATACAAATGAATGTGGAGAGCTTGTTTTCTACATTCAGAAGAAAAGAGTTCAATGGGGGCATAAAATTCAATTAAAGCACTAACCCTGCTTTTGAGATGATGGGTCGCAGCTTGCTGAGCTCACCTCTGTCGTTCAACAACTCCACCAACCTCCCCATGTTTCTGGACGCTCAGAGGCTCGTATCCATCCTCCAACCCATTCTCAGGTGAGGCAGGATACTGCAGCACTTTCCTTACACAATATTCATTGTCCTTCACGTTACAGCCCTCTGCTTTCACATCGGAGACAATGAAAGTGGCTGTGTTATCACACTCCTCACCGGAAGGGCTGTGAGTCACAGATTATGATATTGAGTTCTGCACCCTGGCTGCTTATTGTGAGTGGAACGATCAGGCCATGTTGGACCAGTTTCTGCATGCGCATTCCGTCGACATCCAGAATGAAATATATCTCTTGGATCTGACGATTTGGTGGACCTGGCCATCCGAGTGGATCAATGTCTGGCCCTACGCCATTGCCGCCATCACTCTCAATATTCCCAGGTAGCTGGCCATCCTACCCAGTCCACAGCTTCGGCCAGGCCACCGGAATCATGGTCCAATGCAGAGCCCATGCAGGTTGGGAGAACTCAGAGCTCTCCAAGCGATGCCTTGTTCAAGGATTATGCTTTCATTGTCTGGTCATTTCTCAACTTCCTGTCCAGTAAAAGACACCGCTTGTCAGTTGGCAGGGGGTTACTGGCGAGCACACCACCCTTGGACAAAGCCCCTGGATTATACACACTTTTCCTGGCCTGGCTGCATTATGGATCGACCAGTCACACAGTCTCCACATTGGTGGATTCCAGACCCGAAGGGAACTTTATGGACATCGGCTTCGATTCCAAATGGCAGGTTCCTATGATCCAGTTGGATGAACCTATCACCTCCCACACCCCTGACCATCATCACCCAGTCCAACAAGCCAGTCACCTTCATCTTTGGAAATCATACGGAGCAGTTGTCCTTTTACCTGATCCAATCACAATTGGCACCGGTAGTGTTGGGGCATCCTTGGTTGGTATGCACAACCCACACACAGACTGGTCAACTAACACTGTTCTTACTGTTTGCCACACCATATTCACTCTACTGTCTCCCCTGTCCAGTCTTGTGTTTTGTTTCAGGATGAACCGGCAGATTTATCTGGCGTTCCGTTGACATACTTAAGGTGGTCCCTTACTCCTCATTGCCTATATGACTGTGCTTTTGAACTGCTTCCTGGCACTTCACCTCCTTGGGACAGCTGAATTAGCTCATGGCTCCCAAGAGAGAGGCCATGAACCAGTATATAAATGATTCTCTGGCAGCTGGTCTCATCTGTCTTTCCTCATCACCGGCAGGGGTTTCTTCTTTATGGAGAAGGATGGCTTGCTTAGACCCTTTAAAGATTATTGGGGGCTGAATGACATCACGGTGAAGAATCTTTATCCTTTAATCTTTATGTTGGAACTATTCAATGCTTATCACCTTCTTTGGATCAGGAAGGGGGTGAGTGGAAGACAGCTTTTAACATCCAAAGATGGCACTTTGAATATTTGGGCATAACTTTCAGATTGGTCAATGCCCCCACCATCTCCCATGGGCTTGTGAATGACGTGCTCAAGAGACATGGTTGACCATTTTGTGTTTGTTTATCTAGATGATATTCTGATCTTCTCCCAGAATATCCAGGACCATGTTCAGCACGTCAGGCAGGCGCTTCAGCGAATGCTAGAGAATTGCCTGCTCATCAAGGCCGAGAAGTCGGTTCCATTCCTGGGGTTCATCGTTTCGTCTGAGGGAGTGCGCATGGATCCTGCGAATGTCAGAGCCATCTCCGATTGTCCAACCCCAGATTCTCACAAGCCTTTAAAGAGGTTCCTGGGGTTTGCTAATTTCCATCATAGGTTTATTCAGAATTACAGCCTACTCGCCACGCCTCTCACCTCCACACACACTGATTTTTGTTGGTCCCAGTGGACCAATGCCACGTTTTCTAAATTATAGGGGCAGTTTTCTACTGCACATATTTTAGTAACTCCCGACTCTGCGTCCCATTCAATATAGCATGGTATTACTATTGAATATATTTGGTACAACTGCAGCAGTACACAGTATCAAACATAAAATGTATCAAAACTTTAACACATTAAATGCAACAAAAATAAGGTTAAACTTCTTTAACATTCTATTGTGTCACAAGTAAACACAATTTTCAATCACATTTGGAGAAAAAAAACAACAAAAACATAATTTCAGCATGGTGGAATAGCAGGGGCAGTTTTGCTACATTGTTCTCTTAGACAGCACTAACATTTTGTGACAGTTTCAACGCCTAAGACCTCACCTCAATGGACAAGTTTGAATGTGGTTATTAAAATAGTAGGAGGCTGGGTAGTAGTGGAGATTGGAGAATATTGTCTAGGAATAGCACTTGAGTCCTATTAGGCTAATCATGCTTAGCAAGGGTATGAGTGAAATTGAGGAAGACCTCTAACGCAATGTGGAGGTGACATGCTCATGGTTACCCATGCCTATAATGTTATCCAATTCACATGGCACATTTAAAGCAATCTGTGCCTAAAAAAAGAATCGAGGTGCACAGAGGTGGTTTTACCCAATTAGACAAAACCATAGGCCACAAATCAAATTGTGTCTAAATAATATGAACATTATGTCCTCATGCTTTACTTCCACCCCAGTATTTATAGCATCTGTCAGCATGTAAATACTTGAAAACTTGGTTTTGTGCAAGAAAGAGTTTACTAATGAGTTTAGAAATAGACTAGTCCTTCCAAATCCAAATACTGTTTTTTTTTTTTACTGAGAAATTTTGAAGACAATGCATGCTCCTCTTTTCCATTTAATGCATTAAATAGTGACCACATCTTACAAGCTTCAAAAGGACAAACAGCACTATAAAAGTATAATAAAAGTAGTCCATTAAATATATTCTGAGTATTTTGTAGCCATATTATAGCTTTGAGTAAGGAACAGCCTGAATTTTTTTAATTTGCAACATAAAAAGTATTTACTAAATGTAAACTATAAAAGGTTTTATCAAATGACATCAAAGTCAACTTTAGATACGATGACCTCATATACATGTGACATTTTACAGTACTCAGTGGCACACAGGTGTTTGGGAAAGTGCTGTTGTAGTTTTTGTAGTTATTTAGAGTTTTAGTAGAATATAAAATCAAAAGTGCCTTTAACCTCAGGGGCCTTCTGCCCCATTGTACCCTAAATATTTTTTCCATCCAAAGGACTTTGCTTTTTGCTTTAAATTAATTGTTTGGCAAATATTAATATTTTCAATGCATTTTCATTTTCAATAACAGCTAACATTTTTCATTACTCAGTCTCTGACTAATCCAGAACAAAATGTAATTATAGTGGAGATTGAGGACATCTATACAGTGATCAAAGCATCAAAGCGTTCACTCATAATTCACAAGTGCCACAAAACAACCATTGACTATTTGTATTTAAGAACTCTCTTTTATTCTGCCATTTGCAAAACTGATAAGCAAGCAAACAAACCACTCAGGATAAATCGCACAATGCACAGCTGCCCTCCTGGCCATCTGAAGAGGACAGTGTGAGAAGTGCAGGGGCACACACAATTCAACAGATATGTAATTCGTTGTAATTACAGTGTGTAATTACAATGAAGGCATTCATGTGTGGCACGGGCAGAGTGACGCTTACCTGAGCAGTTCTGTCAGTGGATCATTTAACATCACAAACACCATGAAACAGACAGAGATTTCATATTTATTCAGGGACAAATTTGCCATCTTGCAAAGATACATTAATGCATCTTTCCACTCAAATAGTGCTGGTGGTAATCTCCAAATAGAGTCTAATATAACTGGAGAGAGCTACAGTATATGTTGGCATCAGTTAGCATTCCTATTCATCTCAATAGCAGTTGCTCAGCCTGCGTATGCAGCCCTGAATGTAAATAACCTGGATGCTGTCATCTTTGCTTCATGGACACTCCGTTCTGGAGAATGTCTTGAACAAATCACCTGAGCAGTTTATTTCAAAATGTTAGTCACTTCTAAACAATCTACTTTAAAATAATATATATAATAATATATGTTGCTTGCCACTTTTGAATAGAAGTCTACGGAGAAGGATACTTTGTCGTGCATAATTGTGTAATTACAGGATCTACCAGTTGTGTTGGGTAGTAGGGGATTATATGTAATCTGGATTATTTAATCAGATAACAAAAATCAAGTACTTGTAATTAGATTATAATACATTTTAAAATGTAAGCAGGTTAGAGTTGCTTTTTATGGATTGCATGATTACATTTTTGATTACATTACAAATCAGCCAACAGCAATAACTTGTATGTTATTTAATTATTATGCTCCTCAATTTGATGTTATTTTTGGTGCTGGATTAAAATACGAGCATAATTTTTTCAGTCAAGCCCTCATACACCAATCCATAATTCAAGACACTCTTCTGTAAATACTAGTGCAGTCAGTCGATCATGTTTTAAATCGTGATTAATTACCAAAAATTATGTGATTAATCAAAGATTTTATTAGGTCTGACATTTTACATTATACTTTATATTCTTCTTTTTGTGTCAAAATTCATGTATTACTGTCTTAGGTAAGAAAACATTACAATATGTAAAAATATGCTTTATTAACATTTTACAAACAAAGCCTTCCAAAGTATAAAGATACAAACACACTGAAATAGCACCAATTCAATTAACATTAAACGTTTCCAAAAGTCAAAGTTTCCCAAAAGTCTAGTTTGACTAGTTTAAATAACTAGTTTCCACATAGGTGGCATATTCATTGAAATGGGCATTAAATCTCTTAAACTCTCATCCTCCAAAATATGAATCAGCCAGCAGACTGTGGCTATCTGCTTTCATACAGCAATTGTGAAACCGCGTTCATGATTCGCGTCAGAGTGTCAATGTCAGCGTCAAGCACTGCTTTGAACTCCACATGAAAAGCGCTTGCTTACAAAAATGTTTGTAAGTTTTGGTGATGGATAAGACTTGACATGCTTCTGTGGTAATTAAAATGCACATTACATAGGCTGAAAAATATTTGATTTCTGTGCCAAATCACAAGTTTCATCTGGTCTAGTTTTGTACATCAAAAAGCATTAAGAGCTCCTTTCCCCATCATTTGATCACTGACATGAAGCACTGTTGTGTGTTTTGTGTCCGTCAGTGTAATGACTCTGGGCAGACACGTTGCAAAGGTTCCACCATTTTAGCCAGTGTTCATCCTGGTTTATGCTGTATTAACGATAACAGCGTTAATTGCGATTAGGAAAAATTAACAAGTTACATTTTTAATTAATTTAATGTGTTAATGCGTTAAATCTGACAGCGCTAGTAATCCATTTATGTTGCATATACAATTTTCAGAGGAGTCTGCACATGCAGCTTTGTTCTTTTGCACCTTGCAAATGCACTTCGGCCCATGCATCAGGATAGCAGAAAAAGCACCTGTCATAGACATTATTTAGAGTAGTGCCATATTTATTTTTGACAGGAATAAATGCGAGGCTGTGAGAGATAAGACTTACAGTCTCTTCAGTGGCATGCACTGTATGAAGCTGTTTAAAGCTCCTAGATCAAATCTGATTTTACAACTACTTGAAGTTTTTTTTTTTTTTTTTTCCATCATCTGAACAATAAACATCAATTTAAACAACAGCACAACCATTGAAGATTAAGTCTACCCCTCACATATTCATTTTCATTCCTGTCAAAAAATTAAATACGGCACTGTTGTGAATATGGTCCATTGGTTAAGGCCACATCTTCTCAAGAATAATTATAAGGAGGTAAAAATGTTAAAGTTATCCATCTTATCCAGAGACATTCACTCATTATTGAGCCTGTGCTTGGCTGTGGGAACTGTGAAACTTTTTTAGAACCAGCCATTGCTTTCACTGAACCTGAAACATTCTACACAGCCAAATGATGATGTTACTGACTGTCACAACAGAACCTGCCCACAAACAAAGTGGCAGTTTTGAAAACTTATTTCAACATTCAAAGTAATTTAATTCAGTGACTTAATCCCATAATGAGCTGGCCTGGATTTAATGGTCATTTAATGTTTTTATATTGTAACAGGTGAAGGATGGGCATAACTTAATATAAAAAACCAAACACACATGCAACGTCACCGCATTCATCTCTCTCTCTCTCGAACTGGTGCCTCTGGCTCCCCTTTATCTTTCCTACTGTTCAGCTGATTCAGCACCGGCCTTGCACCATCATGGCCCAGCCATGGCCTCCTTATCACATTCCTCCCCCACCCGATTCAGGCTTGGGTGCCACCGGTCTGACTCCCCCCACCCCCCCCCCCCCCCCCCCAAATCTCTGGAGGAGAGACGTTGCCCTTCCGGCCGTTCTGTCAGCCGGTGGCACACTCCGCCTCCTGTGAACATGGAGGAGAGACAAGGGGAGGCGTGGGGAAAGGGAAAGGGTGAGCGGAGACACAGAGAGAGAGAGAGAGAGAGAGAGAGAAGAGCGAGAGAGAGAGAAGAACTTGCTCGCCGGCTCCCGGACATGCTGTCGCCCGGCCCTCAACTGCTCATCCGCCCTCTGGCGGACGACAGCTCGCTCCTCCCCCGGCGGATGGGATCAGTTCCTCCGGCTCTCAGCAGCCGGCAGTGACCCCTCCATCCCCAGGCAGATGGCCCACCTGGTGGATGGCAGCGGCGAGGATTCCGTGACAGCACATCCCTCCTCCCTCCCGGGTTTCGGCACCACTGAAACAGGTAAAAGGATGGGCAAGGAGGAGGCGGGAACCGGATGAACAGTCAACATAAACTTTAATGATATAAATGAACTTAAAACATCATAAAACATAAGGACACAGACATGCATGCAGCACAACTGGTTCCTCCGGCTCCCCTTTATCTCACTCTCCCGCTGATCAGCTGATTTAGCACCGGCCGTGCATGGCCCGGACACACCCTCCTCCTCATCACACACACACACACACACACACACACACACACACATATACATATAAAATAAAATGTATCTTTAATTCACACATATACATTAACACAATTATTTTGTATCTGATGGACAGGGAAAATAATGTGGCTGGAGTAGTTGAGCAGCATAACAAAAATTTGTTGAACGCGTCAGTCATTGATAAATATTCATTGATAATGTTGGAACTCGTGGGAACAATCTAGTTGTGTACCATCTACTGTTATTTTGTTCTGTGTTTTTATCAGACAGTGTGGCGCCACATCCCTTTCTATGCCCTTTTACCCCATTGTCATTTAAACTTTGGGGTAAGAGAACATGTAAAGTTTTCTTTCCTGCTGGGTTGCAGACCCACCATTAGGGGCCCATGAACTAATTAGGGGCTCACAGAGAGTTCGGCATTGATGAGGCCATGAACCAGTATGGAACACAGTGGGAAACCAGGCATGCATGCCACGTCACATCACACCCCCACCAGCTGTCACTTCATTCAAGTTCAGATTAATGTCACTGCTTTTGTGCCTCTGTCAGCAGCAATACTCAAAGTCTACTGCTGACCTTATTTACACTACCATAACAAAGCTCTACAGTATCAGCACCATGTTTTATATTACCCAAATGAGGATGTACAGCTCTGTTTCAAAACTTAGTGAGCTGACTTTCTGTCTACTGCTGCTGTGACAAGCAAGCACATGATATATGGTGTATTTCTTAGAAAATAATGTAGTTCTTAGAAAAAAAGGTGTTTCTGTCATTCAGTTACATCCTGACATATATTTTGAGAAAATATCCTTGATACAGCAGTATTCTGACATATGTCCTTGCTGAAGGCCTTAATGAAATATTGTTTGTCTAATTAAACTGTTTGATGTATCTCTTACAAAACACTTTTAATAAGTTAGATATCTCTTATATGACATATTTTGACGTGGTGTCTGATTTAATGTTGAATGTGTGATAAGTATTTTCAAAGCTTGCATTTCAAGTCATAATATTGTGTGTGAGCAAAAGAAGCCGCCTCATTTTTTAAGGGTACACTGAACTGTAGGCCAAGGTAAAAGGTATGTGCTGAGGACACGGCTGTCTTTCTCTTAACACATATTTCTAAGTCTTTCCTTGAATAGTGACATATGTCAAAAAATGAGGAGTTACCAGCTGTGTATGAAAGAAATATGTTTTTTAAAAAATAAATAAGTGAAGGACTTTCCACCAATATTTAATTAATGAAGAACAAAGAACATATTGGTGGCGAGGGAAAGAGACAAGGCCAATGATGCCATTGGCTAGAGATAATGAGTAGAAAGATAACAAAGGTATATAACTGGGAACTTGGAGAAATGGAATCAGAACAGACAGCTGACTGGTCTCATGTAGTTTGTTGGTGTTCAATAAACTATAACTTTGGCATTTGGAACTTGGGACTCCGAGAGTTTTCTTACAACCTAGAGAGATTCATCAAGAATATTCCACGACATATTCATTGGCGCCCAACGTGGGGCCGGCATTGAGGTCGAGGGGCCAGAGGTTGCTGACGGGACGCTGAGCGGGTCGCACAAAATCACCGGCGCCATAAAATCGAGGTAAGCGTTTTGCTTAAGGTGTTTTTGTGTGATCTGTGATAGCAAGTTCCAGTGAGTAACTTCCCTAAGACTTTTGCCGGTCCGAACATAGAATAATTTGAACTAATTGGCTAAAATAGAGGTGAGTTCCAGATTTCAAAAATTGGGGAAGGGGGGGGTAGTTATTTAGAGAAGAAAGAAAAGGCCTGTAGAGGTGTGTCGAAGTGCGACGGCGCGTGTAAAATCCCGTGTTTTGGTATATTTAATCAAAAGTGGTGAAATTCCTGTAGCTACAGGTGGAAAATCCAAACGCGGGTGCATTTATAGTGGAAAATTCGCGTCATAATTCCTCCAGGTGTTAGATTAGATTATTCATTGCAGTAATTTGACGGAACCCGGACTGAGCAGAAAACGGGGAATTGTTGAACTCTGTGTGTGTTTGAAATAATAAATAATGTGCATGACTAACTGTGTTGTTAGTGCCTGTGTACTTACAAATACTAATTGCGCTGGGTTTGTGTGTTTATTTGAATGCATGATTCTAGTGTTGATGAAGTGTTGTGTGCAGAGGCGGAGTGGAGCAGAGAATCAGATACAATAAAGAAATGCCCAAGAGTGAAATGGGACAAATAAACTGCAACAAATTGACTGAGTAAAAAGACTGTTGAAAATTAGAGACAAATGGTGTCTGATTCTCTGTCATTTCCTTGCCTTGCTCTCACTCACTGGTTGGCTGACCGGACAGCCCCCTGGGAGGGAGAGAAAGAGGAGGGAAACTTAGAATAGAGAAATTGAATAATTGGAAAAAGATAAAGAAAAAGGTTAAATGTTTTTATTGCAGTGAACAAGACTAGGGAAAAATGCAGAGGCAAGCAAGCTTTGTAACGGATGAAGGTCAACACAGATCCGAAGACTGGGAGAGTAATTTGAGAAAAGTACTGATAGAAACCAAGGGAATTAATGATCATTTTTGGAGAGAAACAGAATATGTTGATTACACAGGGCAGAGGAGACCTTTAACTCGAAAAAAGAAATTGGAGTTATTGAGTGGCTTGACTAACATTGTGAATCTGGCAGAAATTGAACAAGAATGGCCTTTTGTGAATTGGAGAGAAATTGTGTCACGAAACATTTGGCTTGGGCCCTTTGTAAAAAACATAACCAGACTTTGTCAGTTAGGTCATTGGGAGAACTTAGAGACTTTTGAGGGAAGAATGAAAGTAGCAATTAAGGAAGTGACTATCCCTTATCTTAGAGCTGAAGTAGCCAGATATTGGGAGACATTGAGGAAACCAGAGGGGGAGGGAGCAACAATCCTAAGAAATGTAGTCTTAGAGGTTTCAAACAGAATAAGAAAAGTGCAGAGAGAGAGCAGAGTGATATTTAAAAAAGGAGATAATGGAGAACTTGTGCCAGCCACCACAATTGAAGGGACAGTGGGAGTATTTGAAGTGAGAATTTGTCTGCAACACCCCAAAGAAATAAAACAAGTGCGGCTGGACATATATGAAAAACCCTGAATAACCATTAGATGGCGGGTTTAGGGTGGGGAAACGCATATATATGCATTGAGTACATGTTAGAGTTTAGTGCATGTTGCTTATATAGACATTGTTAATGATGTATTACTTATGTAAAAGCAATGTATTACTCATGCTGAAATGAATGAATAACTAGATTTGAAAGCATAATGCATGATAAAGTTTTAGGTAGGAGAATGAATGTATTAGTCTAGACATTTATAATCATGCTGTATGTATAAGAAATAAGCAATATACACTGATGTTAACTAGCTTAGAAATTGTAACCAAGCTGTCTGTATAAGAAATGATGTATAACCATGCTTGAAGAAAAGCCTTGTAATTCACAAAATAAGATTGTTTGAAACAAATGTAAAGCATGAATAAATGAATAATTGTTTTTGAGAAGAAATAAAATGGAAACTATAAGCAATAAAATAAGAGATATAAGCAAATAAATAAAATGGAAGAATAAGAAAAAATGAATTAGGAAAATAATAAAAATAATAAATAGAAAGAAATAAAAGATGATAAAGTAAATATAAGGAGAAGAGAAAATAAATGAAATAAGGTATAGCATAGATGTGTGTGTATATATATATATACACAGACAATTATTAGTTATAATAAAATATTGGCTCTGTATTAAGTTGGACACTATCCAAAGTGTAATTGATAAGATTCAGATAAAAAAGCACAGTTAATTCTCTCTCTCTCACACACAGTATGCTAAAGACCGAGTGCTGAGTGAGGAGAATGTGAGAAAGGGGGGCTGACTGAGTGTTGAACAAGAAGGCGTAAGGGAGGGGCTGACAGAGCTGAGCAAGAAACAAGAAGAGGGAGCTGTAAAGGGAGGGCTTTGAGCACGCATAGAAAGAGAAGGGACTTCTCTTTCCCTTCTCGGTTCTCTTCCTGAAGAGTTAAAAGAAAAGATAATAAATAATAAGTTAAGACAAATAAGAAAATAATAGATAGTAATGAATAATAGAGGCAAAAGGAGGAGGGGAAAAAGAGGGAGAGGTATAATGCATAAAACGGAAAGAGAAGATCTGATTATGTTTCTTGAACCTATATATTTAGAACAATATGACCGAAATGAAATAAATATTACTGTGAAAGCATGGGAAGAATGTCAAATAGAATTAACCCCATGTTTCACCTTTATACACTGGGCAGGCGAAGTAATTGGAACAGGTCGAAGGTACACCGTGGGAAGATCCTGGAGCATTGATTTGATAATCCTGAGAGGAGATATTATTTGGATACGGAATAATTCTTGCCTGGTGGGGCTAGAAGACGAACCAACAAGGCCACTAAGCAGAAAACAAGTGAAGGCAGTGCTGAAGTATTTAAGAAAAGTTAAGAAACATTCATCAGAAAAAGTCCTCAACCCAGAAAAAGCCCAGGGGAAGTCAGGGGTCGGATACTTTTAGTGGTCCTCGTCTGACCAGCCTGGTGAAGATTAGTATAATAGGTTAAGAACACTCTGGGGTTAAAGAGGTACTGAATTAATAAAAACAATAAACATATATAGATAACAAAATGGCACCAACACCGATAGATCAAATATGCATGGAGTTTCCAATGTATAGAGACGTGATAAAAGAGATGACTAAAAAATGGGAGAGAAGAACAAAGGGGCTGAACACAAAATGGCCAGCAGAGGGTACATTTGATGTGGGGATATGTAGGGAAATGGAAGCACTAATAAAAAATCATAAACCAAAAGACAAGGGCCAGGTGAGGATAATGAAACGTGACAGGGAACTAATGATATTGCAAATGTTCAAAACCAAAGGGATAAAAATATTAAAACAGGAAAGGGAAGGGAAGAAGGTGGATGAAGAAAAGGTAGAAAGGCCTCCTCCCTATGCACCACCAATGGAGATGGAAGAAAAGACACAGATGCCCCTGGTAGGCTTTAAAGGAGAACTCCAAGTGGAAGGAGAAATAGAAATAAATGAAATGCCACAGACAGAATCACGGGAGGACCTAATGAAATCACCCCAGATACGTGTATATCCAGGGCTGCCGGAACTGAACAAAGACAGTGATGGAAATAAATCAGATGACAGTACACCAAGTGAGAATAAACCACAAGATGGACTGGGTGGACAACGCAGTGACACAAGGGAAGGAATGATGACAAAACAAGAAATCAGTGAACAGGTAAAAGACGCATGTCATCAGGCAATGCAGGAAGAACTGGCAGAATATAAGAGAAAACAGGAAATGGAGTGGAAAGAACAAATAAGGGCCAGTGGCATCAAAGAAAATTTTGATCGCAAGACTGGTGAGACTGAAGAGTTGATACATTTCGATGATGACGATGATGATGAGACGCAACTGCCAAAAGACAACGGTGTGGCAGTGTTCAAGCTGAGCAATGAAATACAACAAAGAACACAAAGGGAGCTACAAGAACTCAGAAGCAGGACACAAAGGCTGTCTGAAGATATGAGAAGTGTAAAACAGGGAACAAGATCAAGAAAGCATGTTTTTCCAGATCTAAGCGCAATGGGCAGCAAGTTTAGGGGAGCGCTAAAACAGGCTTCAGGCAAGTTCCTTATTGAAAGAGTGCCCGAAGAATTTGAAGGGGAAATGAAAAGGCGAAGATCTGAAAGACTAATCAACAAGAATAAGGCACCTGGTGACTTCAGTGAAGAATCATCAGACGACGGCGAAGAGAGAGAGACGCCGCGAAGAAAGCAAATGTCTAAACGATTCGATAAAACGGTGAAAAAACAATGTCCCATTATAGTGAAAGGAGAATACAACTGTTATGTACCCTGGGCTAACAGAGACCTTGAAGGATTATTAGCAGCACTCCCAAACATATACGAAGGAGCAGGAAAATGGATCAGAGACGTTGAAGAACGAACAACAGGGAATAATTTAGCCGTAGGAGACATCAAAGCACTTCTTGCCAGATGTGTTGGAGGGAATAAAATGGTGGAAATATTGGAAAAAGCAAAAATAGAAAATGCAGCAGTAAGTTCAGAATATGATGAGATACCATTCAATGAATGTCGAAATGAGGTATGGGCCGCACTGAGAGAAGAATTTCCCACCAGTTTAGATCCAAAATCCATAAAAGGAGAACCGTTGGGAGAAACAGAAAACCCAAAAGCCTACATTGATCGGGAAATAAAAAGATGGAAACTGGAAATGGAAAAAGATCCAGAGCAAGATCCCTGGTTGACAACCATGTTCCGAATCTCCATAGTGGAAGCCATGCCTGGACCAGTAAGAGATAAACTGGAAGATGTGGTTGGATTAACTACCAAACCCTCTAAAGAATTCTGTGCTTATGTGGTTCATGCAGTGGAACAACACAGGAAAAATGAAGAAAAGATAAAGCAACAAGAAAAAGATATACGCAAGAAACTGGAGCAACTACAACTAGAAGAACTAGCAGGAAAGAAGAAAAGACTTCAAGCAGCACTGAAAGAAAAAGAAACATCCACCACTGTAATGGCACCAGTGAATACTGCACCACAAGTTTTGAATGGTGCACAAGCCCAAGTGACTCCAGGTGTGCCAGCTGCACCCATGGCCTCATGTGCACCATCTGTGCCCATGTATCAACCTGCACCAGTTGTCCAGACAGCATCAATGATTCCTGCACCCAACGTTCCAAATTTGATGCCAATCCAGGGCCAGATAATGCAACAACCTATGCCAGCAATGATGTATAACTTCCCAGGTCAAATGAACAGAGGATGGAGCCGACAATTTCCAGGAGGAAGGGGAAGAGGACGAGGAAGACAGAACTATGACACCAGGCAAGCATATGTATGCTGGGGATGCAACCAAGTGGGACACATGAGGAGAGAGTGTCCAGTAAATCCTTGGATACACATGAACCAGCCAAACACTGAAAACTGGCAGCAAGGCCCACAGCAACAACAACAGCAGCAGCAGCAGGCTCAAGGTCCACTCAATCCATGGCGTGGACCACCACAGGGCTACTAGGGATGCCCAGAGAATCCTACGGGGAGGGGTCAGCTTCCAATGATATCAACTGATGCTGATCAAGAACCTATACTGCAGGTTAAAATAGAGGGCAAAGTAACACCGGTTATGTTAGACACTGGAGCCACATTCACGTGTATAAGTCCAAATTATGCCTCTCACCTCCCCCAGTCTGGAAAATATGTGAAGACAGTAGGATTCTCGGGACAAACGCAGTTGATTCCAATGACGGCTCCAGTAAACATAGAAGTCAAAGGCAAAGCAGTGAAGATTCCAATCTTAATATCAGAAAACACACCAGTGAACTTGTTGGGAAGAGATGCTATATGCAAAATGAATTTACAAATATGGTGCACTCCAGAAGGAATATATATAGATGACAAAGGGGTGAAACAAATGACAGTGACTCAACAACCAGAACCTCAGTATCAACAAGCAAATGTGTACTGGTTGGGAGATCTAGGACAAGAAGTGAAAGAAACAATAGATAAATGGGGAAAATACATTAGGGCACAGTTAGGTGAACCAAATGTGCCAGGAGCAGAACATCATTGCACGCTAATGTATGATGAAACAAGAAATATAGATTTGGAGAAAGAATGGTTGAACAAAACAAAACAGCATAGAATCTCATTGACATCGAAATATATTGTTGTAGGACAGGACGGAGCTGCACTTAAGGTAGACCACAATGCCTTTATAGACACATGGTTTCGGATACCAGACTCTGTTCCACATGTAACAATCTATGTGAGCAAGGGCAGGGAGCAAAAAGACTTAGGACAAATGATGAAAAGGGCGGAAAAGGTACAATGGAAAGGGACAGAGAATCATCTTATTATGGAATCACCAGACAAGATGTACTTAAAAATCCTATGTACGACAGAAATGGTAGGGACGCCCAAAATAGTAGTTATTGCCCCTGCAGAAAAACTGGATTCAAAAATGATAGAGCTAATGGCAGAAATGGAAAAATTGGTACCAGCACAATTGTGGTCACGACATGACACAGATGTAGGGTTAGTAGTGTCTGCGAATCCGATTCAAATAAGAATAAGACCAGGGACACACCCCCCACGAAAGCGACAGTACCCACTGAAATCAGAAGCAGAGTTAGGGATCAGGAGTACTATTGATGGATTGCTTGAGGCAGGTGTGCTAGTTGAGACATCAAGCTATTGTAACACACCTATACTACCAGTAGCAAAGGCAAACAAGACGAAATGGAGATTAGTGCATGATTTAAGGGCAGTAAATGACATAGTTGAGGATTGGCCAGCAGAGGTGCCCAATCCACATACACTGTTGACTAATGTTCCCCCTGCTGCTAATTATTTCACTGTGATTGACTTGTGTTCTGCCTTTTTTAGTATTCCTCTAGCAGAAGAAAGCAGACAGCTCTTTGCATTCACCTATCAAGGTAAACAATTCACATACACGCGATTACCACAGGGATTTAAGCATTCCCCTCATGTGTTCAACCAGGTATTAAAAGCGGACCTAGAAGATCTTAGAATTGACAGCACATTAATACAGTATGTGGATGACTTATTGATCTGCTCACCAACACTAGAGCAGTGCCACCAGGACACAATTAAAGTCCTTACAAAATTGGCTGAGGGAGGACATAAAGTGTCCAAGGACAAGTTACAGTACTGTTTACCGCAGGTGGAGTACCTGGGGCGAATTATTGCACATCAGACCAAGGCAATATCACCAAGCCAATTGGAAGGTATAAGTAAAGCACCACAACCACAAACTGTGGGACAAATGATGACCTTTTTAGGAATGACAGGATTTAGTTCAGATTGGATAGAGGATTATGCTATTAAAACCAACCCCTTGCGAGCATTGATGAAACAAACAGGACAGCAAAATCTTAGAAGTAAGCTAACTTGGGATGCAGATGCACTAGTGGCCTTTGAATCACTAAAGAAAGAACTGCAAACAGCACCTGCTCTAGCTACACCTGACTACACTAAACCATTTCATTTGTATGTAGCAGAGAGAAGAAGTGGTTATGCATCAGCAGTTTTGATGCAAGAACTCTGTAGTGGTAGACGAAAACAACCTATAGCATATTATAGTGCGAAGCTGGACAGTGTAGCACAAGGATACCCACCATGCTATCAAGGGTTGGCTGCGGTTTATTTTGCTTATGAAAAAGCCTCCACGGTGACTATGGGATACCCAGTGGTGATCTATGCTCACCATAAGATAATAGAGCTGATAGAAAATGGGAAGTTTGTACTAACGCAAGCAAGATGTTTAGCATATTCAACACTGCTGACATACCCGGATGTAACTATAAAGAGGTGTATCACTGTTAATCCAGCAAACTATGTTCCCTTGGAAGATGAAGGAACACCACATGATTGTGTGGCTAATTCGTTAGCCTTCACACGTTTGAGGCCTGACCTGGAATCAACACCAATGGTCGAGGCAGAAGTAGACTATTTCGTTGATGGATCCTGCTTTAGGGACCACTTGGGAAATCATGCTGGATTTGCAGTGGTGAAAAAGCAGGGTGACACTTTTGTGCCAGTTGTGGTTCAGCATTGTGAACAGCCATGCTCGGCACAACTGGCAGAATTAAGAGCATTGACCAAAGCCTGCTTACTTGCAAAAGATCAAAAAGTTAATATATATACAGATTCTGCTTATGCACATGGAGTGTGCCATTTGTTTGGTGCAGTGTGGAAACAAAGAGGGTTCAAAAAGAGCGATGGGACTCCAATTCAGCATAATGATCAGATAATTAAATTGATTTCAGCAATGATGCATCCAAGAAAATTGGCCATTATCAAATGCCAGGCCCACAAAAAAGGTAAAGACTTTGTTATCAGAGGTAATAATGCTGCAGATGAATTTGCACGCGAAGCCTCAGGTTGCAAAGTAGCGATAATGGCTCCACAAGTAATATTGCAGGTTCAGCCAAATTTAACAGATATAGCACGCATACAACAACAAGCTGGTCAACCTGAGCAAGCACAATGGCAACAAAGGGGGGCGACAAGAGATGTGAATGGAGTATGGAGGACACATGAAGGGCTGATATTGGCTCCAGTAGCACTTCTTAATATGCTAATTTCTGATGCACATGGATTTGACCATTGCGCAAGGGGCGAGGTAATGAGAAAATTAAAACAGCAGGGCTACTGGTCCCCATATTTGCAAGCCTCAGTAGATGAGTTCTTAGCCAACTGCGAAATTTGCGAAAAACACAATGTCAGAAAGGGCACAACTGCACCTATTGGACACATACCAGCACCGGAGGGACCATTCAAACATTTAGTCATGGATTATGTGGACATGATAAGACCAGTTCGAGGGAAAAGATACATGTTGGTTATAATAGACAGATTCAGCAGATGGGTTGAAGCTGTACCCTCAGCAGATCAGGGAGCACAAACAGTAATCAAATTTCTGACAAGAGAAGTTATCCCAAGGTTCGGTATACCATCACAAATTAGCTCTGATAATGGTTCAGCATTTATTCAGAGAGCAGTAAAAACAGTAATTCAGCAGTTACGAATAAAACAACGGTTGGGATGTGTCTACCATCCGCAGTCGCAGGGGATGGTGGAGAGAGTTAATGGGAACCTCAAGGCAAAAATTGTGAAAATCTGCCAGGAAACCAGACTTAATTGGGTTGATGCTCTCCCACTAGCTTTAATGAAGTATCGCATGCAGACAAACAGAATTACTAATCTGACCCCACATGAAATGTTGACAGGGAGACCAATGCCAGTGCCTTATCTGAGAGGACCATACGAGGGTCCTTCATTGGAACAGTTAGAAATGGAACTGAAAGCATATATGAGGCAATTGACTACCATACATGAAAAAATCTGTTCGCAGGAACAAAGAAGAAATCCTAGACAAGACGAGAATGCCCCTTGTTCATTAGTTCCTGGAGACCTTGTGTACCTGAGGGTGTTTCGAAGAAGGTGGAATGAGCCCAGGAGGGAAGGACCTTATGAGGTAGTGCAGGCAACCCCAACAGCTGTAAAGGTAAGAGGCAGTAACACGTGGTATCATTTAAATCACTGTACCAGAGTACGCCGAAGAAATCTGCCACACGATCAAGCGCCTGAGGCAGCCGAAGAACAGCAAGAACAAGCCCAAGAGCCTGGGAACGCAGCAGATCCACAGGTACCGGCTACAGCATCTGAAGAAAGTGAAGAGGAAGTGGAAGAAGGAATAGCGGAAGTGGAAGAAGGACAATCGCACGTAGGGGAAGAGCACGCTGAGGCAGAAAGAGAGATTGAGGAACGTGCCGCAGTGGAGCAGGAAAGCACAGAAAGTGAGACGGAAGTACATGTTGCAGAGGAACAGGAACCAGAAAGTGCGGAAGGAGACGCAGGAAGTGTTTATTTTACTGAACCAGGCACAGGATCATCTGAAGGACATGAAACAGGCCAACAAACGCAGCCGTTGGACGAGGTGTTGCGGGAGGCAGAAGAAAGACTGGACACTCAAGAAGGTATTGGTGTGGATGATGCTGTTACTAACATATTTGGAACAGATATTGCCTCCCACACAGGGCCTGCCGGAGAAACGAGCCAGGAACGACCAGAGCTCTCAGATGCAGGACCATCACAACGACCATGGTATGATGAATATCCTACAATCGACACATCAGAACTTGCATTCTATTTCCCAGACTGAGCAGGGTCTAGATAGCTTGAAACAAGTACTAAGACAGAAACGAGCACCTGGATCCTGGCCCAAACGTCCACATTATCAAGCCAAGCCATATAATCAGCCTAAAAAGATACCTGATAAGATATTTACCCCACACATGCCGGAACTGATCGACTTAAGTAATACTATGGAACGCGCAGAGTCAGTAGGAACAGAGGACTTGTTACTACATGCACAACAAAATGACTGGTACAAATGGGCTAGATATACCGCTAAGCAGGCCAAATTGACAAATTGTATAATGTGCTCGCCCTCTCCACTAACAGAATTGATAGTGGTCCCAAATCCGTATGACTATAAGCATTGTGCTACATATTATGCCAAAAATTGTGGAACATCGGATAGACTTGTTTTTTGCCCAGCTGAATGCTTGGCATTGTTGAGTAATCCGGATTATGATAAATACTACGATGAAAATTATATAAAGATAAGGTTGGGAGTTGACTGTAAGCAATTTGATGTACGTGTGAATGCTAAGAAAAAAGAAAGCCCGTCGTTATATAAAATAAATCGTCAACTGAGGTACGAATGTTTTAACAAAACTAAAGGGACAAGAAATGTGGGACAATTTAAGGGAAATTGTGCAGTAATATGGCATTTGGATGTAGGTATGTACTTTACTGATGATGTGATCCGGTTTAGTGCGCCCCATTTTGCAACGGCGACATTGGGAAAGAATTTTACTGTGAATATAACTCCGGAATGTTTAAGTGTAGCCTTTGGCAAGTGCCTTAAAGGATGTGACAATCATACTCTAGTATCACCTGCGCTAATGCTACATGTAGAACAAACAGAGACTATAGCAGATTATTTTTGGTTATGCGGGGGAGATCAATTGAAAACCGCACTTCCTCCAGATTGGATAGGATTGTGCGCTAGAGTCAGACTAATACAAGAAGTAACTATGGTACAATGGGACCCCTCTGATTTCCTAGCTGCACCAAAGACCATAGCTCATAACACAGCACGGGTGAAGAGAGCATACACCCCAGATCCTGAGGTGTACCTAGATTCAATAGGCCAACCAAGAGGAATACCTCATGAGTTTAAAGCTAGAGATGAGATAAAAGCAGGCTTTGAATCGCTATTCCCATGGGTTTCAATTAACAAAAATGTAGAATGGATCAATTACATTTTCTATAACCAGCAGAGATTTATAAATTATACTGATGAGGCATTAAAGGCGTTAGGAGATCAATTGGCAGCAACTAGTAAAATGGCATGGCAAAATCGTCAAGCATTAAATTGGTTATTAGCTGACAAAGGGGGAGTATGTGTTATGTTTGGGGCCGATTGCTGTACTTACATACCAAATAATACATCTCCAGAAGGAACCTTTACCCAAGCAATGAAGAAACTGCATGACTTGCGCACAGAGGTTAAAAATAATGCAGGGCGAGATCAGTCGTTTGGGAGATGGTTTGATGATCTTTTTGGATCATGGAAGATAGGGCTTATGAAGATAGGGTTACTAATACTTGTAGGAGTGACTTTATTTTGCTTGTTGTTCTGCTGTGTTATTCCCCTTCTAAGATCTATATTGACTAAAACAGTAGCGAGGCAAATGGTGACTATCTCCATGATGCCATCAGGAACAAGTATAGAACCCAGACAATTCAACTTCGGGCAAGAATTAGATGAACTTGATGAGTTTTGAACGCAATTGCAAACAATACTGAAACCACAACAAATAGATTGACAATGGAGGCAATATTGACGCTTACCAGAGAACCTGAGTGCTCAAGATCTTTTCTCATGTGATTGTTACAAAGGGATATTTCTTGGTAATTGTACTTTCCTTTACATTATGCATATGTTCTTTGACTGCTTATTATTATGACATCTTTTTGTTCCTTTATTTTAGTTACCAGTTGATTTAATAGTATAGAGGGAGGTTTCTGTAAAACACCCTGATTGAGTTAATCAAGTAGAAAATAGTGGACTTACCACTTACATTTCAATATGTATGACAACTGTTATTGTGAGTATTTGCCCAGAGGAAACAAGAATGGCTACAACAAAGAAGACATAAAGTTTGGAGCGACGAGCACCTCAGTGCTTAGCTGCAAGAGCAAAAAAAAGACTCAACTGGTGGTTTAAAAACCCGCTGTCTGCTCCAACACATCACCAGATAGCACTTCAGGCTACCGGAAATGTCTGTGAGTTCCTCTGGCACCGATGGAAGCATATTATTATATCAGTTATTCTAGTAATTGTTAACATATCTAATCAATATGTAATCACTTATATTCTACATCACGCAAGGCTTTACAATTTCATGCACATGCTTAAAACACGAAGTTGATTTGTTAACACCCTCCCCGGGAACAGTGATAGCTAGAGGATTGGGTTCTTTTACTCCTTTCTAGCCAAATGTGGGAGGAGATGTTTGGACCCAAGTCCTGCAGAGTGCAGCCCCATGTAGACAGTATTGGTTAAAGCAACTGAGTGGCCTATTTTGGCCACATGATGGAATTGGACGGGCTGGCTTGTGTGACTGCACTCTGGTCGAGGGAAATAGGTTGTGAGACTCTTTGTGAGTCTCAAAGGGGGG
>JAVLUX010000007.1:10882500-11102500 GCA_032164185.1 Moxostoma hubbsi | reverse complement strand
TGTCCAAGCCCTCAGTTCTGAAGAACTAAAAAATCTAATAAATACATTTATTAATAAGAAATTCGAAACAACTAAAGATGGTGTTAATTCGGCTACAAATGAAATCAATTACATATTTAAAAAAGCAACACAGAAAAGTGAATTGAAAAAGAAAGGCAAAAAATACACTAAAAATAATCCAAAAGATGAAAAATGGTTTGACTCAGACTGCAAAACATTAAGAAAACAACTTAGAAAATTATCAAATCTGAAACATAAAGAATCAAACAACACTGACATAAGAACTGAATACTTTTCAAAACTAAAAATATATAAAGACACAATTAGAGTGAAGAAGCAACACCATCTGACCAAAAGTATACAAGAATTAGAACAATCAATAAATCAGAATCAGTTCTGGGATATGCGGAATAATCTGAGCACAGCAAAACCACAAGACCTACCAATACAAAATGGAGAAATTTGGACAAACCATTTTGAAAACTTATATAAAGAAATCCCATCAAAACAACTCAATGACAATTATAATCTGATCAAACAAAATCTAAAAACTTATGAAGACACAATTAAAAATAATCAAAATCCACTTGACTTCCCAATTACACATGAAGAATTAGCAAACAAACTCAAAAACCAAAAAGGTAAGAAATCTTGTGGTCCTGACAGTATTCTAGGTGAGATGCTGAAACACAGCACACCTGAGCTGCAGGCGGCCATGCTCAAATTATTCAACACTGTACTTAGTTCAGGCTGTTTTCCTGACATCTGGAGCCAAGGACTTATTACCCCAATTCACAAGAGTGGAAATAAATTGGTTCCTAATAATTTCAGAGGCATTTGTGTGAGCAGTAATCTGGGGAAGTTATTTAGTAGTATTTTGAACAATAGAATTGTAAACTTCCTTAACGAACACAATGTCCTGAGCAAGAGTCAGATTGGAAAAATACTTGCATATATTTGCATGCTTTGTCGATTTCAAAAAAGCATTTGATTCTATCTGGCACAACGGATTATATTACAAACTTTTACAAAGTGGTGTAGGGGGTAAAGTCTATGACATTATAAAATCAATGTATTCGAACAACAAATGTGCAATACGAATTGGCAACAAACATACAGAATTCTTCAGTCAGAAGAGAGGAGTGCGGCAAGGCTGTAGTCTGAGTCCAACACTCTTCAACATCTACATTAATGAACTAGCGGTGGAGTTGGAACAGTCCACAGCCCCTGGACTCACTCTGCAGGACAAACACATCAAGTGTTTGCTCTATGCAGACGACCTGGTGCTGCTGTCCCCCACCGCACAGGGACTACAGCAACATCTGGACCTGCTGGAGAACTACTGCCAGAACTGGGCCCTGGCAGTCAACCTCACAAAGACCAACATTATGGTCTATCAGAAGAAGCCCAGATGTCAGGAACACAGATACCAGTTCTCTCTAGGCAGCACCGGCCTAGAGCACACGATGCAGTACACTTACCTCGGCCTGGTCATCACTGCATCGGGGATTTTCAGTAAGGCAGTGAATGCACTTAAAGATAAAGCTCGACGAGCTCTATATGCAATTAAGAAGAAATTCCAAAACACTGAATTACCGATTCCAATCTGGTGTAAGATCTTTGATAGTGTCATACAGCCCATTGCGCTGTATGGAAGTGAGGTATGGAGTCCACTCAGTGATCAGAACTACACTAGATGGGACAAACATCCCACAGAAGCCCTACACACAGAATTCTGCAAAATGATACTAAAACTACAAAGGAAAACTCCCAATAATGCATGTAGGGCAGAATTAGGCCGATTCCCATTGATTGTTAATATGCAAAAAAGATCCCTTAAATTCTGGATGCATCTAAAATCAAGTCCCACAGAATCACTACATTTTAAAGCACTACAAACCCAAGAATTGAACCCCAAAAAGAGTCACTAACCCGACTAACACTAACCAGTCTCAGACCAGCACTGCTTCTCACACACACATCAGAATAAGCCAAATTACCAAACAGTCTAAAAACACATATTTGGAACATTGGGATCAAGAAACTAAAACACAAAGCAAATTACAATTCTATCGAACCCTGAAATCAAATTATGAATTGGAAGAATATCTCCAGAGTGTGAGAGACACAAAGCAGAGACAGATCCTGAGCAAGTACAGGCTCAGTGAGCACAGTCTCGCCATCGAGACCGGCAGACACAGAAAGAGCTGGTTACCCCGAGAGCAAAGGGTGTGTGTTCACTGTAGAACAGGAGAGATCGAGACAGAGATGCACTTTCTCCTTCACTGTCACAAATACAGCTCAATTAGAGACCTCTACTTCAATAAACTCAATAACCTAACACAGGACTTTACAGCCATGACTGAAGTAGAGCAGATACAGATACAGTGAGGAAAATAAGTATTTGAACACCCTGCTATTTTGCAAGTTCTCCCACTTAGAAATCATGGAGGGGTCTGAAATTGTCATCGTAGGTGCATGTCCACTGTGAGAGACATAATCTAAAAAAAAAATCCAGAAATCACAATGTATGATTTTTTTAACTATTTATTTGTATGATACAGCTGCAAATAAGTATTTGAACACCTGAGAAAATCAATGTTAATATTTGGTACAGTAGCCTTTGTTTGCAATTACAGAGGTCAAACGTTTCCTGTAGTTTTTCACCAGGTTTGCACACACCGCAGGAGGGATTTTGGCCCACTCCTCCACACAGATCTTCTCTAGATCAGTCAGGTTTCTGGGCTGTCGCTGAGAAACACAGAGTTTGAGCTCCCTCCAAAGTTTCTCTATTGGGTTTAGGTCTGGAGACTGGCTAGGCCACGCCAGAACCTTGATATGCTTCTTACAGAGCCACTCCTTGGTTATCCTGGCTGTGTGCTTCGGGTCATTGTCATGTTGGAAGACCCCGCCTCGACCCATCTTCAATGCTCTAACTGAGGGAAGGAGGTTGTTCCCCAAAATCTCGCAATACATGGCCCCGGTCATCCTCTCCTTAATACAGTGCAGTCGCCCTGTCCCATGTGCAGAAAAACACCCCCAAAGCATGATGCTACCACCCCCATGCTTCACAGTAGGGATGGTGTTCTTGGGATGGTACTCATCATTCTTCTTCCTCCAAACACGGTTAGTGGAATTATGACCAAAAAGTTCTATTTTGGTCTCATCTGACCACATGACTTTCTCCCATGACTCCTCTGGATCATCCAAATGGTCATTGGCAAACTTAAGACGGGCCTTGACATGTGCTGGTTTAAGCAGGGGAACCTTCCGTGCCATGCATGATTTCAAACCATGACGTCTTAGTGTATTACCAACAGTAACCTTGGAAACGGTGGTCCCAGCTCTTTTCAGGTCATTGACCAGCTCCTCCCGTGTAGTTCTGGGCTGATTTCTCACCTTTCTTAGGATCATTGAGACCCCACGAGGTGAGAGCTTGCATGGAGCCCCAGTCCGAGGGAGATTGACAGTCATGTTTAGCTTCTTCCATTTTCTAATGATTGCTCCAATAGTGGACCTTTTTTCACCAAGCTGCTTGGCAATTTCCCCGTAGCCCTTTCCAGCCTTGTGGAGGTGTACAATTTTGTCTCGAGTGTCTTTGGACAGCTCTTTGGTCTTGGCCATGTTAGTAGTTGGATTCTTACTGATTGTATGGGGTGGACAGGTGTCTTTATGCAGCTAACGACCTCAAACAGGTGCATCTAATTTAGGATAATAAATGGAGTGGAGGTGGACATTTTAAAGGCAGACTAACAGGTCTTTGAGGGTCAGAATTCTAGCTGATAGACAGGTGTTCAAATACTTATTTGCAGCTGTATCATACAAATAAATAGTTAAAAAAATCATACATTGTGATTTCTGGATTTTTTTTTTAGATTATGTCTCTCACAGTGGACATGCACCTACGATGACAATTTCAGACCCCTCCATGATTTCCAAGTGGGAGAACTTGCAAAATAGCAGGGTGTTCAAATACTTATTTTCCTCACTGTAATACTAGGAGAGGGACAGACAGCAGCACTGGCTGCCAGATACGTGTGTGTGTGCCACAGCCTGAGAGACAGCAGGTGAATGTGTGTGTGTGTGTGTGTGTGTGTGTGTGTGTGTGTGTGTGTGTCTGACCTCAGTGTGTTTCCCTACTGTCCACCACAGTGACCCTCAGGAATGTGTGTGTGTGTGTGTATATGTTAAAACACTGTGGTATCAAATGTTCAAATGTTCACAGAAATGATAATCTGTTACACTGTTAATTTGTGCAATTAATTTAATTTGTACATTTAAATTGTTAGAATACTTTATTATTCTTTATGTCTTTATAATTATTCTATGTGTTCCAAGCTTTGGCAATATTGTAATATGTACAGTCATGCCAATAAAGCAATTTGAATTGAATTGAATTGATAGACAGACAGACAGACAGAAAGATAGACAGACAGAAAGATAGACAGACAGACAGATAGATAGACAGACAGATAGATAGATAGACAGATAGACAGAGATTGATAGACAGACAGACAGACAGACAGATAGATAGATATATAGATAGATAGATAGACAGACAGACAGACAGAAAGATAGATAGATAGACAGACAGAAAGATAGATAGATAGATGGATGGGTGAATCAGGAAAGAAAGAGACATAATAAGTGCATGTACATTTACTATAAATAATCTTACATCCATATATATATATATACATTTATATAATACATCCACGTATATACTTATATATTTACACTAAATTAATAAATTTCCCCAGACTTGTAACCCATAAGTTAAATGATTGTCGCTGTTTACTAAAAAAAAAAAAAAAAAAAAAAAAAAAATCTTCTTAACAGTTAAATAACCAAATGGATGTAACTGTCGCATCGTGTGTGCTATACACAACTGCACAGAAAGCACATGAGGTGAATTAAGTTTAGCTAAAATGCCAGGGTCTCTTATTTTAGACACTATGTCATTACTATGATGGTTCGCAATGACTGGTGGGTAATATTCTGTCTTCACTTCCTGTGAAGTGATTTATCAATGTACACTTATCCATATACCATTTGGAACTGGTTTGGAGTGCCCGTCCTACTGTATGCTCCCTTCAGATTCAAATTTCACATAAGATGGCTGCATACTAAGCCATTTCAGACTGTGGGGGCATGTGGCCCCTTAGATTTTTGAGACAAGAGGATTTTTAGTGGATTATTTGAACTTCCAAAAATGTCTTTTTTTTTCTCCCCAATTTGGCATGCCTAATTCAAAATGCGCTCTAGATCCTCATGGTGGCTTAGTGACTCGCCTTAGTCCGGGTGGCGGAGGATGAACCTCAGTTGCCTCTGCATCTAAGACATCAATCCGTGCCTCTTATCCCGTGGTTTGTCGAGCGTGTTACTGTCCACGCACAACTCATCATGCGCCCCACCGAGACGAAACACATTATAGCGACCACGAGGAGGTTACCCCAACGTGACTCAACCCTCCCTAGCAAATGGGCCAGTTGGTTGCTTAGGAAGCCTGACTGGAGTCACTCAACATGTTTTTTTAGTAGTTTTAAGATGAATGCCGCAGGTGCAACCACAGGCAGTGACAACAGAGATATTGACATATAACAGAGCTTTCATTTGAACTGTGAATTTTCAATCTAAGCTTTATCTTCTCCTCTTTACTCCCCTTCTACCCAACTTTCCAATCTGAGACCTGTGTGGAATGTTACACAAGTCTTGATAAATCAAAGGGAATGAAAGGATGTTATCAAGGGCTGTCAACATCTGAAATCAGATTATTAGTTGAGAAATCTTTACAGCATCCAACAGCAGTCACCGTAATGGCTGTTGGTTAAAAAAAATCTGTTTTCGTGGCATCCACACTGAATATTTCAATACTTATATACAAAAGTGGGGTCTAAAAGTTGTGCAATTTTAAAGATTTTGAATCCCAGATTTTCAATGTGGTCTCAGGCTATTGGAGTTTCATTGTTGTGAACTTGTGTCATTTTGGAATTTATTCACGACAGTGAGTTCTGTGATTTTTTTCGTTCCTCTAACTTAAAAGGAATGTGTGGTAGGCCGGAGGTCGGGACTTGGCCGTGATGATACACACCTGGTCCCGTATCAGGCAAATCAAGCCTCAGAGAGGGATAAAGGCCGATGGCAGACGGTGGTGCGAGGAGAGAGAGATCATTTACAGACATGTCCGTCGTCATGTGTTTGTGGCCTTTGTTTTAAGTTCATTATTAAAACCTTATTTATATTGTCAAGCCGGTTCTCGCCTCCTCCTTTCCCTTGAACTACGTTACAGAATGTAAATGCTAACTGGCCTCTTGCTGCACATCGAAGCGGGTGCTTGCTGAGTATACATAGTGATGTTTATCATTTTCTTCTCTGAATCATATTGTGCTTACTTTCTTATGGTAATAAATTGACTAATGAGAAGAACCAGTGTTATCTGTTTTTTTTTACTTTAAGTACATTATGAAATATACTGGGTATCAGCAAACTTTGTGTTCCTGATATTTCTGCATGAACTGCAGGTTTACTGGTACTCACATGACATAACATAAAATAATAAAAGTTAAATGTTTATAGGGTTACTTAACAAGTCAAAGCACCAATAGCAAACGGCACTCATGCAATTCACCTGGGACAAACAAAGAAATATATATATATATATATATATATATTTTACATTTGAACAGAAACCCACCAGTGTTCATTCGCTTTTTGAATTCCTGTGCTGCATATATTAATGCATACTGCATGTAGAACATGTATATAACCTATAACCCTATATGTAGGAAAACAAAAAAGAAAGAGCAAAAAATTCTATATTAATCTATAGTCTTCATTCAGACTGTTCTTCTATGATGTCAGCAACCTGACCCCAGAAAAAGAGGTCAAATATATATTGATTTTTAAAACTCTCTCCTCAAACACCCCTTTCACTCATACTGAGTACAACAAAAGGCCATTCTCTGGATATTGCTCTGGCAAACTGTTTTACACCTATTTTTCTGCAGGTGGTAAAATGAATTGAAGAACCTTCGGATAAGGTTTAGTAACTTAGAGCTTAATCTTTTAAAAGTAATTGCATATACAGTAGATCATGAATATTACTACTTCTGTTTAATTATGTTGTTCTGTTCGATCTCAGACTTTTAATTTGATCCTTCATGCATTCCCATCAATGGCTATGTTTGGAATGGCATACTACTATCATACATGCTTTTGCTATTTTTACAGTATACAGTATGTATGAAGTGCACAGTATGCACATTTTCTGTATGCATGTAATACAAGAACTATACTTTGCAAAATGTGCTGTACAACAGAACGCATTGCAGAGAATAACATATCAATAAAGACAATGTAATAAACTTCACCTGCCATTTCCAATGTGATGAATCAATCAGAAGTAAGAACTGAGCATTTGCTGAAATAAACATGTAGCATTTGCAAAGTTTATGTGATAACAATGTTGCATACTACTTTCTGAAACCTTTATAGTTGCATAATGCCATCTTTTATATACAATGTTTTTAGATAGATGGAAGTATATTCAATATACATTGCGCCGTATGCAGCTGTACAACAGGTGATGCATTATGCTTCAACTACTTTAAAAAAAAGTAGATAGTAGTGATGCACCAATGTTTTATCCAAATATATACTCTGAAACATGGTAGACATGCAATTAATATCCGGTGATTTGAAACCACAGCATAAAAAAAGAAGCAGAATCACCAAACTATCGGTATAGGTTGAGGTTATTAAATAATCGGTTATCAGCACTGCCATAGTACACAGTGGAAAAACATTAGGAGTGGGGTTTACTTAGGAAACCTAAGAAATACTTCCATGCAGAAATTGTTAGTACATTTAACAGACCATATTTTCAAGTAAAGGCTACATACAATTCTTGTTAGCTTTAATTATAAATTCTCATGTAAAGTTTACTCTGTTTATATTACATTTTACTCTTTGTTTGTACATATTACTTAACCAAATTAGCACTGAATTAAGCCATGCTTTTGAAAGTGTACAATTATATAAATACTTTTTAAGGTATTTAGTCATTTACCACATGACACAATGAAACCTTACACATGGAAGCTATCAGACAACATCACCTTTTTTAAAAGCGATCGAAAAAAAGATCAAGATCTGTGCACGCAAACACGCAAAACACGATGACAGTAACAAACAGTTAATTTTTTTTTGGATCAAGAATAGGTAATTTCTTCAAAATGAACTTAAAAATTTACAAAATGTCCTTAATGTAACAACAAAATGAACAATACAAATGGTATATAAAAAAAAAACTTGCACCCAAATCTTTCTCGCAAGTCGTTCCATTGTCGGTCAACTCTGGAACGCTCTCGGGAGTTTTTTTCCAGTCATGACAGTGCAGCTCTTATCTACTTTAACGGAGAAAGATCGAAATCTAAAAGAACATATTTCAAACCAGCAGTAAAATCTGACAACACTGGTATTATAAATGGTACATCTTTACATCAGATAACTGTTTAAAAAAATAAAAGCAATTTTCCCAGCTTTTATAGTTAATGCGCATGCGTATTCTCAAGTTGATTGACAGGCGATGTCTGTATCCAAAAGATGATTGGCTCTTTAACCTGTAAGGCGGGAATTCCTTTCTTCATCCGTTGACCGTTCAAATTTATACCATTCATTTTAATAGAAATGGCCCATCTATCTCTGCAAAATACTCTCTGGTAAAATTTACCCTGTGAAAATAACAAATAAATGTGACGAGATTTTCTATTATTGGCTTGAAACATGATTACGTATTGTAAAGATTACAAACAATCATATAAGCTAGAGCGTTAGTTTTTACATATTTGAATTGAGTACAAATGGAAATTGTACTTAAAATTTTCAGAGTTCTCGATTAAACGAACTTATTCAATGTTGAATGTACTTAATCTTTTCTGCTATATTTACTTAACCACAAAATCAGTTTTTCTCCAAGTGGGATTCTGAAGATAACACATGCAAAGAGACACTGCCATCTTGTGGTTGAGAAAACGGCTTGTAAACATGCAGTAATTTCTTCTAGTTCTCTTCAAACTTGCACAGAACAGCAGAAACTCCACTCAGATGATTCAGAATGCTTCCATAGTCTTTATTTATTATTCTTTTGTGCCAATAAAAAGACCACTCATAATTTTAGAGAATTAAATCATTCATGTACACCACAAGCATAGCTTTATTATGTACACCCCTCACTTATTGTATTGTAACAGAGTTTGTGCAGTGAGAATGCATTGTCTTTTAAAATCAGCATCGATTTTGACCTTCAGGGAAGCAGATAATTAGGCGCAATCCAGCACAAACATCTCGCATTTAAGACAACAAGAAATCAAACAGGAAAAACAAAGTACAATTAACAAAACATGGCAATAATTTGGCTGTGTTTTATGCATTTTGCATGGCCATTATGTCTCTTAAGCATCTTGTGGTTCACTCTGCATTAAGAGCCAGATTTGGGCCTGGGATGACCCAAAATAGAAAGGAATCCTTTTTCCACTCTCACCTTGTATGTACAAAATGTCATTATGACATCTTCAACACGATTACGCCAATAAACAATAATGCCAAGATGTTGCCGAATTATCCTGTTGTTAAATATTCACTAGTCTACTTTTAAAAAGGAGGTTTTGGCGGATGAGGTACAGCATTTTTTCATTGTCAAACGCCGTAAAACACTTTCATAACCTGAACACATACACATTCGTTTCCCCTTCAAGGAAGTCTTCCTGTCTGTACACAGCTTAAACAACTTGAATGCTTATAAAAGTGGTATAATACACAAATCTCTGACTTTTAAGGCAAAGGGTTTGACTAAAGCTTAAATGGACTTATCTGGGTTTCACACTCATCTTTCAACACCTCACGAGAGGTTCCTTAAAGCCTCAGATGTTCTATGTTGTGCGTTGCTAAGACTCCAATTGGTGAGGATTGCAGCTCTCACAGGCAGTCCGTGCAACAGAACTGGATCAGCTGCCATCTTAACATGAATCGCTCGAGACAAAAATGACTTTTCAAGATGGACGATCAAGACTAATGGGCCATAACATGACAGTATCGTCCACATCTGGATTGTTGGCTTTTAAAAATGTTACATCTTCCAGAGCCCTCATATAAAAACACTTGCCTATCCACATCATGGCCAAAAACTGAAAGCAATGCCACACTTCTGCCACCTTGACTGACAATCAATACTCTCTGAGAGATGTGAATATTCTCAAACCGAAGATACTTGAGATTCTTACAAGCTGAGATTTTTCATGTTGCATAGCAAAACGAGGAGCGTAAAACTACTGACAGATAACTTCTTTCAAAATCAGAAACAAAAGTTTCACCCGAAGCAGCTTTACAACCATGGGATAATATAGATATTTATATATATATATATATACCTCTTTCCAAAACACCCGACTCCATTTCATTTCATAATAAAAATATCGCACACATAGAAGCAAAGGACCCTGCTGCCATCTATGTGACTTTTGATGATACACCTTACGTTATGCACAACAACAGCTGAGGGCCAAACTAGCAACAGAAAATAGCAACTCGCCATATCCATCACCTGTAGGATATCGTCCTCAAACGTGCGCAGAATCATGGACACCGTGTCTGTATACAGTGTCCTGTTCAGTCCTTGAATTTCCACTTCATCATAGTCTTTTCATACAGAATGATTAATAAATTAAAGCAAATTTCTAAATCAGCTTTCCAGATTGGCCTTGGTTTTATCAAATTAAAATCATAAAGAATTGTCTCTTCCATCCAGGGCAAAGAACAAAAGTGACTTTAATCCCAAAAGGTTAAGCATAAAAATGGTTTTCTAAGATTATCGTTGGACAGAAGCTTTAAAAACTCAAAATGTCAAAGGAAAATCAAACGCTAACACTGATGCAAATCCCAGAATTGCACTCGCTGCTCCGCCGGTGTAGACAGTCTCCCGAAAGAGTTCTCCATCTATAATTCTTGCAATTGTCCATTTATCTACACGTCCGTTATTCTTTCGTTGAGGGTAGAGGACAGCCGAGTCTTTGGCGTTATAATCACAGTTCCTCTTTTTCTCTCATGTCTGTCTGCTGTAGTTTCGCCCTCTTACTGAGACGCCAAGACTTAACTGTCACCGGAACTCATAGATGGGCGCGCTGTGTTCAGGGACATGGGTGAGGTTCAGAGATTGGTACCTGTGTACAGAATGTGGAAAAAAAGAGGAAGGGTTATATATATATATATATATATATATAGAGTCACATGGGGTAACCTCCTCGTGGTCACAATTAGTGGTTCTTGCTCTTAATGGGGTGTGTGGAAAGTTGTGCATGGATCACAGAGAGTAGCATGAGCCTCCACATGCTGAGAGTCTCCATGGTGTCGTGCACAACAAGCCACGTGTTAAGACGCGCGGATTGACGTGTCAGAAGCGGAGGCAACTACGCGGACCTACTAAGTAGTGGGAATTGGGCATTCCAAATTGGGAGAAAAGGGGATAAAAAAAAATTATTAAATAAAAAGTAGTGACTCTACTATCTAAATTTTTCAGACAGTAGCTCAGTTATGTTCACAATAGTGCAGCTTTCCATTAAAAGCTACATTTTCCAATAATTAGCACTGTAGCATCACAAAACGCTACATTTGTCACACTGTACTGTGAACGCAGCAACGGTGTCGAGTGAGTAATCAAACACGCTCACCTAAATCGTCCTCTCTCTCTTGTAGCGCTCGGAAAATCTTACTCATTTAAGTGAATCGGTTCTTCTTTATTAAACAAAATATTTAGTTAATTGCTGTTATCACTACATTTTGATTATATTACTAATAAAATAGGCCATTTTCTAGTTTAATTAGTGCATATCAAGTTGTCACCCTATTTGTTTGAACCCTTATGAATATTAAACATTTGGTTTTACTATAGTAATGTTACAGTAACTATGTAGTGACCATGGTTAAATTTGTGGTTACTATGGTTTTACTACAAATACCATTGTTAAACTATGGTTATCAAAGTAAAAACCATGGTAAACGGGAAAAGGGAAAGTCACCCTAATTAAATATATTATTATCAGGTGATATTACATTATCTGCAATTAAAACGTCTAACATCCAGTTGTTATACATCTAAAAATATTTTCTTCTATAAATAGCTTCAATGTAGTAAGCTACTTTTTGTTAGTAGTTTGTAATGTAGCTAACTACTATTTTAGTTTTTTTTAATTGCTTGACTGTAGTTTAACTACTTTAAAGTTATGAGTAGCTTGTAGCTTCAGAAGCTACACTTTCAAAGTAGCATCTCAAGCACTGATTACATGCTTTAAAAATTCTACCAAAAAACTGGGGATGACCCGATACCAGTTTTTGGAGAGTACAAGTACTGATACTTCCTTTTTGGTACTCGCCGATACAGATACCTATTTTTTTTGTTTTTATTTTTTCTAAATTTCATATTTACATTTTTATTTTATTTTATCATCACAATAGAATGTAAATAATTGAACTCATTAAAACTTTAATCAAATGAAAATAGAACATTTTGTTTAACATGATAGTGTAGCGTATTTTTATCAAATTAAGTGCTTTTATACAGAACCTCACAGCACAATCAAAAACAACATTTGAGTTATTTTTGTCATCTAAAATGCTGCAAAACAGCATCACAGATGTGCAATATTGCTTAAATATAAGATCATTATTAAAGATGCACCAACATGAAAATATTTGGCCGATACCGATTTTAACAAAAAACTAAAGGCAGTAATGATACTGATATTTCGCCACTTACCTTATTTTGTCATTAGATTAAATCATGTTTTACTAAGGAATGCATAACACATGTATAAAGAGGTACAAATGCAATTTTAGTGTTCTAAAATAAATAATTTCCAATACATCTAAATTTTGACTCAGAAGTGAAAGTCTACAGGTTTCTGGTATTTTTTACGCATTAAGGTGAGAAAAAATGAAACGTTCTTAGGAGTGCGAAACCTTCTAGATATTGTGGCTATTATTATTTCTGGATATAAGTTTTTACAAAGTGTGTTACTAATTAATAATACATTTTGAATCGATTTTGAATTATTATTACTGATGGTTTTAATTTGGTCAATAATTGTCCGATAAATATCAGCAGCCGAAACATCGGTGCATCCCTAATAATTATAATTGATTTAATATTATTACAATCCTAGTAGTAGTGAATATTATAAAACTATATATAGTAGTGATATATTTTTCCCATTTAAATTGAGCTTTTATTTTGGAGTGAAGCCCTTTCAGTTTCTATGAATTTTTGACGTTAGCTTCTTATTTACAGAAAAGCAGGACACTATGTGACCCAATGCAATTATTAAACCACAAAAGGCTGCTGTTTATTTATGAATATGTAGTCTGTACGTGCTGCGCGCTACATAGTGAATTAGTGCTCTGCATGCTGTACTTTGTTATAAACAGAGCGTGTGAATTCTCATGAAGGTGTTTTAGAGCTTCTTGGTACGAGCAGCGGGCTTCACATTTACATTTATACATTCTAAAAAAAAGTATTTACTTTGAAGCATGCAGCACATGCAAACTATATTATCTCATTAAATAGCAGTTTTTACAATTTAATAACCATACTAGGACATAACTTAATATTAATTTGTGAGCTGAATGTTTAAACAATAACATCTGTATGTTAGATGGTATCAGTATTAGGTATTTAAGAGCAAGATTACAAGTACATGAGTATCAGACTCGATTCTGAAACCAGTATCAGTATCAGGAGATCCCTATAAAAAACATCAACTCCAATTAAAGCAATATACCCTTTTATGTAATTTCAAAGCAAATACATATATATCTCTATACTAAGACCATTATGGAAATATGCAGTTGGTTTAGCCCAAGATTACAGTTAATCAGTGTCTATAGAAGTACCATTCAGAGCTCCTGTGGTAGTAGTAGCCCTCAATTGTGGCTGTAGACTTCTGAAAACAGATGTAGTAGAAGCCAGCGAAGGAAGCACCGCTGATGTCTTTGATTGTGTGATCTGGAACTAAAAACTGCTCCTGAATGAAACAAACAAAATTTGACAACATTCTTACAACACATTTATTTCATTATTCAGATTTAACTGCAGAGATGTTGTGAAACTGGTTTCAGTAATAAAGTAGAAAGTACCTTCCACCTCATGAAAACATAATCACTGTTCTTTAGTTCTTCATAGTTGAAATCGTCTGAGTTAAATCCTTTTGCATACTGATAAAATGCTTGAAACTTCCCCTGAGATGACAGAAAGACATATTTAGCCCATCAGTTGCAGCTGTGAACCATGCAGACCCACTTTTGAGTCATGATTCATAAAGATTCATAATCGTGATTCCTGTAACAGTATTATACACAAGCAATGTCATGATTCATATTTATTACCCAGTGTTTACGGTCAACATCCTCATCTGCATCCCACTTTCTAGTTAAAAAAGGCCGTTTATTGCTTATGATCTCCCCGGCAAAGAATGTAGTCAGAGTGGGATATTCCTACAGAAAGCAAAAGCATAGAGTGAGAAACACAAGGACCTCTTTCTTTACTGGGGTGTGAAGTAATTCTAATGTGCTTTTGTTGTCATTAAGTTTCCTAAAGTCTGACGTGTAGACTTGACGAAATTAACGTGTTAATGCATGCAATTAATTTAAAATGTTTAACGTGTCCATTTTTCTAAAACACGATTAATGTATTTACCGATTTTCACATTCAATTCAGCTCCCTGTGAGTTTAAAACAATGGTTGGAATATGTCGGAACTGTTGTGATGTGTCCGGGGTCATTACACTGATGTACACACTCCAAACACACAACAACATTTGACAGTGCCAGCCACAGAGCAAAACAAGATGCTCTCTGCAGTGCTTTTCACATGGAGTTCAAAGTGGCACAAATCATATAAATGTGGCTTTGAGATTGCTGGATAGCAGATAGTAAAGTTGATAGCCACAATTAATATTGTGGAGGATGAGAGTTTAAGAGATTTAATGCCCATTTCAATAAAAACAAAACATAAGGGGACTAGTTCTTTCAATTAGTCAAACTGCCAATTAGACTGCGAAACACTTAATATTACTTGAATTGGTGCTATTTTAGGGCATTTCTATCTTTATACTGTGGAAGGCTTAGTTTGGAAAATGTTAATAAAACATTATTGTAACAGAGTTTTGTTTCCTAAAAAGGAAATAAATGCATTTTTAAAGGAACAGTATATACAGTCAAATGTAAACACTTTCGAAATCTGCGATTAATCATGATTAATCACGAAAAATCATGCAATTAATCACGATTAAATATTTTAATCGACTTATAGCACTACTAATGTGTAATTAGACTAATTCCACGATCCTCCCTGGTCTCATGACTTGCAAGTATGATAGCATTAATATGAAGATGTTTTAATGTTTTCTCTATGTCGTTCAAGTTGGTAAATTCGACTTATGTGAATAACTCCAAACTGTCCATTTAAAAGAATCAATTCAAATCTCTGATTCAACGATTTGTTTATGCCATCCCTCAAAAATATTCTCGGAAGTCTTCATCTGCATTTTTCATGTTTTAAAATGTTTACGCATGCAAGTAAATATTGCTGTTTATTAATATGTATTGTTATAGTGGTACTTCTTTGTCTTCATTTGGTGTAAAACATGACTTGATTATTAACTACAGTAGATTTTCACTGTATTTCACTTCTTAAATTACAGATTTAGGAACTAATCAGCTATAATGGCTGTTTGGTTGAAATAAAGTTGGAAAAAAAAAAATTAAAAAGAGAGAAAATCTGTATTATTTTTAGCAATTTCACCCAGCCCTTGCTGAAACTGTATGCTTACAGTGACATATTTTAGAACCTAAATTTCCTGCGCCACAAAATAGCCCTGTTCACACATGCAACCAGGTCAATTACAGGAAAATAATTTACTGGTAAATGTACCAAATGTGCTGTTCACATATACCATCAAAAAGGAACTTTATAGGTTATGATACAACTTCGCATTTAAGGAAAATTGCCAGAGCAAAATTTACCAGTATTTTCAAGAGGGTCTTGTTCACACATGACCTCTAAACTGGAAATTGTAGGAAAAAGGCTGTATGTGTGAACGTGACTTATGATTAAGCTATAGATCAATAAATTAGTTAACCACTTAAATTTCGATTAAGCCTTCATTATCTTCTTGATACTGTCCCAAACTAACAAGGAAAGCAGCACTATAAAGACATAAACTGTGCGTCAGTATTTGTACAGACAATATAGAGCTCAATTCAGTCAGATAACAGAGAAGTTTGTCTTTGTGTCATCATAAATCATTTCCTGCCATAAATTGTCATAAGATCACAAAGTACTGTCACTGCTGTGGATTTTGGTCACAGTCTGATTACACCATTAGAAATGAGGTCATATTGACCAAAAGCCTGTGAGGTCACTGACTGCCTCACCTCTGTCAGACCTTTTATCTTCAAGTATCCACACAGGTACGAGTCCTCCATAGTCACGTGCTGTGGGATAAAAACAAGTATCTTTTTAATAAAATCACTGTAATGCACTTGGCAGAGCTCCATACTACTGGGAGAGAGCAGCAAATGTGAGCCAAAGCAAAAACATCCAACTAAAAACCTGCTAAACCCACTCAAGTTATAAATCTGGGCTCATTAGTAACTGATCCATACTGATTATGGAAGCACTGCTATATTTTGGCCCTGATTCACAGATATGCAAAATGGGAGGTGGAGACATTGCCTACCTAGACTGCATTTTGAGACCTCATAATCTCTAAACCTAGTGATCTACAAACATTAACATCATTCTTGGGCTTTATAGTTTACAAAACTAGTGAGCTGCCTACCTAGACTGCATTTTTAGGTATTGTAGTCTCAAAACCTAATAATCTACCAAACTAAACATAATTCTTGGGCTATATAGTTTACAAAACTAGTGATCTTCCAACCTAGATAGCATTTTTGAGTATCATAGTCTCAAAGCCTTGTGAGCTGCATACGTAGACAGCATTTCTGGACATCGTAGACTCAAAACCTAGTAAGCTGCCTACCAATACAACATTTTGTATTTCATAGTCCTGGTGAGCTGCCTACCAAGACTGCATTTTTAGGCATCATAGTTCCCAAACCTGGTGATCTGCCAACCTAAACCTCATTCTTGGGCTTTATAGTTTACAAAACTAGTGAGCTGCCTACCTAGACAGCCTTTCAGGACATCATAGTCTAAAAACCTAGTGAGCTGCCTACATAGACTGCATTTTTAGGCATCATAGTCTCAAAGCCTTGGGAGCTGCCAACCTAGACAGCATTTCAAGACATCGTAGACCCAAAACCTAGTAAGCTGCCTACCAATAGAACATGTTGTATTTCATAGTCCTGGTGAGCTGCCTAGTGCCTACCTTGACTGCATTTATAGGCTTCATAGCATAAATGCCTAGTTATCTACCAACATAAACATAATTCTTGGGCTTTATAGTTTACAAAAATAGAGAGCTCCCTACCTAGACAGCATTTCTGGACATCATATACTCAAAAGATAGTAAGCTGCCTACCTAGACTGTATTTTTGGGCATCACAAGAGCAGTATGTTTTGAAATCGCATGCGCACAGCAGCACCCAAACATTCCCTAGATAGAAAGCTCACTAGATTTAGCAACACAGCCAGAGTGACTAAAGTGTTTACCTGCAGAACCACCTCGACATCATAAGAGTTTCCTTTGCTCTTCTGGTGGCCGCGGAACTGGGAGCCGCTGTAGAGCAGAGAGGTGTTGACGCCGGGCTGATGGGTATTGATCGGCGGGGGCGGAACGAGAGAGGCCGAGGCCATACAGGCCAGCGACGATCCCTGACAGCAGTTGGTACGGACCGGCATGTTTGATAGCTTCTGCGGGGCAATCCCCGAGCCCAACCAGTCTCACGTCGCCTATCAAATTCACTGGAAGAAGAGAAAACGCGACAATGACAGCGCAGTGTGTGAGTTTCCGAGTTTCTCCCGCAGGACACAGGGTTACGTTTCTCGGCGTAGAATGAAGGCGCACAAGCCCCGCGTCATGTGATCCAACATCCTATTCTCTGATTGGATGGCGGACTCCAGACAACAAAATTGTTGAATGCGCATTGGTTGCTTAAGAACAGGCACGATGGGATTTGTAGTTTTATTTGGAGGAGCCTTGACCGTGAAAGGTGTGACAGCTTTTACTAAACTATGAGATTTTCAACAATCATATTGTGTTGGCGTTTAAAAAACACACTGGTTTATTTTACATGTATTTTGGTTTATTTTTTTAATGATTGTACATTTGAATTTCGACCACTGGATAGTCATTATCTGTGATAATTTGTAGAATAATTTTATATATATATATATATATATATATATATATATATATATAATTTTAATATTAAATTATACATATATTTATAACTGCCAACCCACCCCATTTGAAATGCCCTTTTATGTACCTCTCTCTCTCTCTCTCTCTCTCTCTCTCTCTCTCTCTCTCTCTCTCTCTCTCTCTCTCTCTCTCTCTCTCTCTCTCTCTCTCTCTTACCGCCCACAACTCCGGTAATTCTCAGTAGGTGGCAGCATTGCACAAAATTAACAAAAATAACAGTCTCTGAACACATTTTTTGTCAAAAGCGCCTCAAAAGTTAATCAGAAAAAAAAGAATACAGCTGCATACTTCTAAAAATCCATACATATAGCAATTGCCATTGTTGTCTTAGTTTAAATAAAATAAACATTTCTTCTTAATTTTGCTCAAGCAGTTGCATGTCCTCCACCTGCTCTTTCACATAACTAATGTAGTTTTTGATCTCTGAGATGCGCTTGCGATTCCTGTTGACCTCTTCATCATGTATCTATCAACAAAAACAAAAAGATTCCAAATATTATATTATATTACAATTAGGGCTGTCAATTTTAAATCAAATTAATAACATGGTATCCCGATTAATTAATCACCATTAATCACATTTAATCACATATACAAATATTTCCTGAGAAAGCCCATCATATAACAATAATTCGATATATAATGATGAAATAATTCTTTTCTAAATCTTTAAATATTTAAAAATTATATATATATATATATATATATATATATATATATATATATATATATATATATATATATATATATATATATATATATATATATATACATATACACTCACCTAAAGGATTATCAGGAACACCTTACTAATACTGTGTTTGACCCCCTTTCGCCTTCAGAACTGCCTTAATTCTACGTGGCATTGATTCAACAAGGTGCTGAAAGCATTCTTTAGAAATGTTGGCCCATATTGATAGGATAGCATCTTGCAGTTGATGGAGATTTGTGGGATGCACATCCAGGGCACGAAGCTCCCGTTCCACCACATCCCAAAGATGCTCTATTGGGTTGAGATCTGGTGACTGTGGGGGCCATTTTAGTACAGTGAACTCATTGTCATGTTCAAGAAACCAATTTGAAATGATTCGAGCTTTGTGACATGGTGCATTATCCTGCTGGAAGTAGCCAATGCTCAGGTAGGCCGTGGCATTTAAACGATGCCCAATTGGCACTAAGGGGCCTAAAGTGTGCCAAGAAAACATCCTCCACACCATTACACCACCACCACCAGCCTGCACAGTGGTAACAAGGCATGATGGATCCATGTTCTCATTCTGTTTACGCCAAATTCTGACTCTACCATCTGAATGTCTCAACAGAAATCGAGACTCATCAGACCAGGCAACATTTTTCCAGTCTTCAACTGTCCAATTTTGGTGAGCTCTTGCAAATTGTAGCCTCTTTTTCCTATTTGTAGTGGAGATGAGTGGTACCCGGTGGGGTCTTCTGCTGTTGTAGCCCATCCGCCTCAAGGTTGTGCGTGTTGTGGCTTCACAAATGCTTTGCTGCATACCTCGGTTGTAACGAGTGGTTATTTCAGTCAAAGTTGCTCTTCTATCAGCTTGAATCAGTCGGCCCATTCTCCTCTGACCTCTAGCATCAACAAGACATCTTCGCCCACAGGACTGCTGCATACTGGATGTTTTTCCCTTTTCACACCATTCTTTGTAAACCCTAGAAATGGTTGTGCGTGAAAATCCCAGTAACTGAGCAGATTGTGAAATACTCAGACCGGCCCGTCTGGTACCACCAACCGTGCCACGCTCAAAATTGCTTAAATCACCTTTCTTTCCCATTCTGACATTCAGTTTGGAGTTCAGGAGATTGTCTTGACCAGGACCACACCCCTAAATGCATTGAAGCAACTGCCATGTGATTGGTTGATTAGATAATTGCATTAATGAGAAATTGAACAGGTGTTCCTAATAATCCTTTAGGTGAGTGTATATATATATATATATATATATATATATAAAATATTCAGATAATTAAAATGCATTACATTCTTGAGGCAGAAGAGTTAATCATTGATAAGACAAAAAGCGGCTTTAGAATACAATGTATTGTTGACTACCATATTATTGATCATAAGTCAATCATTGTCCTACAGTTCACAGCAATCCATTTCACAAGTGAATTTGTCAATCAGTTGGAGATTTATTATGAGGGCTTGTTTAAGGACCCGTCAATTTCAACAAGCGGCAGATATGCTTGTGTAGCTTTTTGGGTCCGTTGCGTCAAACATAAAATCATGTTAAATATAGTTTAATACTTAGAACAAATCTTGAGATCCCTCAGTTCGAATTTGCGCTCCATCAAGTGGTTTTGAACGTAAGAACGTAACTCATGTCTGTGTTGATCTGTCTGCTGGATGGTTGTTTTCTTCACTGTATAAACTGTGTGTTGCTCATACAGCTGAAATTTCACTTACTGCCCTGTGGAGTAAACAGGTGGTACTACAAGCTTACATTTCTCAGGAATCTTCCTTATTATGGTCCGGGGGCATTGCGATTAATTTTTTATTTTAATCACACTGAATTAACGTGTTAAATCGACAGCCCTAATTACAATACGTAGCATAATTAGGTACAGTAAGTGTGTTCAATAATCACATACTGATTTAAGCAGCCTGCTCATCCAGCTGTTGATTTGTGTTAGCAGCTCATCCTCCCTGTTGTCAATCTTCAGCAGGTGGGTGTCGTGGGTAGCACTGACTGCATTGGTCACTGTGTCCTTATCTACAAAGAGCTACAGGGCAGCATAGGGAATGAGGCAAAAGAAACAGTCAATACTAATTCTAAAGTAAGTCCCTGGGCTCCAAATAGTTCCCGTGGATTTGACATTTTAAGTGTAGATCATTTCTGAATAGTAAACACATTCATGATTTTAATTAAACACATTTTTAGTCCGAGTCAAAATAAAAATCCTCTTGGAATATCAGTTTATCCTGTAGCATCTTATAGGAATGTTCCAGGTTCAATACAAGTTAAGGTCAATTGACAGCATTTGTGGCATTATGTTGATTACCACAAAAAATTATTTTGACTCGTCCCTACTTTTCTTAAGAAAAAGCAAAAATCTGGGTTCCAGAGAGGCACTTGCAATGGAAGTGAATGGGGCTAATTCTTGGAGAGTTTAAAGTTTAATTGATACTTAAAATCCTATTGGATAGCACTAAATACTAATTAGAACTAAATATGTTTTAAAATAATAAAAGCATGCAATTAGACTAATTTAGAGATCCTTCGCGAGTATGAGAGCATTAAGATGGAGATAGCATCTCAGCTCTCTGATATCCTACAGGTGCACAATAATAGCCAGGAATATTTCGAATAGTCATAATAATGGGGAACTATGTGTCTATTAGAACATTTTTAGATTTGTTCCAAATTATGATTCCATTAGGAACAAACTTACTTATTGTATTCAATTATTTTATTAGTTATTATTATTATTAATTTGTTTAACTAGGCTCTTTTACATGACATAATCTTGGCTGTTTTCCACTGACCATTGCCACATCATCTGACATTTCCTCCTCTAGCTCATTTTTGGCCACCTGCTCCAGTGTTGTCAAGGCAATCTCCAGTTGTTTTTCATGCTGCTGGTTCTCCAGGTCTCGGCACTGTGCAAATCTGTGTCTTGAGTTAAAGAGGCCTCACCAACAAAATACAGATTGCATAAAACATTCACAAAATACTATTAGTTTCAGATTTGATGGCTAAAAGGATATATCCCTTGCACATATTCAATGAACCCTCCAACCATGTCCGAGATGTTCCTCTCAAAGTCTTTGATGATGTCCTTAAAAAGAAAAAAATATGACACGTGTGAAATTTCTTAAGGATGTGTATTATTACTACATACAGTATATTCATATATTTGGATCATATGCAGTATTTGGCTACATCATTGGATCATATCTATTAACACTGACAAGTAACAAACTATTCTGCATTTTACAGACAAAGTGGCTTTCATTTTAAAGAGAGATGGCACAAGAAAGCCATTTGACTAAAAAGGTGGTAACACTTTACAATAATAAAGTTCTATTTGTAAACATTACTTAATGTACTAACAGTGAACAATATTTTCAATATTAATTAATCTTGGTTAATGTTAATTTATATATTTTTTTTTAATAATTGTTCATTGTTAGCTTATGTTAGTTCATGGTACATCAACTATAGTTACTGCACGCTAATAACATTTTTAATGTATTAATATTAAAATGATAATCTATTATGTTGAAATTAATATTAACCAAGGCGTATATGTGCTGTAAGTATTGTTTATTGTTAATTCATGTTAACTAACGTATTTTACAAATTTGAACAAATACAACCTTATTGTAAATTGTAACCCCCCCCCCCCCCCCCCAAAAAAAAAATAAAAAATAATAAAAATAATAATAATAAAATAAAATTAAATAAAAAATATATAATATATACGTATATATACACTCACCTAAAGGATTATTAGGAACACCTTACTAATACTGTGTTTGACCCCCTTTCGCCTTCAGAACTGCCTTAATTCTACGTGGCATTGATTCAACAAGGTGCTGAAAGCATTCTTTAGAAATGTTGGCCCATATTGATAGGATAGCATCTTGCAGTTGATGGAGATTTGTGGGATGCACATCCAGGGCACGAAGCTCCCGTTCCACCACATCCCAAAGATGCTCTATTGGGTTGAGATCTGGTGACTGTGGGGGCCATTTTAGTACAGTGAACTCATTGTCATGTTCAAGAAACCAATTTGAAATGATTCGAGCTTTGTGACATGGTGCATTATCCTGCTGGAAGTAGCCAATGCTCAGGTAGGCCGTGGCATTTAAACGATGCCCAATTGGCACTAAGGGGCCTAAAGTGTGCCAAGAAAACATCCTCCACACCATTACACCACCACCACCAGCCTGCACAGTGGTAACAAGGCATGATGGATCCATGTTCTCATTCTGTTTACGCCAAATTCTGACTCTACCATCTGAATGTCTCAACAGAAATCGAGACTCATCAGACCAGGCAACATTTTTCCAGTCTTCAACTGTCCAATTTTGGTGAGCTCTTGTAGCCTCTTTTTCCTATTTGTAGTGGAGATGAGTGGTACCCGGTGGGGTCTTCTGCTGTTGTAGCCCATCCGCCTCAAGGTTGTGCATGTTGTGGCTTCACAAATGCTTTGCTGCATACCTCGGTTGTAACGAGTGGTTATTTCAGTCAAAGTTGCTCTTCTATCAGCTTGAATCAGTCGGCCCATTCTCCTCTGACCTCTAGCATCAACAAGACATTTTCGCCCACAGGACTGCTGCATACTGGATGTTTTTCCCTTTTCACACCATTCTTTGTAAACCCTAGAAATGGTTGTGCGTGAAAATCCCAGTAACTGAGCAGATTGTGAAATACTCAGACCGGCCCGTCTGGCACCACCAACCGTGCCACGCTCAAAATTGCTTAAATCACCTTTCTTTCCCATTCTGACATTCAGTTTGGAGTTCAGGAGATTGTCTTGACCAGGACCACACCCCTAAATGCATTGAAGCAACTGCCATGTGATTGGTTGATTAGATAATTGCATTAATGAGAAATTGAACAGGTGTTCCTAATAATCCTTTAGGTGAGTGTACATATATATATATATATATATATATATATATATATATATATATATATATATATATATATATATATTTTATATACATTTTGTTAATAGTCAGCATTAGTAGATTCTATATGTTCTGTGTGATTCAAGGATGTAACCAAATACTCAAGATTAGGGGTGACAATAAAAGTCAGTAAAATACAATGTGAAATGCCATTCACAATTTATGTTACTTTGGTAATCTGACATATTTATGAATATTTAAAAAAACAGGAAATTTATTCAGAAACAAATTATATGCCAATTATAAAATTAAAAAAGTACAATTATAAAATTATATATCTGGCGCTATATACCAAAATGGAGCCATTTTTTTAATACATTAAAACAATTTTTTTAATTATCATTATGTACTGGATTTGTATTACATATATAGAAAATTAAATGGTAAAATAGTTAAAAGTGGTAAATTTTGATTTTATGTTGACTTAAAAAAAGTCATTGAAAAACCCATTTTGATATACCAATAATCCGAAAATTGGAAGGGGGACAGCTCCCCCTCAAAGTCTATGGTGGTCACGGCCAAATATATAAATATTAAATGCATCTTTCATCCTGACCTCCAGTTGGTCCACTAGCTGTAGTTCCAGAATCATGAGGGTTTCAGAGAGCTGGTTGATTTCTTCATCACAGGAATCGAGCTTGTCATCAAGCAAACTATGATCTGTGATCTGTTGCATTTCGAATATTGTCTGCAACAGAATAAAAAAAAAAGATTTTTTGTGGATTCCAGTATGACACATTGAGTCATTATGCCTCCTGCCTGCCTAAGGGAGAAGAAACTAACCTGTCTCCTTGAGTTTTCAAAGTCAGCTGCTATTTGTGCTGCTTTCTGCTGATTATCAGCCACTGCCTCACGGGAACAGTTAAAAAAGAATTCGACCTCAGCTGTTCTCCGAGAGTGCTGAGCCAAACCTGCATCAAATATCTGCGTACAGAGATCTTCCATTTTGCTCTTATATGTACATGCATTGTCAAGGATTAATAGCTGCACTGCCAGATGTTATAAAAAGAGTTGCTTTCCATTTGATTTAAGCACCTTATATGATCTGCCTTCTATCCTGCATTTGTGTGTTATTTTTTATTTTGGAATTCCAATACCAAGGATATGACTCCAGCAGTACATCCATTCCAGGGAGGTGAGCCAGTTTAGCTGCATCCGGATCGTCAGTAAACATGCTGTTAAAGAGTTGAGGGCCATTCAAGAACTCCACGAATGCATCCTGTGACAGAAGGAAGCAATGCTGTACAGTGGACCCAAAAAGTATTCGAACACCAAAGTCACACATTAAAAGTGCACTCAGTAATTCCTAAAGACATGAATTGTAATTTTGCAATATATGTGGGAAATCATGAGCACTCACATTAAAATGAAGACTCCAGTTATATCAGTAATCTTATAAAAGCTGTTTTATTCTACATGGAGAGGGTCCACACATGGGGGCTGCCATGTTACAATCACATGACCAGCTGAATACTACTCGCTTAATCTCAGTAACTGTCCTGTTATTTGACACTTTCATTCATTGATTAAAGTAATCATGGCTGACTGTGAATACTACATTTCTACAATAACATCTGAAACTGAAAACTATTGATTTTAAATGATGCTGCATCCAAACCACTAGGTGTCAGTGTAAGTCTACAGAGAATAAAAAGTTACTGAGTGCACCTTTAATTAACAAAACATTAAACTTGAGTGGCATTTATTTTCTATGTAGATCTGTGTCTTTTGAGTAAATGTGAGTTCATTGCAGTCACCTTGTGCAGCTGAAGCTCCTGGTTGCTGATCTTCTTGGCTTCCAGTGCTTGCTGCTCCTGTAGCTCATTGTGTTGCATTTCCTCAATAGCATATTGATACTTTGAAAATGCCATTTCCCGCTATATCGGTAAACATATAAATTATTGAAAAACAGAACCAAAACAGTCTAAAGGACAATATGACACATGCTGTTTCCAGTAGTGACGCACTGACACAAAACATTTGTGTGCTGATACTGATATCCAATTGTTAAGAATAACATCTGCCGATAGTTGTTCTGTTTTTATTACGCTACCTTGTGTCTTCTATGTTTCAGAATATCTGAACGCTGAAACAAAAAGCATATTCTTAACTAACATTACATTTTTTGAATGTTCTCAAAGGGATAGTTCACTGAAAAATGAAAATTCAATCATCATTTACTCAACCTCATGCCATCCCAGATGTGTATAGCTTATTTCTGCTGAACACAAACAAATATTTTTAGTAGAATATTTCAGCTCTGTTGGTCCATATAAATCTCCACTTTAACTTTCAGATTCTTCTTCTTTCGTTTTTGGCGATTCACGTTATTTGTGCATATTGCCACCTACTAGGCAGGGAGGAGAATTTATATTAAAAAAGGACTTAAATATTGATCTGTTTCTCACCCACACCTATCAGATCACTTCTGAAGACATGGATTAAACACTGGAGTCTTATGGATCACTTTTATGCTGCCTTTATGTGCTTTTTGGAGCTTCAAAGTTCTGGTCACCATTCACTTGCATTGTATACAGAACTGAAATATTCTTCTAAAATCCTCAATTTGTGTTCTGCTGAAGAAAGAAAGTCATACATATCTGGGATGGCATGAGGGTGAGTAAATGATGAGATTATTTTCTGTTTTGGGAGAACTTTTCCTTTAAATGACATTAACTGAATTATGAATGATGAAGCTGGTCACTTTCTAGCTGATGCAGTCTCTGCTTTAGCATTTACAAGCTTGTTACATTCCTTGCTGTGTCAAGCTTTAAGGTGATTTATCAAAATAGCTGTTTAACTGTTGTTCCACCTTGTTAAATTCTAGAATTGCAACACTTTAACTGCAACTGCTGTCACTGACACAAAGTTCAAAGTAATTCCACACAAAAGATATGCAGATTAGAGGTAGACCGATATATATCGGTTTTACAGATTAATCGGTGCCAATAGTTTATTTTTGGAAATACTGGTGTGGTGGGGTGGAGGGCGGGGCCAGGCCATGTTGCTACAAACCCGGCCCCTAATCAGGCTGATCAAGCTCGAGAGGGATAAAGGAGACCGGTGGCGGCAGCTCAAGAGAGAGAGAGAATTACAGTGTTTGTCTCTCGAGCTGCCGCCTACGGTCGCCTTTATCCCTCTCGAGCTTGATCAGCCTGATAAGGGGCTGTGTTTGCTGCATCATGGCCTGGCCCCGCCCTCCATTCTGCCACAATTGGTTATCTGAAAAAAATGTATGCCGATAGTTCTGTCAAGTCCTTTGACATTTCAAAATAAGAGTCCCCGTGTGTTTTAGGCTTGTTTATAGTTAAAGTCCTGCGTTATGCACACAATTGAATTTTGGGAATTTGATTACCTCTGGGATTCAAATGGCCTCTGGGATTTTACTAATTTTGTAATAATTTTGTAAACACTGGTTGCCTAAGTCTGTGCCCGTCTTAGTAAGGCAAGTCTAAGAAAATATTTGTACATACTATAAATACTTTTTCAAAACTATCGGTCCATTAATTGTTTATCGGAAACATCCATCACCTTAGTTATCGTATCGATAAAATCCACTATCGGTCGACCTCTAATACACATATTTGCTTTTATCTGCTGATACCAATGTTCGGCCAATACAACGGTGCATCTCTAGTATCCAGTTATCCATAGTTCCATTGATCTGTTCTATTATAAGATGATCTATTACACTTTATACAATAAATGACACAATAAGCAAACATGTGATCAAATGAAGAACCAAACCGAGAATGTTACACTGGGTATATCAGAAATCCCATACTGTTTGTTGATCCAGCAGTCTGTAGTCAAGATACACCAAGTCTGGAAAATACGCTGCCACGAAGATCTTGTAATGATCCTCATCACAGAAGGGGTTTCCAGCAAGATTGAGAGTGCGTAGGTTCTTAAACTTTCTAAGGTATATCACCTGCAGGATTGGACATTTTAATTGACACTGGCGAATACTCACTGGAAAGCTACCGTATACAGTAGCTCCACACATTGAAAACAGACGTATTGTTATGCTTTTAGGTTTTCATATCTTTCATTTCTTACCTAAATGAAAAAGAAAAATGCAAATCTCATCATCTTACATTTTCAAGTTGTGCGATGGCATTTTTTCCAATAGAGAGGATGTGCAGGTTTTGCAGTGCATCCAAGTTTTCAATTACAGAAATGCGGTTGTTGAACAAACTTAAATCCTGAAGTTTCACAAGAGTGTCCAGTCCTTCAATCAGTTCAATATTATTGAATGACAGATCTGAGGAATAGAATCCAGGTTAAGTGTTTGGATGCTCTGGATCATCATGTTATATCTTAATAAGAACTAAATGACTGTTTTGACATTGAAAATATAAACTCACCCAGCCAGACCAGATTAGTGAGGTTTTCTAACCCTTCGATCCTCTCTATAACATTATTATCCAGCTGCAGTTTTGTTACAGAGGTGAAAGGACCCAGGTTGCAAATCTTCAGGATTTCTGCAGAAAGACAGTCTTGTCAATAGACTAAAAACACAAGGCCTAAAATGGGAGAAACTTGAAACGAGTGCTGTGATTTAGTTTCTTTTCCTGATAAATACGCTTAAAGTATGGTATAGTAACTTAAAGTAAAGGTGATACAGTAACAGATCTTTTATTAGGTGAATCTCACAAAGCCTGTCAAGAACATGCCAGGGATATATTTAATCCCAAAATTGCATTAAAACATTTTTTGTATTAAAGGTGCACTCAGTAACTTTTTTCTTTGTGTCATCTTGGACTTACACTGACACCTAGTGGTTTGGATGCAGCATCATTTAAAATCAATAGTTTCAGTTAAAGATGTCATTGTAGAAATGTAGTATTCACAGTCAGCCATGATTACTTTAATCAATGGGTGAAAGTGTCAAATAACAGGACAGTTACTGAGATTAAGCGAGTAGTATTCAGCTGGTCATGTGATTCTAAAATGGCCGCCCCCATGTGTGGACCCTCTTCATGTAGAATAAAACAGCTTTTATAAGGTTACTGATATGACTGGAGTCTTCATTTCAGTGCTTATGATTTTATACATATATTGCAAAATTACAATTCACAGTTCAGCTTTTTAATGGAGAAATAATAACTGAGTGCACCTTTAATGAAATTAGTCTTTTTTTTTTGATGATTTTAATAATACAATTTAAAAACAATCATTGTGCACAGACAGAATGATTTTTATTACCATATTAAAGTATTAAGAATTTAACAAAAATTATTTGGGGGAAATATTATGCTGCCTTTATATTCAAAAAGCACATAAGAACAGCATAAAAGTAATCCATAAGACTCCAGTGGTTAGAACTATATCTTCAGAATTGATATAATAGGTGTGAGTGAGAAACAGATCAATATTTATGTCCTTTTTTACTATAAATTCTCCTCCATGCCCAGTAGGTGGCGATATGCACAACAAATGTGAATCGCCACAAACAAAGGAAGAAGAACGTTAAAGTTAATATGGAGATTAATAGTAAAAAACTATTTAAATATGTATGTGTTTCTCACCCACACCTACCATATCACTTCTGAAGATATAGATATAACCACTGGAGTCATATTCATGAATTTTATGCTGCATTTATGTGCTTTTTGGAGCTTCAAAGTTCTGGTCACCATTCACATGCATTGTATGGACCTACAATCCAGATATTCTTTTAAAAATCTTTGTGTTCTGCAGAACAAAGAAAGTCATCTGGGATGGCATGAGGGTGGGATAAACTATCCCTTTAAATGTCATGAAAATAATGTCACAATGCAAAATAAATATGCAAAATATTATACAAAATATAAATTTGTATTTTTCCTTTTGATTTTAAGGTGAAATATGACCTTCCCTCTTTACAATGAGCACTGATAATGTACTAATTAGGACACAGTTTAACATAATAATGATAATTTAGTGATGTTCTTACTCCTGTAGCTCAATCGCAGCTGAAGCACCTCCTCATACTGGATACCCTCTCTCTTGGCTATGTTGCCAGCCTGCCCTTGAGGTCCCTGTTCCTCTATGGCCTGTTGTAGCATCTCCTCATCCACTACTTTCGGTTCATCTTGTTGCCAAAACATTTTCCAGTGATTCTTCAGTGGTTTCAATGGCTATTTTGCTAAATTAGATCATGTATTTAATAATAATTAAAAAAAATCATACATTTAATAAAAGACCTGCTTAGAAATGTATCACCGATGACGTACACGACAGTTGAACACCAACATTGTTGCTTAGCAACAGCTGACTGTAAACTTCCGGAGTTTGAAGCGAAATTTGAGAAAGTTTTGGACAAACGTTAACCTTTGACTTAACAGTTTAGGAACTTTTATCCTTAATATATATTATTGTTATTTTTTAATAATAATGATAGCTAGCATAGCGAAGATGTAATTATAATCTCTCTCTCTCTCTCTCTCTCTCTCTCTCTCTCTCTCTCTCTCTAAAGTGGATATATTTGTATTATTATTTAGCTACTTATATTTGTATTACTGCATTATGTATTTGCTTTCTTCATTCCTTTGCATATAAGTACTAATGCAAATAAAAATAACATTTGAGCAAAAAAAGTATTAATGTGGAAATACGTTTTTAAGACATTGTCCGTGATTGACATGCATGTTCATGATGAACGAAAAGTTTCGCGTGTTTAAACCAATCACGCAGCGCTAGGGGCGGGGCTTGATATTGCCGAATGTCAGTCGCTCTCTCTCGGCGGATTGTTGTTTTCGTCAAGATGGAGTTCTTGTTGGGGAATCCGTACAGCACTCCCGTTGGCCAGTGCATTGGTGAGTTAACGGCGTATGATTGACGCTTTTTTAATAATGTGTCTTATAATAAAACTAAAGGAATAGTACGGATAATATTCGTTCGTTATTCCTGTGATCGGCCTTTAAATGTTTGTAATAACCCGGCAGCATCCTGGCGACGCGTGAACAGTCAGCAACGTTAGCTTAATGAAATGATGTGCTACCCAACATCTTCGTCCAATATATGTTTAAATCTAGCAAGTAAACTCAAATCATGCGTTTTTATGATTGGGTAATTCATAACTCACCCCTCAGTAATCTTCAGAGAGTGTTTAGTCAGCATATTTTCATTGTGAAACAGTTTGAATACGACTGGATAGATGCATATAATCTCTAAGCAGTAGTGTAATCAACATGACATTGAACTAGTTAAATATGAACTAATTTAGTCTCTGACGGTGTGTATATCTCATTTTGATTACTCTGAATTGTAATGTCTGTCTCGGTGCTGTGATTAGATCAGCATTATTTATATCTATCTTGTTATTAAGTGCTAATAGATAAGTGACTCGTTTCAATATGCTTGGTCATTTTTGTAATTGTAGGTGGTAGATGATATGACATGTCAAGCGGTGACAGCAGAGTTGTTGTTGGACATGCTGTACTTCATTTGAAACTAAAACAGGCATTTTTTCGTATTTTTGTATAATGAATATACATGCCGTTTTTATGACCTCTCTTTAAATGAGAGACCACATGGAACATTTGTACTTGTAAAAATTCACCCAACAACTGCAAAAAGCTAAAAGGATATATATATATATATATATACACACACACACACTATAGTTTAGGTGTTGTAAATGGTGACCTTATATTGTTACCTAATATATTTACCTTTTGAAACTGTAAAAATCTGCTTTACACTTTATAATGTATCGTTAATCACCGTAGTAATTAATTCTGTAATTTGAATGGTAAAAAACTGTAAAAATAAGACGTTAATTGATTAATGAAGATTAATTATACAGTAAAATATTAATTTTACAATAAGTAAAATATACAGTAAAATGCTGTATAATTGAAATAGTTCAGATGTAAAAAGTATGATTTTCCTGTATAATTAATGGTAAAAATGTACATTAAGTTTAACAAGACAGTACATGTACTTTTTTTTACAGTAAATTATTGTTAAAATAACAGTAAAAAACAGTCATCGGGTGTTCCCAGAATTCCCTGAGTGACATATAATTATTTCATTATATTTTATGGGAATAGTTATGTTTCTTCTTATTTTTAATATCAGTTATGTACTTTGGGGTGTTCAGTGTTGTAATTAATGGTGATTATTTAGTTGAATGTTTTTAATTTCACATGTGTTAATCTGATGGTGTTTAGTGTTCGTGTGTCTCTACATGTTTATTGCTCATTTCTCCTGGAAGAACCACTATTGATGAACTTCACGTCATCATGTGCCCTTCTGTAATTTTTATGGTGATAAACAATACCTTATAAAGTAAAAAGCAGATGTTTGCTTGTTAATATCAAGCTAATGGTGTTTTTTTTTTACTGTAAATTTAACAGATTATTTTTTGTTTTGTATTACAGAGCCTGTAAATTATGGTCATGTAAATTATAATTTAAACTGTAAAATGTACAGGTTGTTCTTAAAGTTTTGTTTGTATTGTTTACATGATTATTCTGGCAAACACAGTTGTAAAAATGACAGAATTTGTTTTACAGTGTACAGAAGAGCACATGATGACATGAAGTTCATCAATAGTGGTTCTTCCTGGAGCAATGAGCAATAAACATGTAGAGACGGCGCTCGGTGTCACTCACACAAACACTAAACACCATCAGATAAACAAATGTGAAATTAAAATTATGGCGTAAACATTAACTAAACTTCATTAAATATAAAACACAATGTACATAACTGATATAAAAAACATAATTATTCCCATAAAATATAATAAAATATGATTGGTCATGCAGGGAATTGTGGGAAAGGCCAATTGCTGTTTATTACTGTAATTTTAACAATAATTTACCTGAAAAGTGCATGTACTCTCTTGTTAAACATAACATATATTTCAACCGTTAATTATATGGGAAAATCATACTATTTACATCTAAAAAATCAAGTACATGTATTGTCTTTTTAAATATATGAATCATTTTTATCGTATATTTTACGGTAACTACTCGTTAACCAATTTACGTTTTTCTCTGTAGCATTTTACAGTCTTTTACTGTTAAAATTATAGATTTTTTTTTTTTACAGGGTTTCAATTTGAACTTAAAATTATGTTGAACAAACAAACAAAACAAAAAACCTAAAAAGATAATGTCCATGTTATTTGTGTTAACTACAATAGTTAGGCTAATAGATGAAGAGCAAATGTAAAAACCAGTTTGTGTTGACATGTCTGATCCTGAATTCAGTTGCAACAATCATTTATAAAGCTGCAGGTATAGTCACTATTAATTTTACATAATTCTTTGTTTACATTGCCATGTGTGCAAACTGATGCACAAATGGCATCTTTAACCGCACCTGGTCTGGGTTTGCCCTTACTTTACTTGAGCAGTGTTGCACACTGTTAGCAGCTATTGACAGAAATGGCAGCCTATTTGTGTTTAAGTTGCTATATTGTGTGTATGCTGTACATTTTCTTGGCGAGCGCTTGGCATTGTATAGTAAAAATCTCTGATAGTGGAATTAGAGGCCAGATTATGTCGTATGATTTGTCTATTATTGATACTGCTGCTGTGACTGGCAAATGCATTTATTTGCATTGCTTTTTAAATGACTGAACTAGTCTTGCATAAAGTGGATTATGAAATGGCTCATGTAAGGCTGAAAGAATGACTTCTCTCTTGAACATTGATCGATACATGCCAGTGTTTGGGGTTTGAGAGAATGTTTTTTTCTATCAATGTTTGATAGAAATGTGCTATGCAAGTACGCAAACGTGAATGCTTATCACTTATCAAAGCATCGCCCACACAGACGGCACTGCCAATCCAAGCTACTTCCTGTTGGTCAGCTTTTAGCTTCAACCCTAATTAAACACACCTGAAGCAGCTAATAAATATCTTCAGGAGTGCTTGAAGATTACAAGGAGGCATTTTGGAGCAGGGCTGGAACTAAACTCTTCAGGGCTGCAGCACTCCAGGAACTGAGTTTGACACACCTGCTTTAGTGTGTAATACAGCTGTTTGTGCATGTAAAGGTCTGCAAAGTTATAAAGCACAAAGTCCACGCAAAAGGGAGTTGTTCTCTCCCACAGACAACACTGCTCAAGAACTATACGAAACAGCTGGATTGTAGTCCAGCCATTTCTTCCGTAAAGTATCTACATCACTATGTAACACACTTGCATAATGCCCACCTAAAGACTACTTTGGCCTGCCCTCAAACAAATGTAGTTAAAGCAGAGGCCAGGATGAGTTGGGATAGTGTTGTTGCCATGGCGAGAAGACTTTATTTGGACTTCCAATGTCAGTGGGTAAAATTTATTTGAATTATTTAGCAGTACAACCACAACCAATGCCAGATTTTCAAGTTGGTTACCCCTGAAAGATGGTGCAGTTCCCACTTTGTTGGGAAAATCTGGTGCTTCAGGATCACAAACTGCAAGTATGCTCAATTATTTGTGGAATTATTTGCTACCAAGAGTTTAAATGCAGAGTTTTGTGTTGTAGCTACAGTGTACACCCAGTGTACAGCTGTAGGCCTCATGCTAACCTGCTAGCTAATGTTGTTGTGTTGAAATAGATTTGCTAATCAGCTGCGGGCCCACTTTTACCTACAATTGTGTAGAATTTTGCAGATTGTTTGTCGTTCTTACTATCATGAATAGTAATCAAGTGTGGAGATGGATTTATTTTTACAAATTCATATTTTATGTCTGCAATCCACGGTTGTGCTCGGCTAACTTGCTATGTAATGTTATTGTTTTGTTAAGGGTGTACTATTCAGCTGTGGGCCGGCTTTTACATAAAACTGTGTAACAAAATGGTCAATCTCAAGAGTCTTATATAATTATATAATTACAAGATGTAATGTTATGGCCGCTATCTGTAGTCTAACTTGCTCACTAACTCTCTAATACTCTCCTGTAATGTCCAGCGGGGTGTAAGCCTCTGTTCTCCGTTCACATCTCAGACGAAAATAGTGTTTGAGCCAGAGGAAGAAGAGAGTGGAAAATAAATAATGTGTTTTTTGAACATTAAAGCATGTAAACCTTCTAGTTTACTTCTCTTCTTAAAAATTCTTGTAGACACCCAAAATAAAATTCTGAACCTGTAAATTAGCATAATATGGGCTCTTAAAACATCAATGGTTTAAAGGACTTGCTTAGCAAGATTCTAAAAGAGAAAAATGACCCTAGAAAAAGACAACAACCTAGTCTCATAGAATGAACATTTTCATAGCGTTTTATGAGCCACTTTCTACGTTTTGCTGCAGTTCCATGTGCTATAACAACTGTGCATTTTTTCAATTTCACAAAAATCACAGGTGCTTTGGCTTTTTATCACTTTATAAACACTTATTTTTTTGTTGTTACTCACACATATAATGTTATTATATGAAAACACGTTTACTCTAACACAACATTTGGATATTGCTATATTTTAACGCTTGTATTACAGACCCACCTACATTTACACATAGGGCTGGGTGATATGTCCAAAAATATTATCACAATATTCTCTTTCAAATCATTCAATATCAATATTTATCGTGATATACATTCACATTTGCACATTTAAATTTTCATGTTGGTAGAAGAAAAAAAAATCCTATAGAGTCAAAATACTCTATACAAAACTGCATTGGGGGCAGCCAAACCTGTGGTGTCTGAGGGATCTTCTACCAAAACATTAAAATATTTTATAGAGTTTATCAATCGAGTGAAGTTGGATGTGAACGTTAAAAGATCGTCTGTTCGTTTTGAAGCATAATGACAGCATATCATTATTACATTCAAATTATTTTAATATTTTAAAAGCCCTCGTGACTGAGGAATGACACTGTATGGAGGTTCAGAGGTATCCCCTGAGAGAAAATGTACAAATACTCTGAATATACCATTTTTATATTTTCATTAATGTGAGAAAGACTGGGCTACAAACGAGTAATTTTATTGTCTTTCCTTGTCATCCATGCCAGAGATGATGTCATCTGATTAATTAAAAAAATTAGAACAGAAATCTATTTGTTTATTATTAAAGGCTTATAACATGCTGATTAATAACTTTATATAATTTAGAAAAAATAAATGTTATGGTCTAAAGAGAGGATAAGAGGCTGCAAACGTCATCATGATGTCTTGCGCCAGTCACCGCGGTCCGGGTCCGGACCCTGGATTGATTCCTTCCAGACCGCTGTGACTGATGTAGCCTAATCGTTAGCAAGGCAGCTAATGTTAGCAACTTCATACAGTCTGAGAAAGTCAAACTGCTTGTGTTTTTAGTGACACACATGATCGTCTAGATGTAGACCACAGGCTAAATATTGAAAATTATTCAAAAGCTTATATTTATGTTATGTTTTAAATTCACATCACAAAAATGTGAATGGCGTTTCATGTTGACTTTAATATCTCATGTTTAATCTACATATTAAAAGAAGAGTCTCAGTAGTTTTGAAGCCTTTATTTTAAATCTCTGAAAAATGTGAGAACGTAGGCAAGCAAACAATTCTCTCTCAGCTCTAGCTGAATCAGAACTATGCTATATATCAGTATAAGCACGAAAGAGTGTGTGGCAAAGTAAATTGCATTATCACTACTCTGATTCAATTTGACATAAAGAGCAATAGTTCAATGAGTGAGTGAGTGAGTGAGTGAGTGACAGACAGACAGAACACTATGATCCTAATAAAGTGCCTGACATGGTCTTTGCTGTTGTAGCCCATTCGCCTCAAGGTTTGATGTGTTGTGCATTCTAAGATGCTATTCTGCTCACTACAATTGTACAGAGTGGTTATCTGAGTTATCGTAGCCTTTCTGTCAGCTTCAACCAGTCTTGCCATTCAACAATGCATTTACCTCCACAGAACTGCCGCTCACTGGATGCTTTTTGATTTTACCCCCATTCTGAGTAAATTCTAGAGACTGTTGTGCGTGAAAAGTTGCAGAAATACTCAAACCAGCCCATATGGCACCAACAATTATGCCACGGTTGATCTCACTGAGATAAATGTTTTTCCCCATTCTGATGGTTGATGTGAACATTAACTGAAGCTCCTGACATGTATCTGCTTGATTTTATGCATTACACTGCTGCCACACTGATTAGAAAATTGCATGAATAAGTAGGTGTACAGGTGTTCCTAATAAAGTGCTCTGTGAGTGTACACATTTACACAATTTTTTTTCAAACCACAATTTACCTCAGCATTGTGCACATGGTCTGAAAGATAGAGATGACACGCATCATGAATTTAACACTTCCACAGCCACATCCTTGCTTTAAATATTGCATTACGCATTGTGTCATGATAACTTGGACAGACAGACAGATGAAGGCTTTAGCTTGGCTAGCTATGCAGCTATGTTCTATAAGGTTGCTTTTGTAATGTGGCGACAACAAGATTATAGTGTTTGTCTTGAGGGAGATTTAAGGCTTATGGTATAAGCGTTATGTCCCCTCCTCTCAGACTGCAGTGGACTTTGTTGAAGGCTCAAAGTGTTCCACTGGAGCATAAACTTGTAAGGAAGGAAATCACAGAAAAGAACCTAATGATGCTTCACATAAGTATCTTTGGAATGTGACATGTTTGCTAAGGGTTGGTCTCACTGAAAAACTTCCAAACACTGTCTGACATATTATATTACTTGAAGAGATGTTTTTTTCTGTTCTGTATGCAGGTCCAGGGGTTTTCATGGCCCTCCATAGTTATTCTTGTTCCTTTAAGTATATGGAAACTCTTGAATTTGACACATGATTTTCTACTAAATGTCAACCGATAGTGAATTTTACCGATATGATAACTAAGGTGGTGCAAAAGGCAGATAACTGCTAAATACAGTTTATTGTGCAACCAAAATACCAATAATAACCAAGATTTGGAGCATAATGCGGACTATGAAAATGCTCGAAATGCACTTACTTATTTCAGGACTCTTATTTTGAAATGGAGACTTGGCTTTGTTGCAGTGCTCTAGAGTATTTACCAAATTAAGCTTTTTATAGCCTCTATATATTCACTAGATCAAGGATTTTGTATGTATATCCAGATGCGTTTTGGATTCCACATAGTTGCATTTTCTTTACATGACCTTGCTTCAAATTAGAACAATTGATTTGTCTTTGAATTCGTTGAATTCATCAGATGTGTGTAACTTTATGGCAGTGTGCAGTTTGGCAGTGGATGGTGTGGCCGGCTTGTTCACGTGATCCAGACTAGCGCTCTAGCTCACGTGCTGGGGCAGCTGGACTGGACTGAGTCTTCTGCTTCAGGCTGTTCTCGGACATATGTGTCTTTATCCACATTGGGCCACCTGATGTGGAGAAGTTGATATTGCCCATTTCCCCCCCAGTTTGTCATTCTATCTCTCCCTGTGTAACATTTTCTAGACTTAAAATCTTTCCATTTTTAATTCTAACTCATTATTACTCATTTATTTTCTCTCTTGCATTCTTTATTCCACACATCTTGTTGAAGAGATTACTAGAGGATTTTCTATTGGAAGTTGCTGGTTAAGTTCCCAAACATAATGCCTTTTTAGTGCATAACTTGTTTTGCACCGTTTGTGCTACAGACATGATGGTATCTGATGGTACCTAATGATGATTAGGATGATACCTAAAATCTTGCGGCTTGTTTTGGAGCGGTGTGCCGATACTTTTCTAATAGGGATGTGCACAAATAATCGATTAATCAAGAACTCGTTCTGCACCAACTAGTCGACTACTAAACTCACTATTCTAATATCGCAAATTTACTTCTTACATGATTCTTAATGAATTATGCTGAACTATACTGTACTTACTTTCCCTCTGAATGACTCACCAAATCTCAAAGTTACATTTGAATCCACGGGACGCTGTGGATATGTGTTGTCGAAGTGTTGGATGAGAGATGACTAAGTTTGCATGGAAAGAAAATGCGAAGCGGTACGAGAAACTCAAAAGCTTTCCAGACCAGCATGTGTGTATGTCCATTTTTAGGAACCAAAATGTCAAAGAAACTTTGCTTTTTTGACTTGTGCCTTTAAGCAACCACCTAGCAACACCCTGGAAAACCCTCACAACACACTAGCATTGTGATGGCGACTTTTGCACCGGCAATTTTCAAGTTTTCTTTTGAAAATGCAGAAGATTCAATTGAATATTTTTCTCTTCATTTTCAATTTCTCAGCTTCCATTTTAGTGGTCCAGTGATATTGTTGATTCAGTAACCAATGGTAATATCTATTTTACAGAATATTAAAAAAAATCTTCCACAAAATTTACTCAGAATTTACCAGATATATTTAAGAATAGGACATGCTGTCAGTGTACATTTTGGAACTGACACAATTTTGTTAATTGGCCGAGCGGATGGACATGACTTTTGGTTTGATGCAGATAATTCTGAAATGGCCTGACCGATATAAGGGCCTGTAAGATATATCAATCTACCACTAGTCTACATAGCTTCAGAGGTTTGTTTGTTGGTGTCAGGCACTCTGCATCTTACATGTACACACTCTTGCAGACCACACATTTTTCACCCCATTTCTCCTTAACAAAATCACTCACAGCCACCCTACACGTGAAACAAACGTGATGCTGGATAAGAGAGGAAGAACTGAGATGGTGTGGTCACTGTTTCTTCTTTGCCTGGGTTAGAATAAGGCATGAGGCATTTCCTGTGACTCAGCAGACTACAGGAAGAGGACTCACCCAGGCATGAAAGTGTTGTTATGTTTCAGACGGTGCCCAGTTTGTTGAGTGAAACTTCTGCCAAGCTAATGTCCAGCAACGCTGGGAGTTTTGGCCTGGTTTTTGAGGTGCTTTGGCGTAATCGGTATCTTTGAGTCTACACATCCATTTTTGGACATTTCAGGTTTATTTGACCATATATCTATGGCAGCGTTTCACTTCACTTTTAACATCCACACTAACTCCCCTAAACACTTCCCTTTGGGGGATTCCCCTCCGCCATTTTCGAAGTCTGTTCCACTTCGTTAAGTGACCGAGGGAAGTTTCTGTTGACAGACCCTCAACCCCTCAATTTTGGCTGAGGGAGCGAGCCTACGGTGATGTACGCTTCACGCAGCTCCATATCCCACAATGCAACTCAATTGTGACATGACAGTAGATTGCACTTCATTAACCCCACCCCCACACAACTCTAATGTACGATGGAAGTGAAGTTAGGTCAATGAAGCAGTTTAGAAAAGTTATATTGAGATTTAACAGCATAATACTTGTAGCTAACTTAAACTGTTTATCACACAGCTATAGCCTATATGTTCATTGTTATGATAACATTTTCATTTTTGTAAAGCTTGATTAATCATTTCTTGATTAATTAATTCTAATTAAAAAACTTACAACTAAACCTTACCTTGACCTTCAACATGCTCCAAGTGATCAAGGATTTTGGGTGTTCCAGTTAAACCCATTGCATGTCTTCTGCCAGTAATGGACACTCACGCAAAGTAAGCAGTGACGTACATCCAAGTCCATGAGATGGAGGGAAGTTTGCAAGGGAAAGGGATACAAATTTAAAATGGAACACAGCCTGTCAGCTTGATAATATCCTGTTGCATTGTGGGTGGTGAGAGCAGTCGGTTTGTATTTTAGTGTGTTTTTGTGATGGAAACCAATGCTGTGGTCATCCACCCTAGTGATACAAATGTTGTCAAATGAATGGTTGGATCAATCTGTTATTGTATGTATTACTACTTCAGGGACTGGTAACTACGCAAAATGGTACAAATTGCCGTTTTTGCACCAAAATAATTGACACAAATGGAAAAACGAGTTTTCTGCGTTTCCACGCACATGACCACACACATGACTTTTTTATGATTATGGCAAAAATCATAATCAGGATTATTTTAACTATTTAACACGATTACTCATTGACTTTGGAAACATTATGCATTTATTGAACTAAAAAACAAAACAGTGGATTTCCTTGAACTTGAAATGTAAACTGCACTGGGTAGGGGAGGAGAATTATTGTATGTCATGTATGGTAGTCAAATAAAGGAAAGCCTCCATTGCCAACTTTTAAAAAAGGGTGCTCACACTACTATGGAATGAGATTCATGATTCATGAATTAATTAATGAATTATTTTTCAATCTACTAAAGTTGTTCAGTCAAGTGCAGTGAGTGTTTTCTTGTCATGGTTTGTTTGATTATTATAATGAGACACTAGACAGCAGCAGGTCTGTTAGTTTACATTTATGCACTACCATTCAAATGTTTGGGGTCACTTGACGGAAAAGATTATCATGATCTTAAAAATCTGTTGATCTGAGGGCATATGCTTAAATGTTTGAAATTAGTTTTGTTGACAAAAATACAATTGTGCCAACATATTAATTTATTTAATAACAAAACTAACATTTTATAAAAAAAAGATTATTTTTTTTTAAATTGATGACTTGGACCAAATAATTAAGAAAATTAAAAGCAGCCAATAAGTGTCCAACATAGACGGGAACTCCTTCAATACTGTTTAAAAAGCATCCCAGGGTGATTCTGCAAGAAGTTGCTTGAGAAAATGTCAAGAGTTCAAGAGTTTATGTCTGCAAATTCTAGGCAAAGAGTAAATACTTTGAAAATGCTAAAATATAACACAGTTTTGATTTATTTTTTATTTTTTTAGTCTCTTCCTATATTTCCATTTCTATTATTCCATAGTTGTGATGACTTTACTATTATTCTAAAATTTGAAAAAAATATAATAAAAAAATGTAAATAAAAAATGAGTACATGAACCTAAACTTTTGAACGTAGTGTACTTACAAGTCCAAGATTTTAATAAAAATCCACTTTTTTTCTCTGCTGTCTACGTTCACTTTAGACATCACTCTGTGTTTACATAAATACATCACCAAGACGGGCATTTTGGTGGAATTTAGAATTTTAATGCACCGATCAGGTGCATTGGCGCGAGCATTTATTTTTCCATTATTGACGTTTTAATCAGTCTGCTTGTCCGGTTGGGCAAGTAAAATTCTCTTTCACTTCCACCTTCAAAAATCCACTTGTCAAGCGTATATGTCGAGCCCTAATTAAATATTGTATTAAACATTCTCCAATAACAATTGTTTCTTCTGCAGTATAGCTCCTAAAGTAAATGTACGTTGTTTTAAAGGAGTTATAGATGTTATTTTGGAAAACAAGCCAAAAAAGACTGATAAACGTATATTGATCCAGTGTATAATGGGCTAAAACTACAATATCTCACCTTTATGTTCACTTCGATCCATCTTGAACTAAAAAAAAACAAACTTTCTATTCTTAATAGAGCTGCATATCACTGATTTTCTTCATGATAAGATACACACAGTGAACACATATATGTGACACATATATCATGATTCATTACATCACGAGCCATCACGTTATAATCTAGCTGCAGCTAACATGCGTGATGAGCATCACAGCGCCAGAGTGTGCATCAGCCCAGTTTCTGAGTTTATTTTCAGCCAATGTGGCTGTCTATACAGTCAAACATATGGAAACTTCTGTGTCAGATGATAAAGTTCACATTTGTTTTTTAACGGGTGGTGTAGTTGTTTCATTCTAAAGGTGTTGGGCTATAAATGGCCTTAAAAGTAAGCATATTTTAGCTGCATGCACTTGGTTACAGGATCACACCCGAGTTACATCAACTTTGGTTTTTATAAGATTGTGACATATTTAGCAGTCTATTTCATCACACTTTTAACACACAATCACATTGTAAAAAACTATAGTGCATACTTGTGAATTGTATGTGCTAAAAAGTACTACTTTTCTATCTCACAATTCCTCTACTGTGTGAAATCTAGTTTTCATCATCTAAAATCCTTTCAACTAAAGCAATAGTTGTCTGACATGTAACCTTATCTGTGCTACATTTGTGCAAGCCATGAGGAAAGCGATATCTGACTACTGAGTAATTATCCTGGCCTGGTAAGCTCAGGTCAAGTCCCCCTCACAGATGGACTGCAGTAAAGCTGAAATCTCTTCTTCTAGGCGCTGGTCTTCTCTTACAATGATCCACATTTGCATTGAGGCGTGTTGGGGAGTAACTTACAGAAGGGAGTGATGCTGCTAACTTAAATTCAGTAGTGTGATAATAGCTCACATGTTTTCACAATTGTAGCTTTTCCAGGAACAAGCTATTCTTTAGTTGTGTATTAGACATTCTTTAGACATTTTGTCTAATTTTTTGTTCAAGCACCACCCTTGATGTGATTGAATATCTTATGAATATCCGCTGAGTAGACTAGAAGCTCAATCTATGTGTCATTAGAGATCTGTTATCCTCCCCTTTGCGACGATTTAAACATTTGAACATCGATAGTCGAAAACATATCTTTTGATGATTTGTTTTGCATGCTTTTCCGTCTGAATTACATATTTTGTTCTGGACTTCTATGATATAGCATTGGATTATTCAGCCAAGCAAGCTCGCAGACAAGTAAACAATGGCTCATTTTTAGAGAAATCAGATATAATATTATTATTTTTTTTTAGCTATTTGGGTTTACAGCAGCAGTTATTGGAGCAGAAAAGAGAAGTTTGCATATGTTGACTTCAAGTCATATTTCACTTTATAATTCTTTTGAAATTCTTTCGAACTGTGGTATTAACAGAGCTCGGAATCAACTTTTTTACTTGGGAGCACCACCAGCAAAAATGTAGGAGCACCCACCAAAAATTTAGGAGCACCACAACTACAATTTATTTATATATTTATATATATATATATATATATATATATATATATATATATATATATATATATATATATATATATTAACGTATTTCTTTTATTTAAAAACAACACCACCACTGGGGCTTTACACCTCCTGCTATCACGCCGATGATGTTGGCACATGACTTGTCATTTGCGTACATCATATTGATCTCAACGCCATTAATTTTCATGAGCTCCAACATGGGTTTAAATTTAGTAAAGGCAAGCTCTTCTTTGGCGATGGTGTAGGCGGTGTTAAATTTTACGTTCAGCACTGCCAATTGAGCAGATCGTCCGGCAGCATCCTGACGATTAAAAGCTTTAACAAGCTAACCTGATCCTGAATACTTTGCCACACACTTGTCCCGGAATTTCTTGCGCTTGGCACTCTCCCCGTGTTTAATCAAGCTCTCGCTCTTAAAATGTATGGATTCAGTGGCAAACGCAGTGTTACCTGCAACCTCTGTCCAACGCAGTGCATTGAGCCATTTTCATAGCGGTCTTTCAGCCATTCTCTCCGAAAACTGTAAGCCTTCTTTTCTGCTGGTGGATCCACATTTGCTACATGATCGCCATCTCCAACTCCAGGAGTTTCATTATCTGTGACCTTAGGCGGTTTACAAAATAAATCTCTAAGTGTTCTTTTCATCTTCTCTGGTCACGTGACAACGGAGTGTGGTGAAAGGGAGTGACTGACGGCTAATATTAACCAATCTTAAATCTGCATTAATGTTACGAATGGTGGACCAGTCACTGTATCAGCTCACAGCAGGCACATAGTGCAGTAATTAGCGAACATTTTGTAGAGAAATTAAAACCGGTCGCACCACAACAATTATTTGCACTCGCACAAATGCTCTTTGCAATTTTGAGCCTTGTATTAGGGCAACAAAATGTATTTTATAGTCACATTTCTGAGAATGAGAGCTTTCATAGTAGAGTCAACCCATGGAAGGCTGCTGGACCAGACAACATTCCTGGCAGAGTGCTCAAAGGATGTGCAGACCAGCTGGCAGATGTTCTTACCGACATCTTCAACATCTCTCTGAGCAGCGCCGTCGTTCCAACGTGCTTCAAGGCCACCACCATCGTCCCCATGCCAATAAAGTCTTCAGTGTCCTGCCTCAAAGACTACCATCCCGTCGCACTCACACCCATCATCATGAAGTACTTCGAGAGGCTCGTCATGAGGCACATTAAGACCAGGTGCCCCCCTCACTAGACCTACTGCAGTTTGTGTATCGTCCAAACCTTTCAACATACGATGCCATGGCCACCAGCCTCCATCTGGCTCTCACCCACCTAGATAAAAAGGACTCATATGTTCGAATGCTGTTCATAGACTTCAGCTCAGCATTCAGCACAATCATTCCCCAGCACCTGATTGGAAAGCTGAACCTGCTGGGCCTGGACACCTCCCTATGCAACTGGATCCTGGACTTCCTGACTGGGAGACCTCAGTCAGTCCGGATCGGGAAAAGCATCTCCACCACCACCCCACTGAGCACTGGAGCCCCCCAGGGCTGTGTGCTCAGTCCACTGCTGTTCACTCTGCTGACTCACGACTGTGCAGCAATGCACAGCTCGTATCACATCATCAAGTTCGCCGATGACACAACCGTGGTGGGTCTCATCAGCAAGAACGATGAGTCAGCATAGAGAGAGGACGTGCAGCGGCTAATGGACTGGTGTAGAGCCAACAACCTGTCTTTGAATGTGGACAAAACAAAAGAGATGGTTGTTGACTTTAGGAGAGCACAAGGTGAACGCTCTCCACTGAACATTGACAGCTCCTTTGTGGAGATCGTCAAGAGCACCAAATTACTTGGTGTTCACCTGGCGGAGAACCTCACCTGTTCCCTCAACACCAGCTCTATTACCAAGAAAGCCCAGCAGCGTCTCTACTTTCTTCAAAGACTGAGAAAAGCACATCTCCCAACCCCCATCCTCACTACATTCTATTGAGGGACTATTGAGAGCATCCTGAGCAGCTGCATCACTGCCTGGTTTGGGACTGCACTGTCTCTTACTGTGTCTATTGTCCTGTTCATTGTCAGTAATTTATTGTTCTGTCCCGTACTTTTTGCACAGGTTTGCACGTGCACTTTATATAGGTATTTTATTTAGTCTGTGTAGTCTCATGTGGTTCTGGGTTTGTCCTATGTTGTTTTATGTAGCACTATGGTCCTGGAGGAACATTGTCTCATTTCGCTGTGTACTGTACTAGCTGTGTATGTATGAGCGTTCTTGAGTTGACTGACAGGTGATGTCTGTATCTAAAAGATTATTGGCTCTTTAACCTGTAAGGACTTCCTTTTCTTTATCCGCCATTTTGGTCGTTCCAATTTCTACCATTCGTTCTAATACACGTGCTCTGTTTTGGGCTAAATAGTCTCTGGTTGTATGTAAGGGATTATGTACACTCAGCCGTTTTATTTAGCAATATGGACTGTCTGACTCTACATTATCCAGTCTATTATTTACACCATGTCCTAACCAGACACGACACAACATCACATCATGCAATATAAGTTTTCTTTGTTTTTTGGCCACAGAATGCAGCGATTGACAGAATCAAGTATTACAGAGAATCATTTTTGTAACTAGCTTGCCGTGTAGCTAACTAGCTCGCTGCTTTTTAAAAGATTAGCTTGAATTTAGAGTAACTACTTTAAGTTATTTAAGCTGCTTTAAGTTATATTATGAAATCCCTTCCACAACACTGGGTTTGAGACACTGGTCATGTGACTGGAACTCATAATTGAGTTAAATGAGCACTTTTTCTTAAACACTTTGTTTAGTCGTGAGCTTGTTTTTGTTTGTGTGTTAGTAATTGACACAGCCTGTTGAATTGGGTGTGATTTGTTTCTCACAGAAAAAGCCACAGAAGGCTCCCTGCAGAATGAAGACTGGACACTCAACATGGAGATCTGTGATATCATTAATGAGACTGAGGAAGGGTGAGAGACCAGCGCGCATACACACACACACACACATCATCTGCTGAAACCTCATTGACAAAAGAAACAGTAAGAAACAGAGCTTTATGAACAGGAGACTAACTGGGAGTGTGCTGTCATAACATCCGTCAGTGCTCCATCTATAATGGGTTTCCTATTGGCACTGTTTACTATTAAAGGCATAGTTCACCAAAAATGTATTCCCGTATGAAGTAAAATTTTTATCAGCAAGAAGTTAATGGAGACTGGGGCTGTCGAGCTCCAAAAAGAATGAAAAAGCACTATAAAAGACTATAAAAGTCTCTTACACTGTATTCCAAGTCTTCTGAAGTCATATGATAGCTTTGTGTGAGCAAAGGAACAAAATGTGAGTAGTTTTAACTGATAATCGTCCCCTCTGCCAAAACTATTAAATCACATTTGCGCTCACATATATTAATTTATGCTTCGTCGAGACATATTGCACCAGTTTTTACATCAATGATGACAAACGTTACTGGTTCTTGTGTCTCGTAACCATCCGGAATGTGCCTAGTTTGAATATGCAGAAGTTCAAATGAGTTTGACAGCTGGAGATTTAATTTTCAGAAGAAAAAAAATGTCATAAAGGTTTGAACTAACATGAAATTGAGTAATTGAAGACAGAATTTGGGTAAACTATTTGAACACAAGTGTGTGGTGCTAAATACAGATGTTAACCAGGTCCAGCGTGACACCAATTCAACTCTATTAGAGGAGGTCAGGGTAACATGTGACCACATCACATTTGTAGTGAAACTGCATATGTGTTCCAGACAGCCTTGTAGTCTCCTAACACACAGTCACTGAAACCAAACAAAGGCTTTAAACTTTGACAGCAAGGTACGACTCTTAGAGAAAACAGTCATCCTATCAATACATTTGTAAATGCCCTTTTACAGTCCTTTTTTTCCAAACTATAAATCTTTCCTTTCTGTTTCACACACACACACACACTCACCAAACTGGCACTACAGGCTCGTCTCTGTTTTGCTTGTGAGAACACTGCACTCTGTTGTGGCCTGCTTTGTTTGTGCTGGTATTTTCCTTCTGTATTCAAATTTGTGGGAGTTTACAAGAATGTGAACCATGTTTCCAGTTTTTAATTATTTATTTAATCATTCACATAAATGCCTCACTATGTGGATTATGTTTAAGCGTACATATGGACTTGTATTGGGCTTTGTAGCTATATCCCTGCCTTTTATGGTTGAATACGCAATAATTTTGATGTAATGTGACATTTAAGTACTAGGCTATTTAATATAGAAACTGCCAGTTGCTTTTTGTCCCTGCTGTTTCTTTTTTCACTTCTATCATATCGTTCAACTTCCCATAATGCAAGAGGCTGTTACTACAGTTCCTCTTCTCTCTTAGACTTTCAAGTGCATAATTTCACGTAAAGTAGGCTGAGTGGGATAGACGTACAATCTGTTTGTACAATTGTACTGCCTTAAAGGGATAGTTTACTCGAAAAGGAAAATTCTGTCATCATTTACCTCATGTTGTTCCGAACCTGTATAAATTTCTCTTATGTTGAAAACAAAAGGAGATGTTGGGCAGAATGTTAGCCTCAGTCACATTTCACATTCATTATATGCTAAAAGAGTAGCATCAACATTTCTCAAAATGTCTCCTCTTGTTTTCCAACGTGGAAAGACATTAGTTTGTAAAGACGTCGTAATTTACCATTTTTTAATAGATTTTTTTCCGCCAATTTGGAATGCCAAATTCCCAATGTGCTCTAAGTCCTTGTGGTGGCGTAGTGACTCGCCTCAATCTGGGCGGCAGGGGACGAATCTCATTTGCCTGAGACCATCAGTCCACTCATCTTATCAATCAAATCAATCAAATCAAATCACTTTATTGTCACACTACTGTGTACACGAGTGCAACAGCAGGTGAAAGTCTTGTGTGCAGTTCCGAGCAACATTGCAGTCATGACAGTGACGAGACATATACCAATTACAATAAACAACATATTTACACAACACAATTTACATAACAAATGTACACAATACACACAATGTAGAATACACATACACTAGATACGGGTATAAATATATATAAACACTAATTGAATTGGGAGAATATATTGACAGAATGAGGATTAATAAAGTGCAGTGCTGATTGTTGATCGTGAGAGATCATGTGTTCAAAAGTCTTATTGCTTGTGGGAAGAAGCTGTCATGTAGTCGGGTGGTGCGGGTCCTGATGCTGCGATACCGCCTGCCTGATGGAAGCAGTGAGAGCAGCCCATGACTCGGGTGGCTGGAGTCTTTGATAATCCTCCGAGCTTTATTCACACACCGTCTGTTATATATATCCTGGAGGGAGGGAAGCTCACCTCCGATGATGTTTCTGGCAGTTCGCACCACCCTTTGCAGGTCTTTGTGGTTGTGGGCGGTGCTATTGCCATACCAGGCAGTGATGCAGCCAGTCAGAATGCTCTCTACAGTACTGGTGTAGAACCATGTGAGGATGTGTTGGTTCATTCCAAACTTCCTCAGCCGTCTCAGGAAGAAGAGGCGCTGGTGAGCCTTCTTCAGAACGGCCTCAGTGTGGACGGACCATGTGAGTTCCTCAGTAATGTGGACACCGAGGAACTTGAAACTGCTGACTCTCTCCACCGGTGCTCCATTAATGGTGATGGGGCTGTGTTCTCTGTCTTTCTTCCTTTCTTTATTACGTTGCTTGTTGAGCGCGTTACCATGACACAACTCACCACGCGCCCCACCAAGAGCAAAGCACAATATAGAGACCATGAGGAGGTTACCCCATGCGACTCTACCCTCCCTAGCAACCTGGCCAATTTGGTTGCTAAGGAGTCCTGGCTGAAGTCACTCAGCACACCCTGGATTCAAACTCTTGACACCAGGGGTGGTAGACAGCATCTTTACTACCCAGGCCCCTCGTAATTAACATTTTTGAGTGAACTCAACCTGTAGGTTCATACAGTAGGTTTCAAACTAAATTGCTGAAATGAAATGAACACTTTTATCCACTCAAAAGTTTAAAATAAATAAATAGAATAAATAAATAAAACAGAAATAGGTTATCATCCATTGACAGTCATTTTGGATCTGATACGAGGCGAAATGTCCACTTCTGTTAATAGGCCGAACTTGAAAAGTTATTGACAGAGGCCAGACAATAATCTAAAAAAAATGGCCAAAATATCAACCAATTCATTGGCCTGGCCAAAATGTATCTACTAGTTTGATCAAACACCACAAGGTTGATTTATGAGCTATTAGCATTGATCCCTTGATCACTACTTCAAAAGCTCAGGTTACTGAATCTGTTATAAGTGATATGTGTAAGAGTAACATACTTGGCTAAAAACATTAGCTAGATTGCAAAGTTGCAATGTAGTATGAAGTATGTATAATTCTCTCAAAAGCTCTTTTAGCTCTTGTCAAGTCATATACACTGTGTGTGCCCACAGGCCCAAAGATGCCATGCGTGCGGTGAAGAAGAGACTCAACGGCAACAGAAATTTCCGGGAAGTGATGCTGGCTCTCACTGTGAGTGACTAATAGCTGGACATGAAAGTATTTGGATACTTAAAATGTCATTACATAAAAAAAAAACCCCCATCAAACCAAAGTAGTAGATTAACTGTTCAAAATGAAGACAAAAAGTATTTGGACACATTGTGGTTGTCAAATGGTGTCCAATAATAATGTGAACTACACCTGTGGTCATTCTGCTAGAACAGCGTTTCTCAAACTGGGGTCCGTGAACCATGGGAAATCCCTGAATTGTGAACATTGTGTTGCAATGTTGTAAGTAAATAGGAAATAAATAGCAATAAAAAAACTTATCGATGTAAAGCTACTGACTACTATAAAAATACACCATAATAGACGTTTGGAACAATGTAATCAAATGGCCTTAAGGCTATAATTTGTCGATTCTGAACCGCAAATTTAAGTGTGGGGAAATTCCATGGTGACAGCAGCTTCTCTTATTGCTGAATGAATATCGCATTACACATGTTATTTACAGAAGTTCCCGCTGATGACATTGGACAATACCCAACTGACATTGAGACATGGAGCTGTTGCTCCATCCAGTAAAAGGAAGAAGGGGTTTAACAACATGTACTTTAAATTATCGACCACAATGAGAGTGAATATTCACAAGCCACTGACCAGCACTGGATTAGTCCCCATTTCTGACTGTATATACTTAGAATTATTTTGGTTAATCTTGCTAATGCTATATATCATATATTTTTTCAAACAGTGTCCCTTATTTTAACCATACCATCTGTCTGATAGAGGAATAGGCCTACTTAGGAAAACGTATTCTCCCTTCCTTCCTTTTATTTGCAGAAAAGCAAAAAGTGACCATTAACAATGACATTAAATAATGATTAAATGGTGTTATTGTATCATTACTGTTGTGATATTATAGTAACAATTAAAGACGACTTAATCAGTCCTCAACTCTTTATTTTTCTTCATACGAATATGGTGCTTTACTCATGTTTAAACACAAGCTTTGACTATAGGGGGAAATCATAATCATTTATGAAGAAAATCAGAAGGCTACTGTTTGAGCTTAGTGGTGATCTCCGTGATGTTTAATCCTGCGGATGGCGCTAAATCCTCAGCTCGTTTGTATTGTTGTATTTCTCTCATGTAAATTGCATTACAATCGCTGGATGTAAATGTAATTGAGACACTTTGCACACAGAAGCCTGACACAAAAGGACAGCAGTGCCTGGCCATTCTTATTGGAGATCATTTTTATACTGCTAGTAAATAATACAATATTTGTTGTGATGGTGGTGGTGAGGCGGGGGGTCCGTGAAGAATTTTGGGTTATGAAATGGGTCCTTGGTTCAAAAAAGTTTGAGAAACCCTGTTCTAGAGCACCTGTGTAACTTCATACATCCAATAAAATCAGGTGGTTAAAAGTCATTTCAACAATGAAATTAAAAGTTAATTCTCAGAAAATCCTAGCATTTTATTTTTTTTTACAGATGCCACTTTGTTATTTTGATATATTGCTATGTGATGCGATGTCATTCGAATGTTTTAAGTGTGGCTCAAATGTTTTGGGGGCACTGTATGTCCTTATGGAGCAGTAGATGATTTATGTTGTGGCAAACCCTTTAGTTCACACTGTTGTTTTGAATTTTTATTTTTTTGTCTCTGATGCTCTGCACCATTAATAGTTGAAAGCGACTGAGTACTTTGTATACTTCTGCAGGAAAGCCGAAAGCTATTTTGACACTTAAAAGAGGTGTTTTGTGACTCTGTGCTGTCTTCTGGAGCCTCTAAACTTGTCTTGATGAAGAATCTCAACTACTTTCTGTCCTTTTTCCATCATCTAGGTGCTGGAGACTTGTGTGAAAAACTGCGGACACCGTTTTCACGTCCTTGTTGCGAACAGAGACTTTATTGAAGGTGTCCTGGTGAAGATCATATCTCCTAAGACCAACCCCCCTGCCATAGTGCAAGACAAAGTGCTATCACTGATTCAGGTGTGTTGCCAAATCCATCTTAACACCCTTCATTTGTTTCTGCAATAATAACATGCAATCACAGTTGCCTGAATTCTAAAGACGTGGTCACATTTACCTTTACACGCTGAAATTCTGCGGGCGAAGATGGCATGGGCAGATGTTGAGCATGTGTGATGCCAGTAAAAAACTAATTGCCAAGCAGCCTCTTTTTAATGCTGCACTTTATACTCTGTGAAAATGAAGTTAACTTGCTGCTAAAATTAAATCCTTCTCCATTGTGAATATTCAGTATAGCTGTATACGAAGCACCGCCCACAAAGGTCACTGTCAAACCAAGCAACTTCCTTTTGGTCAACTAATTAGGGCTGTCGAATTAAAATGAGAAATTAGAATATTCATTGAATTTAAGGAAAAAAAAAATCCACATTCGAATTTGTGTGCCAAGAACTGATGATGACCTCAATCTTGGGCTAACAAAGGCTAGACACAGTGCAACTAATACGGTTTATTGCAAAGAATGTTCTTTGCAATAAAATAACACAGTGCTGTATGGATGGTTGCAAAAGTGTTTGGTGTGAACTGCCCCTTACAGTTGGTGGAGATACTTGGCGATTACGTTTTGATATCTTAGAAGTAATAATATATCACAGTGCTGTATGTTTTATGTATTCAATGTGCCCTCTTGTAGACTAAGGAAACAACATCAATGTAATAATCAGCTGACTTTAAAATTCAAATTTAATTAACATTTTGGAAATATTTAAGGGACAAATTTGAATTTTGGGTGTTTTCACACTTGTAGTTCGGTTCTCTTGGTCCTCTTTGACCAAAAATGAAAATGATACATTTAGTCATAGTTCGTTTAGCGTCCATACTGGCATTTTTAACACCAAACCTAACGATACAAAACCAAAGGCATCAGGGAAAAGTTATGACCTGATTGGACAGCTTTTATGACGTACTGTATATTTTTTGACGGAACTTACCGAACATCCAAAACTATGTTGGCGATATGCGCTCGTTGGGAGTATATATGTATATATGGTGGTATTTTTACCAATTGAGAACAAACAAAGAGTAAATTTGTAAAGGAGTCAAAACAATGCCAGGAATTCCTCCGTTGTACATACAAACGAAGATATGCTGCAAGGACGGCTGACGGGCGGTTCCGATGCCAGTACCGAACTGTAATGGGCAACATAGCTCCTATGATGAGAAGAACCAGGTATGCTTGAGGTCAGTATTAGGCAAATTACTTCCTGTTTTTGGTTAGTTTAGACGTCTTTGGTCCATGTTACGTTCATATATCAATCGAACCACACCAGAGTATGTTTGGAAACGGACCAAGACCCTCTTTTCAGGCAGTCTCGGTTCGCTTGTTTAGTGCACATCAAGGATCGAGTTACAGCATTCACACTTGTTCAAATGAACCGCACTAACAGAGCAAACGCACCAGAGTTCGTTTTAATTGAACCAAACATACCAAGTGTGAACACAACCTTAGTTTCTCTGCACAATTGACAGCCCTATGGCGAGTATGACATCAAAGTTCAACAAACTTGAACTCTACATGAAATGGGGAAATTCTTCACCATTGGAAGAGCTTCCTGCTAAATTCCCATTAAAATGACTTTGTTTCAAATACCTTATTTCTGGTCTTCCCGCCGGATGTCCACTGTCTCACAAGCAAATGACACATTGAAATATTGCTCTTGTCTCGAGAATAACACGCATTTGATTCAGCTGCCAACTGGTTGTGTGGCCACTACATGGAGAGAAATTAAGATGAATTTTAGGCAAAATGCCATTTAAAGTCATAAAATTGCTCCTGAAATTCAAAATGTGGGGGCAAAAAAATGCCCTTGTATTAAATGTGTTTGTTGTTTATTTGTAACCTCTGATTTAGTAGATGTTGAAGTACTTTTTAGGGCATAATACATTCTCAGACTGAAGAATTTGTATTAATGAATTGATTAAATTGACATTTTGACATATAAACAGATAAGACACAGTTTAAAAAAATGCCCTCATGAAGGTAAACATTGCCAATGAGAATCAAATACAGGTGGCAAGTATTGACCCTAAATGTAAAAATAATTTCTGAAACTGGGTCACTTTTCGTGAAATATGTCATGTTTTTTAGCTTTGTTCAGCTCTGAAATATTTTATTGGCACATTGTACTCTTGTACTGTTTTTGTACTTCAAGTAGCCTGTATGTACGTGTACTTCATGTGTTTTCTTTTGGTGCAATAAGCAATCTTAAAGGTGCTGTTTTTGTTCAGGGAAAGGTTGCAAAAAATGTTCCTACTCCCTGAAAGATTATACTGAAATAATTGCCATGAGATATCTCACTGGTCGCTGTGACAACTCTAGACTTTGCACAGCAAACAAAAATTTGTCCACGGGCGATTTCGACCTGTCAGTTGTTTTGAGCGTTCTCATAGTATTGTAGTTTCAGCAAATTATTCAAGCTTACTGCCATTTTTATGCCATGTTGTTCATAACAGTTGTCAGTTGAGGGCGCTATTTTAACAACCATTTCTGCGCATTGTTGGTCTCAATAAAACTCATTTGGTATCTTTGGAGGTTGGGGTTTTGGAAAGGGGGCGTGGCTAATCTAACAGCTCAGGCTCGTGGAAGTAGAGCGGCTAAAATGGCTTACAACACCTTTAAGTACTAGTAGTCTGTCTTTTTTTTTCTTGCTAAGTATTTAAAGAATACTATACATGCATTTTAAAAAATACAGAATTGAATTGTTAATTGAAATTTCATAGACTTTCAGGCCCCTCTTATGGCCACTATTGGGCAACAACTATTTTCCTAACATCCAGAACATCTGTTCTGCCAAATTTGCCAATTGTGGTCCTTTTCTCCTCTTTCCCATCTGGTTGAACCCCAATGCTTGCCAGTTTTGGCTGTTTTTATCAAGAGTGGTAATAAGCAATAGTGGTTAATGAATGATACGGAAGGACAACTCAATGTGTATGTGCTTGAATTTGTAGGCTCCTGTTACCGACTAAAAATCAAGAGTCATTTCCTGTGGGACAGCCCCTTCACTTCCCATCCTGCCCACTGTATGTTAACCAATCATCTCTCTGCATTTGTGTCTTTTCCTCAGGCTTGGGCAGATGCTTTCAGGAGTAGCCCAGACCTCACAGGAGTCGTACATATTTATGAGGAGCTAAAGAGGAAAGGAATTGAGTTTCCCATGGCAGATCTGGACGCTCTGTCACCAATCCACACACCTCAACGGGTAAGACACATTCAACAAAACACACTTTCATATCTGTTTCCATTCATTTCTTCTCATCTTGTGTGTCTTTCTAGGGCGTACCCGAGGTGGATCCAGGCACACACAAGTACTGTGCGCCCTCCAAGCCCATGACAGCATCTCAGACGGCTCCTAAACCTGCTGCTGCGACCCAAAACCTTGACCCCACCCAGATCCCAACTGTATCGGGTCCCATTACAGCAAACCCAGAGCAGGTCACACTCCCTACAGGATTGACTTTCATACATTCAACACTACAATGCTATGCGTAGAATCTAATATTCTGCATAGAAAATGCTAGATTTTCTGCTACTGCCATTTTGAACATGAAGTCATGGATTAGCTGTACAATATGACAATTATATTCTTAAAGGGACAGTTCACCCAAAAATTAAAATTCTCTCATCATTTACTCACCCTCATGCCATCCCAGATGTGTGAGACTTTCTTTCTTCAGCAGAACAGAAAAAAAGATTTTTTGAAAAATATTTCAGCTCTGTAGGTCCATACAAGGCAAGTGAATGGTGACCAGACATTTGAAGCTCCAAAAATAACATAAAGGCAGCATAAAAGTAATCCATAAGACTCCAGTAGTTAAATCCGTGTCTTTAGAAGTGATATAATAGGTGTGGGCGTGAAACAGATCAATATTTGTGATCCCATCTGGGATGGCATGAGGCTGAGTAAATGATGAGAGAATTTTGGGTGAACTATCCCTTTAAAAAAACGTATTACTAGGTTATTACTTTACAGTTTTAAAGTACCACCATTTCAGTAATCAGTACCAATAGAACGCTACAGTCTGGTTCTGGAAATAAATATCCCATTAATTTACTTTATTAAAAAATGTAAATATTAATATAAATATAATTTATACATTTAAACAATGGTATTTTTTGGTATCAAAGTAATGGTATTACTGTATAGAATGTTTTAGTTCATAACTAGGATTAATGTGCAGTCAGGAAACCAGCCCTGCATTTGTTTGTGGTTTAATTTGCAAATATTTTGTTCGTGTGAACAGATCGCGAGGCTGAGAAGTGAGCTGGATATTGTGCGTGGGAACATTAAAGTGATGTCAGAGATGCTGACAGAGATGGTACCGGGCCAAGAGGACACTTCTGATCTTGAACTACTCCAGGTATACTCTTTTACAGAGAACATGCATATAGGATATTATGGTGCATATTTGCATAGTGCAGTTGAACCCAAATGAAATCTAGGGAGTAAAGCAATCAAATCTTAAAATGCTGTTGTTTATTTTTGGCTTAGCGGTAAGTGCAAGTTACTCCAACACATTGTGCCATCTAATCTAGGTTGCAACATTTGCGGATTCAGTTCATTTCCCATCTTCTTTATACTCACCTCTATAATAAAAGTGTCAATAAATGAAAACTAAAATAAGTCCCAAAAAGACTGGAAATGACTCGCCACCAAAAGGGGGCATCGTAATACAGAGATTAAAAGCGGAGAGCAAAGGAACCTCATCTGGTAGTCATGTGCATGTTTATGTTCTGATCTGGGATCATTGTACTTAATCACGAATCTAACTGTATTTCAAGCAGGAATATTAGTAGCACATGAACAACATTATGCATTTTTGTGTAATCAGGAGTTGAACCGGACGTGTCGAGCCATGCAGCACAGGGTAGTAGAGCTCATCTCTCGCGTTGCAAACGAGGAGGTCACCGAAGAGCTGCTGCATGTCAATGATGATTTAAACAACATCTTCCTGCGCTACGAGAGGTGAGAGAAGCTGGCGGACAGAATAGTTGTGAACACTTTGATCTCAGTGGAATCTCTTTAAATGAATATTTCACCACAAAACGAATATTCTGTCATTATTTAATCACCATAATGTTGCTCCAAACCGGTATGACTTTCCTTATTCTGTAAAAAGCTTCACACAGCTTTTTGCTTGAAAGTGAATGATGACACCGGGATGGGAAAACAAATAGCTCCTACAACAACAGTAAAAGCTATCAAAGTCTTGTGGAGCCTTATGATCACTTTATGTGATCAGACAGAAATCATTATTCACTCTCAAATCAAATTATTGATCAACTCTGGTTTTTGCGGTGCAAATGCTGAGCACATAAAGACTTTCTGAGTGAACTAATGTCTTGCAGCTCAGCTTTTCCTTTGATTTCAGCTGCTTTCCTCAAGAGCAGAGCTACAGAGAACATCCAGGGCACAAAAACACACGAACATTTCTTTCATCTGGATTTTGACGAGTGTTTTTGATATTTCACCAGCTCTCTGTTCTCACAGGTACGAGAGATACAGAGTAGGCAGAGCGGCACAAAACAACGGGGTGAGTTTGACACTGCAGTATTGTGTAAAAATTAGCCGCTTTTGTTCTTTTATCTGTGTAACATTTTTGTTACTTTGATGTCTAATGGATGTCTTTTACTAAAAGTTTGTCTGTTAAGCGCATGCATTTGTTTGTTTTTTTCCTTTATTGTTTGCTTGGTGTTTAGCTGAGAAAGGCAAGTATGATACATCTCTGTCACACATACAGTAGTGGTGTTCAGAAGTCTTGAGTCCACATTGAAAATCTTGGATGTCTGATTTAAACCTGGAAATAAAGAATTTAAGTAAAGAAACATTATGACGTGCAATTAATATTACATATATTTACGATTCTGCACTATTTCTAAGTCACTTATCAAATAAGCAAATTGTGACATTGACCTTGTTTGTACAAAAGGTCAAATTTTCTAGCTTCCATTGAAGCACACAAAATGCTTTTTGGAATATTCTCAAATCATGCTGGAGAACATGCATCATCAGGTTTTACTCAAGCTTGTGGAGTCCATGTCAACTTGAGTGATGCTGTCATTAAAGAAAAAGAGGGACATACCAAATAATATTACATTCTGAAACTCATCTTTTCACTCAAATTGTTATGCTGATAATATAATTAGTATTGGCAAAAATTAAAACATTTCAAAATAGAAGCAGTTTTACAAGTTGACTCAGACATTTGAATCCTTCTGTGTGAGTGGAGTGGGGTTTTAAATATGACTGACTCTATTGTTTCACATGTATTGTGTCACACTCACCTCCTAGAAATAAAAATACACAGATCAGCCACAACATTAAAACCACCTGCCTAATATTGTGTATGTCCCACTCGTGCTGCAAAAACAGCACCAATCCACATCTCAGAATAGCATTCACAAATGTACAGAGTGGTTATCTGAGTTACTGTAGACTTTGTCAGTTCAAACCAGTCTGGTCATTCTCTGTTGACCTCCCTCAATACTCAAACCAGCCCATCTGGCACCAACAATCATGCCACAGACCAAATCACTGAGATCACATTTTTTCCTCCTTTCTGATGGTTGGTGTGAACATTAACTGAAGCTCCTGACCTGTATCTGCATGATTATGTGCATTGCACTGCTGCCACATGATTGGCTGATTAGATAATCACATTGATGATAGCTGGTGCTAGTTGGACTGTAACTTCTGGGATTTTCACACATAACAGTCTCTAGAGTTTACTCGGAATGGTCCCAAGAACAAAAAACAACCAGTGAAGGTCAATTCTGCGGATGGAAATTCCTTGTTGATGAGAGAGGTCAACAGAGAATAGTCAGACTGATTAGAACAGACAAAGTCTACTGTAACTCTGTAGATAAACGCTCTGTACAATTGTGAATGATATTCTCAGATGCAGTTTGGCACTGTTTTGGTGGCACGAGGGGGACATACACAATATTAGGCTGGTGGTTTTAATGTTGTGGCTGATCTGTGTATTATTTGACCATTTTCTTTCCTGCTTGTTCTATCATTTACATACACACTTTGGTCCCCCTTAGAAAAAGTGGTGGTGGTACTATGGTACAGTGATGGTATTACCATGGTACTAAATGATTACTGCATTTAAATGGCACGGTATTTCTCCTTGGTACTTCAAAGAACATCATGGTATTACCTACAGTACAAAAGCCATGACATTTAGCAGTGAAATGTAAAAAATACACATGGTAATCCCATTCTACTTTGTAGTTCTTTAGGTAGTGCCTATAGAAATCCTTTTCACTCTTTTTCCTTTTAAAACCAAAATGTAGATTTATTCCTTAGTATGTTATTTTATTATTTCTTGACTCAGTAATGGTTTTAAATATTTAATGTTCAGCAGATAACAAAATGTGTTTGAAAAAAAATGACTGTTGTCGTTTATTATGTTGACCTGATGAAGCTAACATACTGTTAAGGCCCCGGTATACGTCTGGAGAAGTTCTCCATCGTTCAGGGGTAAAAATAAGTTCTAAACAGCCGAGCAACGGTATACTGTTTGTGAAGATTCAGACGGCCGCCAAACTGCTCTGGGAGGCGTCAATTTAAATATGATGACACTCAATAAATCCTGAACTATTGTGACATTAAAATGTATTAACAATTACTGTATGCCTCATTCTATGAATAGAATTTACACGAGATCAGTAAATGAAGCTTTTTTAACCACTCGATTATGATTTAAAGAAATATATAAAGCAATTTGTGTTGTTTACATAGTGAATTCATGACACTATTGAGTTAATGCTATACGCGGCCATAATATGTGCAGATTGCACTCTTTTATTGTCATTTATGATGACACTGATACTATTGCAAAGATGGGTGTATAAAAGAGCCTTTGTTTGCAGAATACAAAAAAAATAATAATGATGATATCTTACTTTGGGCAGATGTATGAATAGCTTTGGCTGCAGATGACGCATGAGTGAATGGGCACTTGAGAGTATTTGAGTAGATATTTTAGACTGATTAAACCATAAAAGAAAATCGCATTAAATGTTCTTGGAAAATGTCTCTATGTGAACTGTCGTACAGATGTTGGTAAATTTGCACCAGCTCACTAATAACTGCCATTCTTGACTGACTAAACTGTGTAAACAATGTAGGTGGAGCTTCAGGTCACATCTACCAATAACGTGGACCAATGGCAGTAATAAGGTGTTTAGCAGCCGGTTAGAAGTTTTCCTAAAAGTTCGCCCAGGTGAGCTGTTACGAACCATCGAAATGAACGCAAAAACACCTTCTTTTTAGCCAGATATTGCTCTAAATGACATCACACCCATTCGTTCTTTGATTTCGTATGGCGTATACCGGGGCCTTTATTCTTTGTTTGGGGTTTTCAAAAAATCCCTTAAGCAGCGAGAACATTTCTAACACTTAAGTCCTTCTAGAGCTTTCAAACTACGCCCAACGGTCAACGAATGTAGAAAGGAAGCCACGCCTTGAGTTAAAAGAGCCAATCACCTTTTAGATATAGACATCGCCTGTCAATCAGCTCGAGAACGTGCATGCGTGTTAGCTATACAAGCCAAGAAAAATGTTGTTTTTTTTGTGTAATCTGGGGTAAAGAATCACAATTTATGATACCACTTTTGTCAGATTTTAATGCTGATTTGAAATCTGTTCTTTGGTCGTAATCTTGACTAAACTTCCCCATTAAAGTTGATAGTAGCTGCACTTGTATGCCACTTGTTTACATAAAACTAAAATAGCTGTCCTGGTGTGTTCCAAAGATGGCCGACAGTGGACTGACTCGCTAGAAAGACTTTGCTAAAGGTTATCGACAAAGTCATCTACTTTAATGGGGAAAGCCCGAAATCTCCAAAATGGTTCTTTAAGATTATGATCAAAGAAAAGATTTCAAATCCGCAATAACAGCTGAGAGTACTGGTATCATAAATTGTGATTCTTTACCTCAGATTAGGCAAAACAATTTTTATAGCCAATGCACATGCGTGTTCTCAATTTGATTGACAGTCTGTATCTAAAAGGTGACAGGCTCTTTTAACTGTAAGGCGGGACTTCCTTTCTACATTCGTTGACCATTGGGCGCTCAGAGCTCCTTGGTTGACCGTTCCAATTTCTCCCATTCATGTTAATAGAAGTGGCTCATCTCTGCTAAATAATCTCTGGTTTCGCACATCGGATGATCAACTGAATGCTCGTTAATTCAAACTCCAACTGTCAGAAATTTAAATTTAAACAAACACACACAAAGCCTTTAATCTGGTTTAAATCTCTCTCTCTCTCTCTCTCTCTCTCTCTCGCTCTCTCTCTCTCTCTCTCTATGTTAGCTATCTATCTAAATAGCTTGCTGTTTGTCTTACTGTAATGTCTGTATTACCATGAAATTTAAAACTTATAAAGTTTAAACTTTTAAACTTTCAGGTAAGACTTTGTCAAGCCAACATCAAAGTTTGTCTTCACAAACTTTACCTGTCTAGTTTATTATGTTATGTTATGCCAGTACTTTTCACTGGCAGTAAAGAGACCTTATTCATGCTAACGCCATCTTTGATTTTGAAAGGGAATTACAACGAGGCTGTGAGGGATAGATTTACCATCTCTTCAGTGGCAAGAACTGTTTAAAGCTTTACAATGCTCCTAGATAACATCTGATTTTCCACCACTCGTGTTGTCTGAAGTTCTTTGTATACTGAATGTTCTTGGACAGATATTTTATCAATATTTTGCCCATGGCGCTGGCGTGAATAAGGCCTATTGATCCTGACTGATAACTCAGCAGTACTCCAGAGGCTGCTTTAGTGAGTGTGTGTCTGTGTTGTGAACGCTCAGGTCCTGAATGAGGCATCAGAAGAAGATAATCTGATAGATCTGGGTCCTGGTTCTCCTGCAGTGGTCAGTCCTCGGGTCAGTTCTGCACCCACACATACACCAGCATCCACTGTGCAGCCTCCTAATGCTGCTGCTGCTGCTGCTGCTGCTGCTGCAAGCACTGCCTCCCTCTCTACACAGCTGGCAGGACTTGGTGAGGATCTCTCACACACACACACACACACACACACACACAGGCTATTTTGGAACTATACTGTGTCAAGCTACTCATAATTTAAGAAAAATCTCAAAGTAAAATCAAGGGGGGCAATGCCACCCCATATAATTTAGAAACATCACTGTATGTTGCTATTGTTCTCCCGTTAGATGTGGGTGTAGACAGCGTTAGCGGCACTCTTGGCTCTCTCTCTGCTCACAACCCTCAGGACGACTTTGACATGTTCGCCAACACCAGGTCCAGCTCTCTGGCAGACCAGCGCAAAAAGTAGGTGTCCATTTCCCCAACGTTAAACCAGTACCACACGGAACATCAACTCTAAACTCTTTTCTCCACTTATTTTCCAGTGTTAAATACGAGGATCCTCAGGCTCTGGTTGGCCTAGCATCTGCTTTAGACATCAGACAGCAGAATGCCACTGGGGTGAGTTTCCAACAGCATGTAGTGTCCCTGTAGTTCTCTCTACATGGAAGTTCTCTCTTTTTCTGAATGATTGGTTTATGCATGTTATTATATTTAGCGTGCTGTACTGTAGACTGTTTCCTGAAGATGGGAACTCACGCTAGTTTTGAATGGCAAATTGAAAGTATTTCTAGTTCTCAGGCTTTGCATATCTTCAGTAGTCACTTTTGGTATACAAGATGCTCCGGTTCTTACTTTCTCAAGTATTGGCAACGTAAGGGCTCCATGTCAAATCCCAAAATTACAGATTTACTATTAGTCTTCAGCGTAACTTGCCACAGCATGTTAAGACCCAGATTTAACTAGATACATTCTGCCACTTTAACTTGAGTAATGTTTTGTTGAGAAATCTTTTTAGCTGTTTTAACCAGGCAGCATAGTTATGTGCGTCCTGTACATAAATATCCCATGGTTAACAAAATCTGGTGAAAATACCAGAGTTACTACAGTAATTGTTACTACAATAACAACAATTAGAATTGAAAATCCACTAACTCAATGTATGAATATTCAGCGCATGACTTGCTCCATTTTGTATCCACTACAAACACAAATTATATCTCAAATTTTCTCCCAAATAAATAAACATATAGAACAAAACTGTGACACTCTCGGCTTGTGTCTACTCGCATGCTCTTCAGGACTCGCTCGCTGACCATTTGCATAGCAAGTGCAATGCCTCTATTGGTTGAACTATCATGCAATGTGATCGCACTCCAACAAGCCTTTAAAAGTTGTTGGTTATGCAGTGCAAATGTCAAAATGCATTGCCTTACAAGTCATGCGCTATAGTAAAAGTGTTTAGATGTCATATGATAGCTTTGTGAGCCCAATCAATATAAAAAGACAAAGATTATTTACTTTAGTCATCACTGGATGATGTATTGTGTAAATGTATCTTTCATACAGCCTACACAATGTATTTTCAGATTCATGTATGTCTTTTTGTGATTTGACAGCTTGAATGAAACTTATTCAGTGCTATACACAGATATATTTCATAATCGTAATTCGTCATTTCTAATCGTCCAGTTTGCGCAGTTACACCAGTTTCATACACTTACCTGCAAACTCATCAACGTTCATTTTTGAAGAAATGCATAAACCTTTTTAACCTTAAAATTTGGCGTGTATAGTGATCCACCACAACCTAGTTTGGACTGCAACTGTACCTCTCCTAGCGGCGACCGTCTTCAGTACATGTTATGTCTCCCCCTTGTGGTTTCCCAAAGCAATAACGGCATTGGAAAGCACGCAAATTAGGCTTCTTATTTAAATGTTGGCTAATGTTAATATATCGACGTCTCAAAAATCTATCGATAAAATAACGTGCCGATCAGTAATCCATATATCGATATTTTATGACATCTCTAGAAACACCACTCACATTTTCTTGTAAACATCTAGTTATGATTTTACTGTTACTGTAGTAACTTTGGTATCTTTCCAGGAACAATGGCATAAGGGATTTTCTATATAATATATAGGAAATATTTGCTTCATTAAATAATTGTAGACTGATTACATCCCATTTGTGCCAGACATCTAACATACAGTGTTGAAATTAACTGTCTTTTAAAAGAGGTTGAAGAACTTGAGAGATTAGAGGTGCAGTCAGCCCATGGATGAAAGGTTACACCCCTTTTTTCTCTTTGTTTGATTTTCCCACTCCATTTACTTTTGTTCAATGACTTCTCTTGCCTTAAATGACACCTGCTTCAGTTCTCCTGAAGATTGAGGTGGTCACATGTCTCTTATGTTTGTTTGGGCAGGGTGCTGTACTCTTCTTCACGTGTGTAAGGTGTTTTTTGTTGTTGATTTAGCTGAGTGTAAAAGATCCTAATGCAGAGTTGGAGCCCATAGACAGCTGGCTCATTACCCAAGGAATGGTGAGGATTTCACCAGAACTACTGTCCCCTACGTGTCCACTCCCCTGACCCACCCTTACCACAGTGTCCATTCCTGTTCTCCCAACATCACTAAAGCTCACACACTCAGGACAGTAAAAGGGAGAGCTGCCCTCTCAATCCTTCCCATGATCCTTTATGGATAAACCAGGACAGTATGTTCTTCCATTGTTAATCATTTGGTTCATGTGAATGGTTCACATACACTAGTCAAAAGTTTGGACACACCTGCTCGTTATTATTATATTATCTAGTACCTACTTATTATTATGGAGTAATCCGTGTGCCATATTAACAAATAAATAATGAACTCATTCAAATCTTCAGTATGTATGTCAATATTTCTTTCAATAAATAAATAAATCATGTCAATAAATACATCAAAGTCCAAAGGAAAATGTATTTTACATGTTATTATTTATTGACACATTTCATGATTTATTTATATATTGACATTTTTAATGATGGATTTCAGTATCCCATAAAGCAAATGGGGGTGGGTTTTAGTTACATGGCACTGCTCTGATTGGATTACTTTGCCCAAAGCTGGAAATATTGTGATTGAACAACTGAGTGTTTATTATTCCTTTATATATTTAATGACATATATATTTAATAATGTATATATTGACACATTTTATGATTTATTTAATCACATATACTATATATGTATTTATTTGTTGACACATTTAATGATTTATTTATTGAAAGATTTATTGACATATATGACATACTGTATATTAGGGTTGTCATGGTACCATAATCATATCTTACGAGACTATACCAGCTAAAGTATCACGATACCATATGATAGTGTGTTATTTCTTTATTATTATTATTATTATTATTATTATTATTATTATTATTATTTAATTTTTTCTTTCTCCCCATTTCTACCCAATTTGGAATGTCCAATTCCCAATGCGCTCTAAGTCCTTGTGGTGGCGTAGTGATTCACGTAATGACTCGCCTCAGTCCCGGTGGCAGAGGATGAATCTCAGTTGCCTCTGCGTCTGAGACCGTCAATCCATGCATCTTATCACGTGGCTTGTTGAGCGCATTACACAAAGACATAGCGCGTGTGGGCGCTTCCTGCTATGCTCCGCGGCATCCACGCTCAACTCACCACACGCCCCACCGTGAGCGAGAGCCACATTATAGCGATCACGATGAGGTTACCCGATGTGACTCTTCGCTCCCTAGCAACCGGGTCAATTTGGTTGCTTAGGAGACTGGGCTGGAGTCACTCAGGATTAACATAAAAATAAAGAAATTGTAATGCTGAAAAGAGTTGAGCCGCCGTTTCATTACAGACCTTTTTCACTGACTGTGACACGTTTCCGCCTAATTTAGCAGCGTAAATCTTGGAAACTTTTTTATTTGATCTTTTTTTTTTTATATTGAGTTTAAGTTTATAACATTATTCTTTGTGTTATTTTGTTTTTAAAAATGAATTACCACAGCTGTGAGGGGGGTTCAATTACAGCTGCTGAGAGATTGACAGTACATGTACAGACAGGCATCTTCTCACATCTGACTGTCTTAATCCATCACTCTCTCTTTTTTTCTTCTTCTGGAAATTCATTCAAATATAACAGTGGAGTTTTTCTTTTGCGCTTGGAGCAAATGTGTAAGTGAAATAATATTTGCTGTGGTCTCCCATTCTCAAATAACGCACCAATGAAGATGGCAAGACGCCAACCATATATGAGGCTGTATGTCAGCAAGGCTTTGGCATATTGACTAGAAACTTTGTATGTGTCATTGTCAACAGACTCTGCCAGCACCATATACATTTGGTAACAGCGCCACCTATTGGTCAAAAGTCATAATGAATTGTATTGTAATACAAGCAATTCAACATAATTTTTTTTATACTGCTTTTCTTAAAATCATAATCAGTCATTTGGTGTGCTTGGCCCTGTAATTTCTGCTTCAGCTGTATTTTGTATTATTGTTGTTAACATTAATAGTATTATTAAGTTGAACAATGCACGTTAAGACATCAAGATTATGAAATAACACGAATGGAAGCATGGGAATTATGTAGTGACTAGAAAATCTTAAATCGATATCGTGAACTTCAACTACACGAGCAACACACCTGGGATGATTATTAAACAGTAATGGAGGAGTTCTCATGCTGGACACTTGTTGGCTGCTTTTCCTTCACTATCAGGTCCAACTCATCCATTAAATAACTTTTTTCTTAATTTGAAAAAAACATTTTCCATATAAACTCCTTTTAAGCATTTAAGCATAAATCTGTAGATCAAAGAGTTTTAAGGTAATAAGAAACATGAATTCACTCAAATGTGCTCAAACTTTTGACTGGCAGTGTATATTCTTCTTTGTTAATCATTTAGTTCTTGTAAAAGGGTCATCTGTTTAACGAAATAATTATATTTCACGTTTCCTGAAATTCCGTTTGTTTTTACGAAGACGTTTGAACTCTGAACTTTGTGAGGTGCCAGTGCCCTTCTTTTTGCTCTTTCCCTTTTACTGTGAATGATCTCATCTCCTCCATTTCCACTGCTCATCACAGGTAGGAAACACTGCTTTATCCCAGAAAAAAGCAGTAGATTTCATCATTCATACACTAACTAGACCCTGGACTTTAACATGTGTTAGCACAAGTACAACTAGCCGTTGGCTCATCGAAGGTTCTGGATCCTACAGCTGCATTCTGAAAGAAAATGTTTTTTCGCTGGCAATACATCACTTTTGTGATCATATTTTCAAAATGTGGTCCTCCAGTAGTTGAGGTCTATCCAATAGTTCATAGAAGGTCCAAATGCTAAACTACGAGCCAGACAGCTGTGCAGTTCTAGAACTCTTCGTCCATCACTTTAATTGATAGTAACACTTAAATCGTCTCACCTTTTATAATTTAATCCAAACCACGATGAAGGTTAACTCTGTTCTAATAATAGCAATTAACCATTTTACAAGCAATATAAAAAATAACCAATGAACCTGACATGAATTGAATGAATCACTTTTACGACAATGCTGAACTTTTATTTTAAGAGGCTTAAAGACACTGATATCATGGTGCGTTCAGGTCATCCTTGGAAATTCATTCTTATGAGGTTGGAGATCATAAATACATAAAGATGCAATGTGTATTCAAGTATTTTTTGTCTGAAGGAACGGACCCGTTTTGCAATTTCATATTTCTTTCCCTCTATCATCAATTCATTAATGAAAAAGTACACGTTAGATTTGTAATGAGTACTTTATATATCCATTTTATCATTCTCGTGCGGCCACATACAGTATAATATTAGGAAATGTTGTTGTGTTGCACAAGCATGTTGCTTAAACTCATTGCAAACTGCTTGTTGTAAAAATATTCTTTTTGTACAAAAATATATAATGAAGCAACAATCCTGCCAGCTATTTGAATCCTGTCTGATGGATGTGGTCTGTAGGGGAGCCGTTGAGCCATCCTCTATCATGCCTGTCCTTATATTGATATCAAACTACGGAGGCGGTGATCATGGCTCTCACAGGCTTTTTTCTACAGTATTAATGTCGATAAATGGTTTATCTATATTCATTCTTTCAATAACACTTCACACTGCATCTCTCCTTCAGTGTCCTTTCCTTTTGTCTCTCTCACTGCATGCAAAACAATGTTGCTCCAGCTCTTTGTGCAAGCGGTGTGTGGTGTGAGAGTGTGGAGCGTATGTGTTGGCTTGGTTTGACATTGATTGCATTTTTCTGTTGTTGTTATTTTTCTCTCAGACCTTTGGTGATTTTATTTTGTGTGTTTTTTTTTGTTTGTTTGTTTGGGGTGTCTTTTTTCGTTTGTGGCTTTGGGGTTCTTTGGTTTGTCCATGGCTTTGCTCCATAGATCCCTGTATCGCAGTCCTCTGTCATGGATGACATTGAGGAGTGGCTCTGTGCTGATGTGGTGAGACTTCTTTACCTTGATTTCATTCTATCTGTTTTTTTTTTTTGTTTTTTTTGCCATGGTAACAATCACTTTCATTTAACCAAATAGCTTTTCTTTTTTTTTTCTTTTTTTACTTTTCCACCTCAATAGTACTAATCATTTATTTCCACCAATCACTTTGTCAATCCACCGTGTGGCACTCATTCACATGATACTAATGAGCATTAACAAGGGATGAATTATCACCAAATAAAGGCCCTCCAGAATGTTTGTTGTTGGTGTTGAAGACAAGAGAGATGTTGTTGACTGTTACAGTGCACTGGTGCTGGATGCTTTTGTTAATCTGTTATAATGTCATCAAGGAGTTTTTGTATTGTGCTTGTACTGATATTCAAAAAATGTTTTGCAACTTGTCAAACTCAGTTAATGTGATGTGATATATGTCCATTGAACAGTGTTTGGGAAGGTACTTTAAAAATACACTGCATGGCCTAAATAAAAGTTGCATACTCTTATATTTTGTTGGACTGCACATTCGTTGTGGCATCGTTTCGCCAACTTTATGCAACGTCACAACATTTATTTTCGTCCAGAGTTGTATTCATTTTTGGACGAGATCTTGTATTGATGATGGGAGAGTCACACACTCCGTAAAGTCTTCTCCATCACATCCCAAAGACTTTCAATGGGTTAATGTCAGGACTCTGTGGTGACCAATTCATGTGTGAAAATGATTCCTCACGTTCCCTGAACTCTCTCACAATTTGAGCCCGATGAATCTTGGTATTGTTGTCCTCGATTATGCCCGTGCAATCAGGGAAGAAAAAATCAGTTTATGGGATAACCTGGTCATTCAGTACATTCAGGTAGTTGCTGAGTCTAGACCAGACCAACTGAAGCAACCCCAGATCATAACACTGCCTCCAGAGGCTTGTATAGTGGGCACTATGCATGATGGGTGCATCGCTTCATGCACTTCCCTTTTTACCAAAGCCCATCGCTTTGGAATAGGGTAAATCTGGACTCATCAGACCACATGACATTTTTCTATTGCTCCACATTCCAATCTTTATGCTCCCTAGCAAATTGAAGTTGTTTTTTTCCGATTAGCCTCACTAACAACTGGCTTTCTTGTGGCCACACAGCTGTTTAGTCCCAATCCTGTAAGTTCTCGTCGCATTGTGCGTGTGGAAATGCTCTTACTTTAATTATTAAACATAGCTGTGAGTTCTACTGGTGATTTTTTACGATGTGACTACACCAAGCGTTTCAGTGATATCCGATCACGATTATTCAAGATTTTTTCCGACCACATTTTTTCTGCAAAGCTGACGGTTCACCACTATCCTTCCAGGTTTTAATAATGTGCTGGACAGTTCTTAACCCAATTCCAGGGAGATAGCTTAAATCACTGGAATTGGGTTAACAAGCTGCCCCTTCTGAAACACAGTAACATCTTTTCACGAGATACGTCTTCCGACATGGTTGTTTAAGACATGAGAAACTATACACTGCATCAGTTAGGGTTCAAATAATTGTTGCCAGCTGAAACATATAAATCACTGCAATAATGATCCAATCACAGGCTCTGAAGTATCTGCTTATTTAAATCCAAATGGCGACTTTTTTTTTGGCCAGGCAGTGTAGCTATTCCAACTACGATGTACTCATAATTTTTAAGTAGTTAAACTTAGTGGTCAACCAATATGTTTTTTTTTAATGGCTGAAAAGAAATCTAGAGAGCAGGCTGATGTCATGCCGATATACTGTAGATATTTTCTAATGATTACAAATTAAATAAAAAAATTTGGAAATTAATGTAACATTTTGACATAACATTTTAAAATTGGGAAACAGAAAGAGGTGCATATTAATAGAAAATACTGTTCATGAGTGTGTACACTGGTACACTGATACCAAAATCAGAATTGGTTGAACATTCTTCAAGACAGTGAAAGAATCACTATGAAAAAATCATAAAACGCAATACAAAAACAGTATATGACATTTGAAAACATCAGGTTATTTTCTGCTTTTGATCAAAACATAAACAGGCATTTGCAACACATGCACATATTGGAAAAGTCAGTAAGAACACTGGTAAAGGTGTGCCAATAATTTTTTTCTTATTTCGTTTATGACATTACTTCAATAAAGGAAAACCATTCAAGGTGTTAACATGACCTACAGGAATTATTAAAAATAATGTGTGTAATATCGTGCATGAGAAACTCAATGAATAAATAGACTTTGGAACTGACACAAAGATGAACTAAAACTTCTATTGATCTCAAAATGGCCAAATATCGACAGGCAGATAAATCAGTTTATCTAAACTACATTATGGAGAGCTATCGTGCGCCTGGAGTTATTTGCATGAATTAGTGGGTCCACAAAGTGGACTTTTTGAATCACTTTTTGAGCCATTGCTATTACAAAGAAGCACTAGAAGAAGATGTAATCGCCGCTAAACATCAGGTGATGTACAAGATGTGCAAGTCAAGAGAGCATGTGTGAGGAGGTCTGGAGATACCTGCATTGGTATAACTCGAGTCTGAAGGAATATTAAGACATCTTTATGGGTCTAAACTTCTAAAGAGGAAATCCGGTGTCTCATAGCAGTCCTAGCATGTATGCGCCAACCGCCTGTGTATATGCATGCACAGTGATATGGAGTATACTTTGACTGGCCCTCGTTCGACTGTACGCAGACTCTAAGCTTTCACGTCAAAATGGAAGTATACCAAGGGCTTAATGAGCAGGCCCAGATGGAATCCCCTCATAAAAGCTCTGCATATTTCCACAGAATTGCAGTTTTTCATTCTCAAACGTTGTACACATCTCCCACCCCTTGTGTGTTTGTTTATTAAATATTTTGGCTAAAGGCAGGATTACACTACATGGCTTCTACACTGATTCTAGCCCCTATATTCAGTTGGGCCGTGTTGGTGCTAATCGTATCCAGTCTGCAAATTTTGAGAAAGTCCGAGAAAATTACATCGTATATCATGGTTAAACTCTGATTTCTTACCCTCATTTCAAACTTGCTTGATATTTTTTGAGCTGACTATCTACGACTACAGAGAAAATCTAGCAGTGTATGATGCTCTGTGACTAAAATATGAAGTTATACAGTGAGCAGCCAATGGAAATCTAGCCCACTGGGCAACAAAGCTCAAGAAATGGAGATGGAGAACAGGAACACAAGGAGTTTAACTTTTAATGCCACTCACCTAACATTGCAGTCTCTAGATGCCATACTCTAGATCAGTGGTTCCCAACCCTGGTTCTGGAGTACCCCCAAAACTGCACAAATTGGATGTCTCTCTTATTTAACACTACTAATAATGAGCCGATGAGTTGAATCAGGTGTGTTAGAAAAGGGAGACATCCAAAACATGTAGGGTTGGGGGTACTCCAGGACCAGGGTTGGGAACCACTGCTCTAGATGATGCGTCTTCCCACCAAAGACCGCACTCAGATGCCTTTCTTTCACAACTTGGACTCAGCACAGCAACTTGCCTGTCCATGTTTGTTTACATCTGTCATGCGGCTCCTAGAACAGGAGGGTGTGTATTTCTTCTCAAATTTATTTTGAAAGTCATGTAGTGTAATTCAGCCTTAATTTGATTTTGCTTTCAATTACCATGAAAGTTACCATTACCATAAGCATGGAGGTAACTTCAGGTAACAATTTTATTTTCCAATGTGTAAATCACTTCTGCAGAATTTCACAGATTTTCCCTAAAAGTCAGCGCAGAAAATGCATATAAAGTCTGTAGATTCCATCTGGGCCTGCAAATGAGCCATTCTAGTACCTGCGTGATCATTGCATCAGCTTGCTTGATTGTTAGGCTGCACAATGCAATGTGACAGAAAAACAGCAATGGAGCAATGTTTTGTCATGGTACACAAATACTTTTGGGGGGTTGGGGGGCTTGTTTTGAAAAAAGCTCAGCGACTGTCACGCTACTGAAAAACATTGAAAAAACGCACTTTTTTAGGTTTGTTACTCTCAGGTAGTTACTCCCCAACACTGGTCCATTGTCATAAATAGTCTGGAAAATGCATACATATATGTGTACCCATGGTTATAAAAATGTCATGTTGTAAAGTGGTTTTGCAGCTGAATGGTAGGTAGTCGACTGGTCATTCTATGTTAAGTTGTCACATAATTGTGTATAACTTATAAATTCATCTGACATAAATAATTGACATATTTTGTTCTCTTTGTTGTCTTGAACAGAAAGGAGAAGAGGCTGAAGAAGGAGTCATGAGTGAAGGTACAGCACAAGAGATAAAAGTTACTTAAAGTTTGGGTTACTAGTTTAAAGTCAACTTGACTCTATGCTTTCTTACTACATGTTCTTACTCTTATTGTAAATTAATCAATGCATGTTATTCCAAAGAAGAAAAATTATCATCTTTTTAGTATTTAATGGAAATGGTGGGGTCTGACATGGTAAATATTAACCAATGGCCTGCTAGTTATTTAGGCATTGCTTTAAAGAGTTAGTTCACCACAAAATTGTAATAATCTCATCATTTACTCACCCTCATGCCATCCCAGATGTGTATGACTTATTTCTTCTGCAGAACACAAGCAAAGATTTTTTGAAGAATATTTCAACTCTGTTGGTCCATACAATGCAAGTGAATTGAAATTATGACTTTGAAGCTCCAAAAGCAGATAAAGTCAGCACACACATAATACATCAAACTCCAGTAGTTGAATTAATGTCTTCTGAATCAATCCAGTTGGTGTTGGGTACATCACTGTACATCTTGACAGCAGTCTCCTTAGCGTTCATGATTTTAAGAACGGTTACACTTCTTGCGCTATCTAGTGCTCTGCACGCATTTGTCATGCACTAGGAAGTGTAATCGAACTTCTAATGATCGTGCCTGGAGACTGCAATGGCAAGATGTACATAGAAAAATGAATGTCTTTAGAAGACATATATTACACCACTGGAGCTGTATGGATTACTTTTATGCTGTCTTTAGCTCTTTTTTGGAACTTCAAAGGCCTGATCACCTTTCACTTTCATTGTATGTACCTACAGAGCTGAAATGTTCTTGCTACGTGTTCAGCAGCAGAAAGAAAGTTATACACATCCCTTACGCTACTATTGTGGTACTTCTGCTCTTCTAAAATCTCGCCAATAGTTAATGCAGTAATGTATTGCCATTGTAATATTCACGTTATAAAGGTTATGGCAATAATGTCAAATAAAAATGTGAAAAAGAAGCATTACCATACATTAAGATGCTCTTGAGGGTTAACTTGATCTTTAGCCTCCATTACCCAGAAACAAAATCTTGGTCACAATCCACTGGTAACTGGCATTCAGGTCTGGTTCCATTGTGGTATGTAACACTTTTCAGCCCCAATCAATTGTTGGTTACATTTTTCCTCATTAGAAATTCTGTTTCACTCATAACTACGTCACATTATGTGATTAAAATGGGTTGTGAATGGCGTTGCGTGTACACAGTTGACGATTGTCCTCTTGATGTTTCTTTAGAGTTCAACAAGTTCTTAGAGGAGCGGGCCAAAGCTGCGGACAAGGCCTTACCGCTGGCTCCCAGTGGAGATCCCAGAACTCCCGTGAGTGCGCCTAGCTGCAGCCGCAAGAAGTCGGAACGGACAGAGGACAATCTCTTTGCTTTGTAGAACATTGCCGGGAGAGATGCTCTTCGCTGGAGGCTGAGCTCCACCACAGTGACCGCAAGCATGTTCCCTCCAGCTTCACCTTCCACCTATATAAATGCTTTTCTTGCCTGTTCTGATGTTATACAGCAGCAAGTCTCCATCTAATATCCCCCATCCCCTACTGCAGCATAGCTAATAGAGCACTGTGAAATCAGGCTACCACTTGATTACGACTGTAACCGTTACCTTCAAGGAGCTGGAGGGGATAGTTGAGTGAGGATGACAAAGAATATGTTGCTGAAAAGTTGTTGAAAAGAGGGAGAAAAGATTGGTAAATGCGTTGCTTTAAGCTCAGTTGTTTAATTCCTGCCCAAAAACAAATCGAATAGCGCTGTTTTGTTTATATTTATTGTGTTCATTAATTAACTAATGGTCTCAAAAGTTGACATTTCATGAGGTGCCCGTTCCGACGAGGCTAAATCCTGTGAGCTGATTTATCTGTAGCAGTTAGGTGAGGTGTTGAATCAAATATGGATTGTGACTAAACCTGTCCCGGTGGTAAATGGAGCATTAGATCCTAATCAAGTGTAGGAGCACAGAGACAACTATAGCAAGCGTGACAGAAAGTAAAAAAGACAAGTCTGCACATGGTCTGGTCTTCGAGATTAGTACCATGTATGAATATGAGTGTCTGATGAAGGAATATGGGTGCATTCCGCATTATGTGCGAAAAACCAAAGACAGTTTAGCGTAAACTTGCTTTCAATGTACAACGTTTTTGTAAAGAATTTGTTCGCTCTTTTTCCCAAAGAGGTTTTGTCCAAGCCATTGTAAAGGCTCGGGTTCACTTTGGTTTTCCATGTGCTGGTATGTCTTGCGCACGGTCAAACACTCACCTTTCAAAGTGTACTTGGATGACATACGAATGCTTTGGACGCATGTGCACTATGAATGTTTTGTGATACTTTTTTAGCATAATCAATGCCATGCGCATGCACTAAATATGCACACAGACGAGGAATGTTCGCGCTTACTATGCTAATGACAAAAATGGTAAATAAGTACATTTGCGGTCACAGTAGGCTTGCAATGTACACGATATGATGTCACACTCGAGGACTTCTGGTTTTACCTGATAATAAAGCACAGATAACAAATAATATTATATTAAAATGTAAAAATATAGTGTCTACTTACTTTCCAGGAACAATAAAAACATGCAGCTTTGAAAGATGTTATCTTCGTATCGGGCCAAGAGGTCAGTGTGTGATGTTTCGATCTTCTATTGGCTACATGTTTTCTCGTTATTTGAATTCACAGGTTAGAGTTCACTAAACTGTAACTTTTGTACCGGCCCGTGGAAAACAGAATTATTCTTTGGACTTTTGTTGATTAGGGCTTTTGGATCTTGCGTTTCCGGTGCCCCACGTTCGGATGCATATAAGTGGGAGTGAATGGAGTGCGCAGTATAGTGTGCTTGCAGATTTAAGTGCATTGTCCGTGAGACGTACCGGCATGCAGAAAACCGAAGTATACAACAAACTGTCATGACTACGTTTTGATAGTGAAAGTAACAAATATTGAAATGACTTTTTCCCAACTACTTATAATTTTTCCAGCACAAGGGCTTGATGCCCACTAACGTTGGACAGTTTTTTTTAATATGATATGAGCTCTAGAATTTAGGGTTCATAATTTAGTATAATCATTGCATTCAGTTGATAATGCATGATCAATGCTAATGCTGTTAAACCCATAAACAAACACATTGCGGGCAGGTGCGTACATAGTTAAAATGGGAAAAAAATAGAAAAGGCCCGCACTCTGACATATAGCTTGCAAATCTGTAATATCTTAAAGCGCTTCAGTCAAAGATCTTCCTCGGGAATTCTAATAATTTCTCTAGATTCTTCCAGTTGTAAGTATATCACTGTTACCATCATGATTAACCATCATTTCACAAATGATGCTAGAGATGCGCTGCGAACTGAACCAGAGATGGTTAATAGCGGTGGACATCATCCTGCCGGCATGAACTGAACATTTTTTACACTCACGTCAAACTATTTTTTTGACTTTGTGACAAAAGAGCCTCTGATGACAGAAAAAACATGCAATGACAGCAAGTCCTCACATTCTTTGAGATGCTATTGTGCTTGCTAAATCTAAATTTTACGATGTGAATGCACTTCATACTGTTCCGCGTAGATGTTAAAAGCATTTACAAGCGAGTCTGCTAACTTCCTTTTATGGCGTTTTTGTGGCCATTTACGTGCATACACCCCCTCTTTAGGAATGTTTGGAATTCACAACATACACACGTTTTACTAACAAATCTGGTGAGTACGAAGCGTTTGTGAATCTGGTACAAAGTGTTCTGTAAGGCATATTTTACACGCAAATTACTCTGAATTTACTCATATATTTCCGAAAGTTCCATGAATGAGGCCCATTGTGCGTGAGACATACTGACACGCGGTAAACCAGTTTATCTCGGATTTATGTTAATTCTGACTTAAGAACTTGCGTTTACAGTCTCCTGGGTTCAGATGAATGGGAGTGAATTGATCGCAAAGTGCAGTGTGACCGCACCTATACACGCATTGTGCGCAAGACTTACCGCCATGTGGAAAAACAAAAGTATACAGTACTTTGACTCTAACCTCTTTGAGTTAAGTGATTTGAAGCGTTGTTTTTGAGATGTCCATTTTGAAATTACAGTGATCCTAAAATTCAAGACATTTGTTTAGAATAAAAAGTATTTCGATATTGTACCTTTTTAATGTTCACCCTTAAGGAGTGTTCACACTGACAGCAGCGAAAAACTGTTTGTAAATCATTCATTTTCAATTAGAGTGAGTTGAGGCGACATGAGCGACAGCAACTGTTTGGGATGCAACAAAGTTGGATATACTTTAACTTTATTCAAATGTGGCAGTGATGCCATTGCTACTCGTTTATGCAAATGAGTAGCCACGACGACTACCAATGGGAGTGTAGATAGTTGATCTTGCATTATCCGTCACCTTATACATTTGTACACTGCAGTCAAGTAGGAATTCCTACAAGCAATCATCAGTGACTTGGCGACCTCCAGTAATTTAATCGCTATCAGTTTGAACGCACCTTTGGGAAGAAAATGATGTCAGATTCCTCCATTATCGTGCTCATTTGCAACAGTTGATTTTAGTAAGTAAAGGGTGAATCTGCTAAAGCACATTTATTAATGAAAGATAGTAAATAGATTTTGTTTTGTGCTATGCTAGACCTAACCAAGAACTATATTAGCCTAATGGCATTTGTACATGTATCCAGAAGTATACATACATGTGTATATACATTGTAAAAGTGTTTATAGTACTTAAGGTTTGTATTAATGTAAATGTCTAATTGGGTCCTTCTTTTTTGTGATTTGTCATGCAAGATTATAATCCATGTGACTTCAGAGCTTTGCAGAATTGCTCTTCGGTTTCATTCCAGTCAATGTACTTTTGATTTATTCATGCTAAATGTTGCACTGATATGTCCCTGACAACGTGAGCTTAATGTTTAGGGAAGATGTTCACTTCAATCTTATACGTATATAAAGTAACTGCAGCTAGATCAAGCATGAGGTATTTTACCCTCAAAGACCTCAAAATGTTAAAATCTTAATGATCCGAAGACAGGGGCTTTTCTTTAACGTTGTCGCCAGCTAAATCAAACCCTTTTTAACCTCCGTCCGTTCCTCATAAATCAGTGAAAGCAGCTGTTAAATATGCGACACTGGAGGAGTTTATGCTTTAATTGTAACATGTTCAGAACATTAGATCTTAATCAATGAGGACACGTTGGGTTTCTTAGCCAAAGGCCGTTTAAAGATATCCATGAACAGTATTCATCATGCCATCATATAATAATGCATAGATTAACTTTGAGCTGAAAAGACTCAAATATCTCAGCCTTCTGCTAATTACTTGTAAGTAAGAAAGTGTAATACCTATTAGTAATATCTTGCTTGTTCTATAAAGAGCTCTGCTTTCATCTGGTGGCAATCATTATTTGGATTATCGGCTTAAAAGAATGTTGCCATGTGACATTAAAAGTCTTAACTATTTTGATTATTTATCTTAAATGTATTTAAGTATAATGAAGTGTAATTAAATTTCCTATTGTCAGATTTATTGTATTTTATTAAAGTGATGAATTTGCTTAAGGCAAAAACCACTCAATGTGATTCATTTTTATCATGCTTATCTAATAATTCCTCTGTTATGCAGAATTGTCATGTTTGCTTTTGTAATGGGGGCTTGTGTTATTTTTTTTTTAAAATAAGTTATGTACCGAAAACAACACATTTTTATCGATTTCTCAACCAACCTTTTTTATTTATTTTTTTAATATTAACTGTGTGCACATTTTAACTTAATTTGCCAATGGATGAAGAAAAGCTATTAATGCGATAATGTGATTATTTACACAAAAACAAAAATCACACTATACAGCCACAGTAAGTCAGATGCATAATTAGGCAAAAAATGTATTAAGTTAACAAAATGTTTTGCCGTTGTATTGGGGTTTAGTGTGAAATTGAAAAAGAAAAAGCTTCAATAACTGATGCAATATTGCATACCCGTTCTCCTGCAGTCATGAATTGGGTGTCTGTGTTACTCTCGGTCATTGACCTATTCACCTCTTCATGTTGTTATCCATGTGTAAATTAGGTGACATATAGAATTTTTAAACTACCTAATTGTTTAGGTCAAATCAGTTTAGCTGTTTATGCTAATGTGTATCATAATCAGTTTGTGTATTTATTATCAAAGTTAAAGGGATAGTAATATAAATTATGCTTGTAATTGTTTGATTTACTTTAACATAATGTAAGGCTGTTGCATAATAGCTAAACTTTAATATCAGATGTTAGGCTTCATTCCATTTTATTTCCCCTTTCAGCTTGATTATACTTTTTATTCAATGAGAAGTACATGATGTAATCACGGGAGCCACGTTTGTGACGTCATATCACCCCACTCGGTTTCTGCGTACCCATTGGTCGGTTTCTCTGGTTCTACAGGCAGAATCATCACTGCAGCTCAGACAACCTTGAGCGTCCAGCGCCCGCCCCTGCTCAACTCTGATTGGCTGACGGATACAAGCCCACCGATTGAGATTTTGTAAACAAAAAAGGGAATATATTCCCTTCTTTGTAGGAAAAACAATAATAGTAATTTATTTATTTTGAGTGTCACCTAAATGTAACAATTTATACTCTTTTAATGAATATTGACTGCCAGCGTGATAATTAAAAGGTCTGTTTCATTATTGGCGTGTTTAAATAGTTATAAAACTGTTTTAATAGCGCTAAATCAAACCTCAAAAATGCGCTATAAATTAATTGCAATTAAATATATTTCACATCTTATTGTATTCAATGCGACGCCTGACCGTGTGAAGTAGTGTCAACTAGAAGGAGGCTTCTGATTGGTCTTAGGGCGTGTCAATCACCCGCAGCTCTCTGGGTTTTGTCTGACTCTCGTTGTTAGTATGCTAAAGTGCGTGAAGTCAACTTTGTCTTGTGCGGTTGCATGGAAAACGGACGCGAGCAGACAGTTGACTGAGTTAGCAATTAAGTTGAATTTATCGACAGTCAAGAGGACGTCTGCTGCGAATCTTACGGCAACAAATGTCCCTGCATATTGACTCGCCTGATAAGTACAAGACGTTGCTAGTTTACATGGAGTAACATTTGTTTGAGCGTGTATGGACTGAAACACTTTTGAAGTCAACTTGAAAAAGTATTGGAGGAAAATGAATCTTTCTTTTGACGACCCGTCGCTGGACACCTTGGGCTCCAGTTTGTCTTTACACGATCCGAGTGATATTGACACAGCCCTGCTCAATGACATCGATGGTAAGAGAGGGTTTGTTTACACCTGCATCACTGGTTGGCAAGTTGGACAAAGTGTTACATTGTGTTTTTGCAGCTTTGGGACATACATTAATAAAGGCTGGTGGAGCTGTCAGACACATACACGTGTTCATAACATAATGTAATTTCATCGAGGTGTGATAGTGCAAGCTAACAGATCTAGTCACTACATTACCATGTTTTGCTCGGAATCCGCTTCCTGGTACTTCATTTGCGTATGGTTAATAGTGCCCTATGTGTTAGCCTTTATTCAGACCAGGTCCTGTGTAAATGAAATGCATTCTGTCATTAGGATACATACAGTGTTCATTGTCTCTCCTAGCAGCAGAAATTGCATTGGGAACGGCCACGCCCCTTCCAACTTGGCCACCTGACGGCACGTAAGGTTACTGTCGGGCATTCATTCTTCAGAGGTTTAGACAAATTTTGCCCTACCAAAACATTTCCCTGATTTTATGTCAAAAATATTACATTTTGTAAATTATATATAATTTTATGTGTGAAAATATTTTAATTAGTGCTTTTATTTCATGGTAATGATTTTTATTCTATTATTTGGTGTTCACATTTATAACGGTAAAATTTTAAGTGTATCAACTGTTATTCTGCGGTTTAATGTGAATTGACCGACAGTAACCCCGGTGCTGAAGCGGACGGTGTCCGATAGTAACCCTGAGAGCGCGCGCGCTGCGCGGAATAGCGAGGCGCTTTCTCGGCCTCTGATTGGTCGAGCGCGATCACCTCATGCAAACACTGCCATGTCTGTTCACAAACAGTCTTTTATGTGTTAATCTGGGTTCAAAAAGATGGAGAAGAGATATGGGGCAATTTTAACAGTTTTTAAAATATGTTTTATAAATATTTTATTTTTTAAATAATAACAGCAACAACAATAAGTATACTGAATAGTAACAGCGATAATAATAAAATACCATAATATTAATAGTAGTAGTAGTAAATTATTTAGTAATACATTAATTATTTATTACAATATACATAGCAATACTTGCAAAACTAATACAAAATGTGAAAAAGATATAAATACTAATACATCATTATTATAGCTATTATTATAATGCAGTAGCATTGATATAATAACCAGTAATGCATTTGATTGTAGTTATCTATCTATCTATCTATCTATCTATCTATCTGTGTGTGTGTGAGATAATAGAAATATTAACATTTGATTTCATAAATAAATGAGATATGAAAATAATAATAATAATACATTCAAAAGCATGCGCCAAATTAAACTAGGCTATAAATCATGTGCTTTCAAACTTTCTGATATCTAGGGGACTCCAAATATGAAGATCCCCTTGCGAGGGGATATATATATATATATATATATATATATATATATATATATATATATATATATATATATATATATATATACACACACACACACACATTGGTGGCCAAAAGTTTGGAATAATGTACAAATTTTGCTGTTTCGGTAGGAAATTGGTACTTTAATTCACAAAAGTGGCATTCAACTGATCACAAAGTATAGTCAGGACTCAGGACATTACTAATGTGAAAAAAAGAAACAGCTTTTCTAGAAACTCATCAGTCAATCATTGTTTTGAGGAATGAAGCATATACAATGCTTGAAATTGCCTAAAAATTGAAGATTTCGTACAAAAGGTGTACACTGCAGTCTTCAAAGACAAAAAACAACTGGCTCTAACAAGGACAGAAAGAGATGTGGAAGGCCAGATGTACAACTAAACAAGAGGATAAGTACATCAGAGTCTCTAGTTTGAGAAATAGACGCCTCACATGTCCTCAGCTGACAGCATCATTGAATTCTACCTGCTTAACACCAGTTTCATGTACAACAGTAAAGAGAAGACTCAGGGGAGCAGGACTTATGGGAAGAATTGCAAAGAAAAAGCCACTTTTGAAACAGAAAAACAAAAATAAAATGTTAGAGTGGTCAAAGAAACACAGACATTGGACAACAGATCATTGGAAAAGAGTGTTATGGATCTTAACCCAATTGCGCTTTTGTGGGATCAGCTCAGGGCTGGACTGGTAATCTGGAATACCGGGCATTTTCCCGGTGGGCCGACGCATTTTGGGGCCGATCAGGGGTGGACTGGCCATCAGAAGAACCGAGCGGTCCTGTGGGTCGGCCGCGAATGGGCCGCAATAAGCAAAAATGTGCCAGCGCGTTATGCAGAACGGACCACAAAATGGCGCCGTGATATGCAGAAAAGGACAGCAAACCAAAAATAAAAAAACTATCTAATAATTAACTCAAACTCATGCCATCCCAGATGTGTATGACTTTCTTTCTTCACCAGAACACAAACTAAGGATGCACCGATATCACTTTTTGTCCTCCAATTCAGATATCAGAAATCTCAGTATCGGCCGATCCGATACCAGTGTTTTTTTGCATAATCGGTTTAGAAAATCTTTCCATTATTGTGTGGAACTAATTGGGAGTGTTCTTTAATATGTAAACACTTTATTATTAACTAGTATACTGGATACTTATGATGATGATAATAATAATGAATTGTTATTAATATTATTTTTATTGACTTTTAAATACAACAGTAATATATTTAAAGTGTCCACTTTTTAAACCCTCTTGCTTTTATTTAGACATTCTGAACTCTCCAGGAAGTCTTGTAAGTGTCTGTTTGTAGGCAAGTTCACAGTAGTTTAATTCACTTCTTATTCAAATTCTGGTATAAAAAAATAAATGAATGCACCTCCAGTGCTGTTCTAAATGCATATTATAAGTGAGCCGAACTATTGAGCATCTACATCTGAGATGTACATTGTACATCTCAAATATTGTGCTCAAATATTGCACACTGCGTGAAGGCAGTCATGATATTCAAGTGGCTTTGAATAAAATGCACAAGTCATATGAACTGATTTAATGGCGTTTTTATGGTTCTTTTATGTCATTTTTGGAGCTTGACCTTAATAAACACACTAATACACAGGATCAGATTTGGATTGGGCTCGTCAGAACGATACCCGATCCGTCTAAAAGCTTCAGTGTCGGAGCCGATACCGATCCAGGCATCAGATTGTGCATCCTTAACACAAACAAAGATTTTTAGAAGAATATTTCAGCTCTCTAGGTCCTAAAAATGCAAGTGAATGGTGGCCAGAAATTTGAAGCTCCAAAAAAGCACTTTAAGGAAACATAAAAGTGATCCATATGACTCCAGTGGTTTAATATATGTCTTCTTATATTATGATATTGCTTTGGGTGATAATTTAAATCCTTATTTACTATAAATTCTCGTCCCTGCCCAGTAGTGGTGAAATGCACCTACTGGGCAGGGATGCGAATCACCAAAAAAAAGAGGAACAAATGTGAAAGTGGAAGTTTATAGTAAAAAATAACTTGAATATTGATGCGTTTCTAACCCACACCTATCATATTGCTCCTGAAGACATGGATTTAACCACTGAAGTCTTCTGCATTACTTTTATGCTGCCTTTGCTACTTTTGGACCTTCAAATTTCAGGTCCCCATTCACTTGTATTGTATGGACCAACATAGCTGAAATATTCTTCAAATGTCTTAGTTTGTGTTCAGCAGAAGAAAGAAAGTCATACACATTTGGGATGGCATAAGGGTGTGTATATTAAGAGAGAATTTTCACTTTAGGGCAAGCTATCACTTTAATGTTTGTATATAGAGTAAACCTTAAGAGAAGTATTTTCAATTAAATAATTTTTTTGTTTGTATTGCACTTATTCCAAAGCAGCTTTTTTTTTTGGCCTTACAACCTCCAGTGTGCTAACTTAAGGTTACAGCTTAACAAGAAATATTGAATACAGTTAAAGAAATATTTTTTATTACAAATATATGCAGTTTATTTGTATTTTTTTTTAAACAATTTAATTCTTACATTAAAAAATTAGGGTTGTCAATTTAATAAAATAATTATGACTAATGATTTTCAACCAATCTTAGAAAAGCGTAACAAAAAACAAATATTGTAAAATTAAAACTTTAAAAAAAAAGACCCCCCCCCCCCCCCCATGGACCCCCTAGCACCCTCTGGGGCTCCCATGACCCCCGTTTGAAAACCATTGCACTATAATGATGTAGAAAAATAAATAAATTGCAAAAGCGTTTTTCCTTCCTTTCAAGAGGACAAATAGTGTCTTCAGGGTATTAGTGCTTTGAGATACAAGGTAATTCAATATGTCCTTATTCTGGCACAACTGAACATGATTATATGATCCAGCACTCACATAAATTTACAGCTATTAATATTGTTTCTGTGGCCTGCAGGTTTAAAAAAAAACATCTTGGATAACATTTTCTCTTTTGCATTGATTCATTTGGCTCTGTGTAAAGGGTCGTTATGAAACGAATGATCTTGACCAGACTTGTGCGAGAGGAGTTAAACTGAATGTTGAAACGCTGCAGTGTTGCTCTTTGCACTCGCTTCATCCTACAAGTGAATTACTCTCGGCAGCCGCCTTCTGAATTCACCATGCCTTGGGGCATAGGGATGCGATCTAATGAGACTGGACGAGGAACTTGTTTTTTGTTCACTTCGACCAGGCCTTGACACATCATGAATCCCTTCTGTTTGAAACGAAAGCCCAAAAATATTGAGCACAGTAATCAAATGTTTGTGTTTTAGTACTTTTACATGAAAAAGCTTTCGTCAAAATAATTCCTCCTAGAAACAGTCTTTTGTGCCTTTTCTTATTTGAATGACTATATACAATAGTGGCCAAAAATAGTGGCACCCTTGATAAATATGATCAAAGAAGCCATTGAAGGCATCTGCATTGTTTATCCTTTTGATCTTTCACTCCAAAAAATTCTTTAATTGAAGGAAAACAATTGAAATAGGGGAAATATCTTATTATTGAATTATTTTTTTTCTCCAAATCACGTAGGCCACAAATATTGGCACCCCTAGAAATTCTTATGAGTAAAATATATGTGAAGTATATCCCCATTCATACTTGTCATTTTTTTTAGTACACCTGGGTGACTAGGAACATGAAATTGTACAGACTTGACTTCCTGCCAAATTCCCTTTATCATCAGTCACTGTGTTATACTAAAGAATAAAGTTCTGATTTGTGGCAAAAGGTTGTTGAGCTTCACAAAATGGGAAGTGGCTTTAAGAAAATAGCCAGAGCATTGAAAATGCCCATTTCCACCATCAGGGCAATAATTAACAAGTTCCAGTCAACTGGAGATCTTAAGAATCAGCCTGGAAAAGGACGTCTGTCTGTATTGTCTCCACGCTCCGTGAGGAGGATGGTTGAAGAATCTCCAAGGATCACAGCTGGAGAATTGCATAACTTTGTTGGGTCTTGGGGTCAGAATGTCTCGAACAAAATATCAGACAACACCTACATCACCAAAAGCTGTTTGGGAGGGTTTCAAGAAAAAAAAGCCTCTGCTCTCATCCAACAACAAACTCAAGTGTCTCAAGTGTTGTATCAAAATCAACATAAAAATGGTTCACTGACAACAAAATCAAGGTTCTGCCATAGCCATACCAGTCTCCTGACCTGAACCCCATAGAAAACCTGTGGGGTGAACTGAAGAGGAGAATCCACCAACATGGTCCTCTGAATTTGAAGGATCTGGAGAGGTCCTGTATGGAGGAATGGTCTCAGATCCCTTGCCATGTGTTCTCCAACCTCATTAGGCATTATAAGAGAAGACTCAGAGATGTTTTCTTGGCAAAGGGAGATTGCAAAAAGTATTGAATATAAGGATGCCAGTAATTATGGCCAATGTATTTTGTAGAACATATTTATTTAATAAAGATATTTCCCCCTTTTCAAGTTTTTGAATGAAAGCTCAAAATGATGGTGGATTTGACTGTTTTATTTTAAGTATGCAGGTATCAAAACTTCACATCAGATGTAAAACTGAAACCAATATTTAGACACCTGTTACCTGAAATAAAGAGTTATAATTAATATGAAATATTGTTTATTTGGCCAATTACATTCAAATAGAGTGTGATTTGATTGTTGGCATGTCAGTGAGATGGGAAAAATATATTTAATAAAGACTGAAATAACCTGCTAAATTTGTAGGTTAAGAGAGCAGGGACTTAATATTTTTTTTAAACATAATTACGTAAAAGTAATTTACTAACCTGGTAAGAATGGATAGGCTCACATGTTCACTATAGGAACAGGTGCCATGAACCTGTTGATACAATACTTCACAATCTAATATTACTTTATAGTTTCAGTCATTTAACCGACAGTAGTTTATTGTGCAGATAACTCTCCTCATAAATGATTGATTAATTTGTGTGATAAAGTTATCAAGTTGTTAACACACCTGCCTTTTATTACATGACTGTCAAAAACACAATTTGAGAAATCCTGTGCTTACTCACTGTCTCTCTTTCCATGTTTTAACAGACATGCTCCAGCTTATCACCAACCAAGACATGGAGTTCGGAGGGCTGTTTGATCATGCTCCATTCCCCGCTCCCCCTGTCCCTACGCAGGAACTTTCAGGCCTGCCTCACTTCAGCCCCTCGTCTCCCCCACCCACCTCCTCCATGCCCACCATCACCTCCTCCATCCTCAGCAGCAGCCCTCACCTGGACGCCCTGCTGGGCCCACCCATAACCCGCAGCTCTTCCATCCCAGACAAGGCGCTCCACCCTCCCACCTTTCAGCAGTCTCCGCTGGCCCAGGTGAACTCCACCCCTGCAAACTCTGCCACACTGCAGACCACGCAACCCAAAGCTCAGCCTGCTCCATCTCCCAGCCTCCATCCTTCCACCCCGGCTAGCAAGAGCCCAGCGTTCGGCTCCTCTCAGCTTGCTATCTTCAGCTCACCTACACCCCGAGCACCGCAGCAGCAGCAGCCCGTGGTCACTTACACCAAACAGAATGGCTACACCGGTGAGCTTGAAATATTAACCTCACACAGCCATACTTTTGACCATCGGCATGAAGTTTGGTGTACTATGCATATTATTCTGGCTAAAAACCGCCCACTGAAGGCCCAGATTTGCTTTGTTTTTCTGGGTTCCAGATTGGATCGTGCCCCGGTCGACTGTGTTGCCTTTCAAAGTATACTCTTTTGACCGCAAGCGAATACAAACGCGTTCAACACATGTGCACTGCGACTGCTTTGTGATATTCTTTTAGTAGTCAACAGCAGGTGCATGCGCCGACGATGTGTACAGACGAGGACTGTGCACATGTCGAGAAAATGTGGGCTGGATGCGGACAGTCTGAGCAGACTGCACGCAGAGCGATTAGCAACGGGGAAAACTGAAGTATACTTTGGCTTTTAGATCGGAAGAGTCTGTCTGACCAACATGCAAAGCGACCAACCACAGTTTGTATTGTATTTATGTTCAGTTTAGTGGCAGGTGAATCTGAAACGGTTGATACCACAATTATAACCCGCCGTGGAAAAACAAATGTATGATTTGGTGCTGTATTCTCTGCTAACCGTTGTAGAGAAATCACAGGCGACATTAGCAGAGGATGTATGTAGATTTTGTGATCAGAATTTCTGTCAATCCAAAAGTATTAATTGTTGATTATACCACAGACAGCAGATTATACAGCACATTGATATCTAGTTGACTTGCTTTTGAGTATCTTTGACAAAACTCATAAAATGTCTTTGAATGAATGAACGTTAGATTTATATAGCTTTACACTGTGAGCAAGGGGGCTCTCTTCAACCACCACCAGTGTGCAGCATCCACCTGGATGATGTGACGGCAGCCATAGTGCGCCAATACACTCACTACACACCAGGTGGAGAGGAGAGAGTAGAGTGATGCAGCCAATTAATGCATGGAGATTAAAGGCTTGAGACCACTAGCTTTGCAATCTTTGGCAAAACCCATGCACCCAAAAGTTGCGTAAAGATTGGAACTTGAGTACAAAAAGTATACTAATCTTTAATTTGTGCGTAATGGAGGTGCCATAATCATAAAACCTCCGGAAGGATCAGCCAAAAATATTAATCATACAGTGCATTCAGAAAGTATTCATGTTGAAGACTTGTGCTAAAATGCTTTAAATGGTTTTTATTTTTTTCACATTAATCTGCACTCCATACCCCATAATGACAAAGCAAATAACAGATTTTTGATAACTTTACAAATGTATTAAAAAGAAAAAAACTGAAATATCACATTGACAAGTATTCAGACACTTAACTCAGTACTTAGTTGAAGCATCTTTGGCCACGATTACAGCCTCAGTTATATTTGGGTATAATGTGACAAGCTTTGCGGACCTGGATTTGGGGATTTTATGCCATTCTGCTCTGCAGATCCTCTCAAGCTCTGTCAGTGTTGGATGAGGACTGTCAGTGGATGGCCATTCTCAGTTCTCTCCAGAGATATTCGATTGGGTTCAAGTCCGGGCTCTGGCTGGGCCACTCAAGGACATTCACAAAGTTGTCCCTAAGCCAGTCTTGTGTTGTCTTGGCTGTGTGCTTGGGGTTATTGTCCTGTTGGAAGATGAACCTTCAGCTAGTATGAGGTTCTGAGTGCTCTAGACCAGGTTTTCATTAAGTATATCTCTGTATTTTGCTGCGTTCAGCTTTCCTTCAACCCTGACCAGTCCCTACCGCTGAAAACACCCCCACAGCATGATGTTCCGAACACCATGCTTTTCCGTTAGGATTGTATTGCGCAGGTGATGAGCGGTGCCTGGTTTCCTCCAGACATGATGCTTGGAATTGAGGCCAAACAGTTCAATCTTCGTTTCATCGGACCAGAGAATCTTGTTTCTCTTGATAAAGGAGAGTCCTTTAGGTCTTTCACTGAGGAGAGGATTCCATCTGGCCACTCTGCCATAAAGCCCAGATCGGTGGAGTGTTGCAGTGATGGTTTTCCTTCTGCAAGTTTCTCCACACATGATCTCTGGAGCTCAACCAGAGTGTCCATCGGGTTCTTGGTCATCTCTCTTATTAAGGTCCTTCTCTCACGATTGCTCAGTTTGGCCGGGCGGCCAGCTCTAGGAAAAATCCTGGTTGTTTCAAACTTCCATTTAAGAATTATGGAGGCCACTGTGCTCTTGGGAATCTTCAATGCAGCTGAAATTATTTTGTGGCTTTCCCCAGATCTGTGCCTCGACACAATCCTGTCTCTGAGCTCTGCAGGCAGTTCCTTTGACATCATGGCTTGGTTTTTGCTCTGATATGCATTTTCAGCTGAGACCTTATATAGACAGGTGTGTACCTTTCCAAATCCTGTCCAATCAATGGAATTTGCCACAGGTGGACCCCAATTAAAGTGTAGAAACATCTCAAAGATGATCCAGATAAATGGGATGCACCTGAGCTAAATTTCAAGTGTCATAGCATATTCATGTCTGAATACTTATGTCACTGTAATATTTAAGTTTTTTCTTTTTAATCTATTTTCATTGTTAACAGATATTTGTATTTTGCTTTGTCATCATGGGGTATGGAGTGTAGATTGATGTGAAAAAAAATATATATATATTTTAAGAAAAAAAAATCCAAATAAAAAAAATATATATATTTTTTTTTTAGCACAATGCTGCAAAATAACAAAATGTGAAAAAATGAAGGGGTCTGAATGCACTGTAAACTAGCTAATCTTTTTTTTTATTTTTTATTTTTTTTACCATGAATGCTTGATATTACATCTATTGGCACTTAATCCCAATTTAATAGTTGATGATAAACTACACAGGCTATTCTTGTAGGCATGGTATGTTCGGTATTTGTGAGAAAAAAATCTTTTGAGCTTGTCTCAGCTTGTGTTTCATGATCTCTGTTTTTGAAGTTGGTTTTCAGTTAGTAATGGGAGTTTCAGATTCAGAAGGAGAGAGAGTCTTCAAACTTTATTTATGCAAGTGGTGTGCAGAATATCATAGGTTTTTTTCATGAAAAAAATAATAACACAAAAATTTCTAAATTGGGTTTTACAATCTGACATGAGCCATCTTTACACTGCAACGGTGGCACGTAAGTTGCTTCTGAGGTGTGACATTCACAGGGTTGGGAGGATTACTTTTGAAATATATTTCACTACAGATTACAGATTACATGCTGTCAAATTTTAATTGTAATGTATTTTATTAGATTACTCAAGGTCAGTAACATATTCTAAATACTTTGGATTACGTCTCGATTTTTTCACTTGTTTTGACTATAAAAACTCTGCCAGTACAGTAAGACAAAATACACGTTAAAAAATACATTCTCTGAAAAACCTAAATATCTTATGCCATGTTGTAAAAGATAAATCGTTTATATTTTTACAGGGAAACAATACAAAAATTATTATCAAGAATATGATTTTTGCCCTAATATCAAAGTTCTTAATAGAAAAAAGATTATGATCCAATGTGAATTTTCTTGATAAAAAAATATGATTGTTTCCGGTAACTTGTGCATGTAAAATGGCTAGAAACAGCATTTTAGCTTAGCGTAAAGCTAACAATTTACACAAGGTTAATTTTTTTTTTCTTCTGCTCCAAACTTACTTCTCTGTCCGCTCGTATGAATGTAACACATCATAAGAAAATGTTTCTCCGCTGTTCAAATGCACTTTGGATCGCATCATTTATATGGATAAATGTTTTCCATCTGAAATGACTAAACATTAAATGAAACAAATGACAATAAAATGCAAAGTAATCTCTTCAGTAATAAAAATACTTTATGAATGTAACTGTTTTCTAAATACCAAATATTTAATACGTATTCCCGTTAAATGTATTTCGTTACTCCTGAAAGGGTGTATTTACACAGACTGTTTAGTGCTGCTGCTCAGAGGTGGCATAAATGCGAATACACAGTAATTGCATGAATAATGATATTGGCTTAATGTATAGCTTAACTCGGCTATGTAAAGATGCGTATTTGGTATGCAATCTCTATTTTGAACCACCACAGCTTCATAGTTGCAATAAAACTTAAATTATTAAATCACATTTATCTCACCTGTATTAAAAGTATATTAAATGTAGTATACAAACTGACATTGTTTTAATTCAATATCCAGCTGGATTGTGGCAGCGTCATCGGTGTTGCGTCTCATTCTTTTACAACAAAAATGTTACAGAATAATAGAGAAAACTTGAGAATAAAGGTTGGGTCAACTGAGCCAAGCAAGGCAGTATATTACTTTACTTGTTAAGCAATTGTTATGCTAATCAAAGTATTGTGTTTACAGTTAGCATGCATTCAGTATGCTGGCATTCGCTGTACTAGCTAATTAGGTCCCATCTACTTGAAGTATTTAAGTTTAACTTACATGGTCATTTTATGTTCAGATAAATTTAGAAATAATTGCCATTAAAATGTATAAGTTAGCTCACCCAGTTTTTCAAGTTAAGAGCAATTAACATGCATGTGTAGTACAAAATGGATGTTCTATTAACTTAAACTTGGGAATTTATTAACTTAAAAAAAAATGATGGAACTGATTACCTCACATTTTTTGAGTTCTTTTAACTTAATACGGTTTACAGTGTTTAAGTACAATCCTTTCATATTTGATTCAGTAGCTGAATCGGATATATTCTGTGATGTTAGCGTGTGTCTATGAAAAACTTCAGTCAGTAGATGTAGTCAGAAACAAAATCTCACTCCTTTATCAGACACTCACTCTCTTATTCTCCAGTTAAAGTGTATTCAAATAATTTATGTGTTCTCTTGTGACAATGAGTAATTAGACCACTGCTAAATTGCATCGCCTGATCACTGTCCAACCAATGATATGTCAGCGCTGACATTTTGCTTCAGACAGCCCTGATATGAAGGTTTGTTATGGAATTAAGACGTGTTGGTTCAAGGTGCAGACTGATGTGATGTCACTGTTTTCAGTCCTGGAAACCTAGTGACCTTTTGCCTTACATTAAATGGTAGAGACCTCATGTGCAGTGCTGCGCCGCTTACATTCTTTGTATATTCTCTTATCGTTTCCCTTCCGGCTTATCTTTTCGAGGCTTAGGTAATGTCTCCAGGTCCAAGAGAGAATACAGCATCACACTAGTGTAGATCAAAGTTCGGTCAGGCGACGTGAACGATTTATTACTATTGTTAACTATTCAAAATCTCCTCTTTGATATATCCGTGAATGTTTGCACATTCATCACATTCATTGTGTGCGTTCACAGCATTGTCAACAGAATAAGATTTCCTCAAGTGATGGCAAAATAATTTGCGATTTTTGATTTGAAAAGATGTGTTTGTTTGTTTGTTTGTTTTTTTTCTTGACATTTCTTACCTCTCATGATCTTGCTGGTTCTTGCAGCAGTCAATCAGCAGAGCTCCCCTCTGCCAATCCAGAGTGTCCCCGCCTCTCCACAGAACGTTCAGCCAATGGCCATACAAGCTCAGGTGCAGTGCCTCTCGACTTCACCCATCCTGACCACCTCCACGCAGACCATCTCTTCTCATGTTCAACAGGTTCCTGTAAGTGCTTTAATTTGAATCACTTATGCACACATGCCAAATAATTATTTCTGACATGACTTTACATTACTTTTTTTGTTTGCACTGACACTGCTCTATGTGTTGCAGGTTTTGTTGCAGCCTCAGTTCATTAAGGCGGAGTCTCTCTTGCTCACCACTCTGAAGCCTGATGTAACCATGGTAACAACAGTAGCATCACCCTGCATCACATCGCTTGCTACATCCACAGCACCTGTCCAGAACACCTCACTGCAGGTACACAGCCGAAACACACAAACTTTATGTATTTTTGTTTTTGTTTTTATTTATTTATTTACTTTTTGTTGTTATTTGATTTGGTGTTTGTTTTTGTTTGGTTTGTTTTTATTTATTTATTTACTTTTTGTTGTTGTTTGATTTGGTTTTTGTTTGGTTTGTTTTTATTTATTTATTTACTTTTTGTTGTTGTTTGATTTGGTTTTTGTTTTGTTTGTTTCTGTTTTGTTTGTTTTTATTTATTTATTTACTTTTTGTTGTTTGATTTGGTTTTTGTTTTGGTTGATTTGGTTTTTGTTTGGTTTGGTTTATTTGTTTTTGTTTGGTTTGTTTTTATTTATTTACTTTTTGTTGTTGTTTGATTTGGTTTTTGTTTTGTTTGTTTTTGTTTGGTTTGGTTTTATTTATTTTTTGTTGTTGTTTGATTTGGTTTTTGTTTTGGTTGATTTGTTGTTTGTTTTTGTTTGGTTTGATTTATTTTTTGTTTTGTTGTTTAGTTTTTTGGTTTATTTTTTGTTTGTTTCATTTAATTTTGTTTTGAAAAATTACGCAATAGTAACCAATAAGATATAACTTTTGAGTCAGTTGTATGGAACTGGAGTTTTTATATCTTTGGTCTCAGACTACAAGTAAAAATAGTACAATTTCTATATCACTGCGTTGCAGCAAGTGACATTTGTATTGTCAAATTAATTCTATCTTGCATTAAAGCATGTATATGATGGTGCTTTTTCACTTTGCTTTTGGTGCAAATTATCCTTTTGTCAGCTTCTTTGTTTTGGCTCTCGATGTGAACAGGCCCTCAAAGTGTATAATTACTGGATATCGTCAATGTTCAAGATATTCTATTTTAAAGTCACATTGCAAACCTTGCTGAAATTAATAAAATAAAGTGACTGGAAATTTAAAGCAGGGTCTCGCTTTAAACTGTAGATTGCCCTCTTGTCTTGTTTATAAGGTATATTTGAAGATCTGTTAAATCTTTTCTACACATCTATTCTGTCTATCCATCTCTGTCTCAGGCTCTGATGAGTGGTGGCACCATCCTGACTACTGTTCCACTAGTAGTAGACACAGAGAAACTGCCCATCAACCGCATCGCCATCAGTGGGAAACTAGGTAGCCTGCCGCACAAGGGCGAGAAACGCACGGCCCACAACGCCATCGAGAAACGCTACCGCTCCTCCATCAACGACAAGATCCTCGAGCTCAAAGATCTGGTGGCGGGAACTGAAGCTAAGGTTGGCTAATTCACCAAGATAATTTTAATGACAGCGACTTTTCATTGAAATTAGTTTGAAAACTTTGACCAGATGATATGAGCAACCCAAATAAGCTTTTTTTTTTTTCAGCCTTACCTGAAGCCAGTTTGAAATGTCAAAAATGGTTTTGCTTTAAATGGAAGCTTCTCTCTTGTGCAGCTCAATAAGTCGGCAGTGCTGAGGAAAACCATTGACCACATTCGCTACCTTCAGCAGTCCAACCAAAAACTAAAGCAGGAGAACATGGCTCTCAAAATGTCCATCCAGAAGAACAGTAAGCTCATCCAGATTACCTTACTGTGCTTTAAAGTCAACATCAAATCAAAACTGACAATTTACGTACTTAAGATATGTTCCTGGTCATATTGACCCCACTTACACCTGGTGCTATGATGCGTTCCAGATGATCGGATCACAAAAAACACGAGGTTGTTAAAAATGCATGTGACAACATTGCATTTGAAGTGTAAACGTGAATCCGTCCTGATGCGTCCCCAACAGGAGTGAAGTGCCTCCCGCTCACGTGTCAATCAACCTTACAAACTTAAAGCGCATATAGCCAACCCTGCTTTACTGATCAACAATGCTAAGGCCATATTGTTTGTGTGCCTCTGCATGTTTAAGTAAGAGTCTGTGATACATGATTTATTTTGAGATTGTGTTGGTTTGTTTTGGTATGGGGATACGGTATTCATTTTGTATGATCAGGTCTTGAAAAAAGGTCTTAAAAAGTCTTAAATTTGATTTTAAAAACTCTGCAGCAACCCTGCTTTTTCTTGAATGATGTTTTTGTGGTTTATTGTCATTCAGTAGCACACTGACCTAGTCATTGATGTATATTGTCATGAAATGGAGACCCTCCCCTCAAAATCCGAACAAAAGTGTTGCATTTAAGTAACCAGGTGTAAACAAGGCGATAATCTGACATGGTGCAAGGCTAGCTTGTCTAGCTCCAATCTGATGTGGAACGCCCAATTTAAATGATCCAATCAGTTCCTGTTGGATAAATTCAAGTCTTGTCCTACATTTTCTTTGCCCATTGAAGATTCAATCAGAAAAGCATTATATTAAGGAAGTAAAATGGGTTGCAAATACTGTTTCATGTTGACTTTAAACTTATTCCAAAATGATCTTGAATACCTGTACATAGAAATATGTTCCCAGAAAGCCATTTATTTGCATTGACCTGTTGCTCTGCTGCCTCAGAGTCTCTAAAGGACCTTGTGACTATGGATGTAGAAGTGAAACCAGAGATCCCCACCCCCCCAGCCTCAGATGCTGGCTCGCCCCAGTCCAGCGGACCCTACTCCCACAACGGCAGCGACTCAGAACCAGACAGCCCAATGGAAGAAGACAGCAAGGTGGGCTGATACCAGCTGAACCCTAGAGCTGCTATTATGAAATTATTTGGTTTTAGTCATGATGTAATTGTTTGCTTGTGGTTTAAGAAAAATATTGATTATTCGATTGTTTGAGGTCAGAAGAATAACCATATACTTAACTTTTGCCATCTCTCTTTCTGTTAGCCAATGGTTGACAGGGCTGGAGGAATGTTGGACCGCTCTCGCATGGCTCTGTGTGCTTTTACCCTCCTCTTCCTCTCCTTTAACCCGCTTGCCTCTTTGCTGTGTGGGGGCTGGAGCAGCTCTGGAGCATCTGTCTCTGGACATGCAGGAAGCAGAACAATGCTGACAGTGCAGGAAACAGGTGCTGATACTCTTACTTCACCTAGTGAGAGATTTAAGTTAAGGCAATAGTCAGTCAGCACCCACTTTTTTTTAATGGCCTTGACTCCGGAAGTATTTTTCCCCCAGCCCCCAAGAAAAAGACAACTTGTTTTAATTAAAAATAATAATTATACACAAACAACAAGACCAGGGACATATATTAAGAAATTTCATAGGATCAATTTTGGTGTTATATTGACTTCAAAACGAATTCTCTTGAATTGTTTCATAATCAAATCTTGTATGTTTTATTAATGTCCAGCAGAGTCATGGGGTTGGATGGACTGGATGTTGCCCACTTTACTGGTGTGGTTGTTAAACGGTGTTCTGGTTGCTGCAGTTCTGATCAGACTGCTAGTGTATGGAGAACCAGTGACCAGACCCCACTCAGAATCATCTGTCCTCTTCTGGAGACACCGCAAACAGGCAGACCTTGACCTAGCCAGGGTAAAAGCGCACTCACAACCGCAAAACTCATCAAATCCCACTGCATTAAATGTGTGATTTTTCTCTCATTTTCTTGTGTTATATCCTCAGGGAGACTTTGCTCAGGCCTCTCAGAACCTCTGGACGTGTCTCAAAGCTCTCGGTCGTCCTCTGCCCACCTCTCAGCTGGATCTGACCTGTGCTGTGCTGTGGTCCGCTCTGCGTCTGTGTCTGCAGAGACTGTGGGTGGGTCGCTGGCTAGCCAGCCGAGCTGGAACCCTCCGTTCTAATCGCCCGCTACAGGAGGATGCCCGCAAGAGCTGCCGTGATGCTGCCTTGGTCTACCACCGTCTACATCAACTAAACATGACTGGTGAGTAGGGCTGGGGGATACAGTTAAAAACTAAGGATGTGGATTTAACACAAATGAAGTGTGTTCAATTATGTTAAAATATCATTCAGTTAATAAAGCCCCCTGACTATACATAAATTCTTTAATAAAAACAGACAATAAAAGTTAAGGATGTCGATTTAATGCTTACATTTAGTGTGATTAATTATGTAAAAAATGTAAGTTAAAATGTTATGCAATTAATCATGCCCCCTGACTATATGAAAATTCTGTAATAAAAACTAACAATAAAAATGGATGTCGTTTTAATACTTATATTTTGTATTAATAATTAAATAAAAATAACACGTAAAAACAATTAATGCAGTTAATCGTGCCCCCTGACTATAAATCAATTCTTTAATTAAAAAAAACAATTAAAACTAAGGATGCCAACTTAATGCATTCATTTAGTATGATACATAATTTTTTTTTTAACAATTAACGCAATTTATCATGCCCACTTAATATAAGATAAAACTAAGGATGTCGATTTAACGTGTTCATTTTGTATTATTAATTACATTTAAAAAAATAAACACGTAAAAACAATTAACGCAATTAAATACGCCCCCTGACTATAAATAAATACTGTAATAAAAAACAATCAAAACCAAGGATGTCAATTTAACATGTTAATTTAGTATGTAGTTTAGATTCATTATTTAAAAAAATATAAAAAATTAATAATGCCCCCAACTATAAATCATTTCTGTAATAAAACTAACAATAAAAACTAAGGGTGTTGACAACGTGTAAATTTAGTATGACCAGTTACATAGAAGATAACACGTAAAAACTATTAACACAATTATTTATGCCCCCCTGACTAAAAATTAATTCTGTAATAAAACAAACAATAAAAACGAAGGATGCCAATTTAACGCATTTATTTAGTATGATTAATTATATAAAAAAACACTTTAAAAAAATTACGCAATTGATTATGCCCCCCTGACTATAAATAAATTCTGTAATAAAGCAAACAATAAAAGCTGAGAATGTTGACAATGCATACATTTATTATGATTAATTATATTGTCAAGTCAAGTCAAGTCAATTTTATTTGTATAGCACCTTTCACAACACACATCGTTTCAAAGCAGCTTTACAGAAGTTCAGCATTAACAGACGATAAAAATGTAATGTCTATAAAGTCGATAAATCATCATCCTTGTGCAGGGCTCCAAACTGCGAATATATAAATGATAACACGTAAAACAAATTCACGAAATTAATCAAGTCAACCTAAATTCTGCAATAAAATAATACAAATGAAGGATGTTGATTTAACGCATAAATTTAGTATAATCAATCATGGAAAAAAATAACACATAAACAAACATTATTTTGACTTCCTAAGACTCTTTGTATTGTATAATCAGTGCATTACTCCTCGGCCACAATAATGTTTTTGGATTACCTGATTTATTATATTAGGCCTTATATGTAGTTATTTGAATTATTATGTATTGAATTATCTGCATTTGGGGGCCTTTCAGCAAATATTGATATGCTATTTGCATATCTTTATGCTTAATAGTTATGTGTTTGCCCTGAAATGGTTTCAAAGGTGTAATTTAGATTTTATTTATTTGATGTATTAGAGGAAAACATTATTTTCGATACAACAACCAGTTTAATACATGTCTAATACAATATTAAATCTAAATACATTTTTGCAGACTGTGTGGCATACAGTATATGCCACTTTAGATGTCTACTTAAATACTTAAACAAATAAAGTTATATAATTGGATACTTTTTATTAGAAGTAACACAATGTTCTCCAACACTGCATGACTGGTGCAAAAATATGAGAACCTAGCTTTCAGAGATGAAACACAGTGATGGGCTGTTGTGTTTGTATGATTCATGTCTGATTTGTACATGATGTGGATGTGTGAGTGCAGGCAAGCTTGGTGGCAGCCATCTTTCTGCGATCCACATGGCTCTGAGTGCGCTCAATCTGGCAGAATGTGCAATAGACTGTCTCCCCGTTGCCACACTGGCAGAAATCTATGTGTCTGCAGCCCTCCGAGTCAAAACCAGCCTACCCCGTCTGCTTCACTTCACCACTGTGAGTACGATGCTTTTAAATGCTGCCTAGATAGCTCACATTATTGATGATTATGTACATATGATCCTTCTTCTCCGTCTTCATATCCGTGTAGCGAGTATTCTTGAGCAGCGCTCGACAGGCCTGTCTCTCGCCCAGTGGAAGTGTTCCTCCAGCTATGCAGTGGTTGTGTCACCCTCTTGGTCATCGCTTCTTTGTAGATGGAGACTGGTCTATACGCAGCACTCCTAAAGAGAGCATTTACAGCCAGGCAGGAAACTCAGGTTGGCACCAAATCACAACAGGACTATTAAAGGCTTCAGTTTGGGAGAGCTCAAAGGATTTTTGTATTAATGTGCTGCTAATAGTGATTTCCTCTGTACCCTTTATCTCTGTTTTTTCTTTGTCTGAAGTTGACCCTCTGGCTCAGGTGACCCAGGCGTTCCGTGAGCACCTTTTTGAGAAGGCCCTGTACTGTGTGGCACAGCCACAGGGTGATAACACCCTCGCTGATGGGGACGGGTGAGTGCTTAATACTCAGTGCTTGTTTACACAGAATTAATTGCAGGCTACAGTAGGAAACTGGCATATTTAAGCATTCATCGCATCAGTCTGCTTAGGCTGATATTGGAAGCAGATAATGCAATTCAAACAGTAAACAAGTTTTATGCTGGGTTTCAAAATTACATGGTTAACCATCTTCACTGAACATTAAAACGTTTTGCTTTGCTGGATTTAACTTCAAGCTTGGAAAATTCTCTATCAGAGCTTTAGTGTGAAAACTGTTTAAACAAAAATCAGCAAAGCAATATATATTTACACCGATCAACCACAACTTTAAAACCACCTGCCAAATATTGTGTAGGTTCCCCTCGTGCCGCTAAAACAGCGCCAACCCGCATCTGAGAATAGTATTCTGATATTCTATTCTTCTCACCACCGCAGACTTTATCAGTTCAAACTAGTCTGACCATTCTCCGTTGACCTCTCTCATTAACAAAGTGAAGTGAAACAGAACTGCGGCTCACTGGATGTTTTTTTTTTTGTTTTTAGCATCATTCTGAGTGTTCATTAAGGATGGGCATTTCACAGAATTTTGTAGTCGAGTCATCTTACACATAAAAAAAAAAAAAATTACAAAAAAAAATTAGTAATCGATTACTTGACATTTAGAATTTAAGTTCAACCTTTGAACCTTATAAAAAATGAGCACTATATATTAACAACAAGATCTAAATTCAAAAAGTAAAGAAACAACATTTGCACTCACACAAAAAGACATTCCAAGTCTTCTGAAGTGATCCGAAAAGTCTTCCGAAAGCTGTTTTGTGTTTAATGTGGCTCACAGCAGACAAAAGCACGCACACACACACACACACACAATAACAAATATATCAATTTGCAATACTGGAGTAGTGTTTTTACTAGTCGAATATTTAAAGCTGAACGAGTACTCGATTCATCAATTACTTGTGCTCATCCCTAGTGTTCATCCTAAAAACATGTTAAAAGGAAGAATAAGTTTGTGTGTCCAAGTATGATACTTGTAATATACAAGTAAGCCATATTAATGTACCTCAGTGAGGACCGTTTTGTCCACTTCTCAACACTCAACTGACGGTGTTTGTCATTCTCAATATCTTGTGACAATTGTTTGTTTTTTTGTGTCAAGTTTAGCATAAAAACTGTCCAAATTTTACAGATTTGCCTAAATAGTCATTTTTAAAAATAGTTACATTTTCAAGTGTATTATTTTGTAAATGTATTTGTGATCCAAGAAATATATTTAAAAAAATTACTTGTAACACTTTAAAATAATATTATATGTTGAAGGTGCACTCAGTAATTGTGTCCTCATTAAAACGTTGAACTCCTAAAGACGTGAATTGTAATTTTGCAATATATGTGGGAAATCATGAGCACTCACATTAAAATGAAGAATCCAGTTATATCAGTAACTTTATAAAAGCTGTTTTATTCTACATGGAGAGGGTCCGCACATGGGGGCTGCCATGTTAGAATCACATGACCAGCTGAATACTACTCACTTAATCTCAGTAACAGTCCTGTTATTTGACACTTTCACCCATTGATTGAAGTAATCATGGCTGACTGTGAATATGATGTGTCATCTCTACAATGACATCTTTAACTGAAAACTATTGATTTAAAATGATGCTGCATCCAAACCACTAGGTGTCAGTGTAAGTCTACAGAGAATAAAAAGTTAGAGTGCACCTTTAATATTAGAAAATGGATTAGGTAACATAAACATTGAAGAAATACTTTTTTTACAGCATTTATTAAACTTGGGAAATGTTAATTTATAAATATACTAGTATACGAGTGTGACTGCTGTGTGCATTTTCCATTTCCCTTTTTGATTTGTAACATAGCACCTAATAAATAAATAAATAAATACAATAGTAAAAATAAAAAATGTTTTTCCTAAAAATGAATGTACAAATGTGTGTACAGCAGAACTAAGTTTTGACATTTAAATAACACTAAGCTATAGAATGTTTTGTACAGATTTGCTTCATCAAATTATTTATTATGTTTCCAGGACTGTTGGTTATTGTTTTTAAGATGTTACAGACATTACATCAGAAATTAGCATAAATGAATTCTGATACAAGTAATGGCCAGCATTACATTATAAACATTATACATTCTGAATGTATGTACTGATGATCATTGTCCCATGTCTGTCAAACATGTTGAGTGGTCCAAACATCATCTGCAGCATGAAACTGAACTTTTGGTCAGATTTTAGGATTAAATGCACTATAGGATGCTCCCTTGCTCCCTGTTTAGTGAATGACTTAACCTCCAGTGTGCTGTCTGTCTGCACTGGTCTCAGAACTGTTTAAAATGAACCTTATTTTCATCTTAACCCTATATACACTACCGTTCAAAAGTTTGGGGTCACATTGAAATGTCCTTATTTTTGAAGGAAAAGCACTGTACTTTTCAATGAAGACAACTTTAAACTAGTCTTAACTTTGAAGAAATACACTCTATACATTGCTAATGTGGTAAATGACTATTCTAGCTGCAAATGTCTGGTTTTTGGTGCAATATGTACATAGGTGTATAGAGGCCCATTTCCAGCAACTATCACTCCAGTGTTCTAATGGTACAATGTGTTTGCTCATTGGCTCAGAAGGCTAATTGATGATTAGAAAACCCTTGTGCAATCATGTTCACACATCTGAAAACAGTTTAGGTCGTTACAGAAGCTACAAAACTGACCTTCCTTTGAGCAGATTGAGTTTCTGGAGCATCACATTTGTGGGGTCAATTAAACGCTCAAAATGGCCAGAAAAAGAGAACTTTCATCTGAAACTCGACAGTCTATTCTTGTCCTTAGAAATGAAGGCTATTCCATGCGAGACATTGCTAAGAAATTGAAGATTTCCTACAACGGTGTGTACTACTCCCTTCAGAGGACAGCACAAACAGGCTCTAACCAGAGTAGAAAAAGAAGTGGGAGGCCGCGTTGCACAACTGAGCAAGAAGATAAGTACATTAGAGTCTCTAGTTTGAGGAACAGACGCCTCACAGGTCCCCAACTGGCATCTTCATTAAATAGTACCCGCAAAACACCAGTGTCAACATGTACAGTGAAGAGGCGGCTGCGGGATTCTGGGCTTCAGGGCAGAGTGGCAAAGAAAAGCCATATCTGAGACTGGCCAATAAAAGAAAAAGATTAAGATGGGCAAAAGAACACAGACATTGGACAGAGGAAGACTGGAAAAAAGTGTTGTGGACAGATGAATCCAAGTTTGAGGTGTTTGGATCACAAAGAAGAACGTTTGTGAGACGCAGAACAAATGAAAAGATGCTGGAAGAATGCCTGACGCCATCTGTTAAGCATGGTGGAGGTAATATAATTGTCTGTGGTTGCTTTGGTGCTGGTAAGGTGGGAGATTTGTACAGGGTAAAAGGGATTCTGAATAAGGAAGGCTATCACTCCATTTTGCAACGCCATGCCATACCCAGTGGACAGCGCTTGATTGGAGCCAATTTCATCCTACAACAGGACAATGACCCTAAACACACCTCCAAATTGTGCAAGAACTATTTAGAGCAGAAGCAGGCAGCTGGTATTCTATAGGTAATGGAGTGGCCAGCGCAGTCACCTGATCTGAACCCCATTGAGTTGTTGTGGGAGCAGCTTGACCGTATGGTACGCAAGAAGTGCCCATCCAACCAATCCAACTTGTGGGAGCTGCTTCTGGAAGCGTGGGGTGCAATTTCTCCAGATTACCTCAACAAATTAACAGCTAGAATGCCAAAGGTCTGCAATGCTGTAATTGCTGCAAATGGAGGATTCTTTGACGAAAGCAAAGTTTGATGTAAAAAAAATCTTATTTCAAATACAAATCATTATTTCTAACCTTGTCAATGTCTTGACTCTATTTTCTATTCATTTCACAACGTATGGTGGTGAATAAGTGTGACTTTTCAGGAAAACACAAAATTGTTTGGGTGACCCCAAACTTTTGAACGGTAGTGTAAATCCTCTGAATGCAACATTATTCAGCTTTTGTATATATATATATATATGTATATGTTCTCAATGTGATAATGCACAGTAAATATAGGATATTTTAAATGGGAATGAGCTAATAGTCCACTGTATTGTGTTTTGCAGAGTGGCGTTTAGAAATACACCGCTTAATTTTTTTAATTGGCATATCGGATGAATCTAGAGACTCTAATCTTTTGACTCAAACAGGTTTCAATGTAAAAACTGAATTAGGTTTCTTACCAGATGTTGTTTTTTTACATTTCTCCCAAAGACAAATTCCGCTGTGATCAGCACCATGTTGTTTTGTCACATGACTCCATATGTAGAAACTTGAACAATTTACTGACAGCACAATCTCTTGAACTGAGATCAGTCGGTTTAAATGAAATGAAATTGTGCATTGTGTATAGCGAAATCAAAATACATTGTGTCCACAGGGTCGCTGTAAAAGTTTGTTCATTGTTAGTATGTGTTAAATAACGTTAATGAATAGAACTTTATTGTTAAGTGTTACCAAACTATTAAATCTACACCTAAATGTATAATTTCTTAATTTAGACAGATCAAATACATTTAATCTATTCATTATATTCGAAATAATTTTATTGTAGAAATGTCTATTTTAAAAGAATATATTTATAAGATTATGAATAAATATATTGTAATTAAATATTATAAATAAATCAAAATGAATGGTTGTTAAATCTTAAATAATAAATACTTTTTTGTAACGATTTTACATTCTGTTCCCCTTACACTGCAGAATTTTTGAATGTATCTTATGAGTGTTTTTTGCTGTTTTGACAGAGAATACTCCGATGCTCTAGAATACCTGCAGTTACTCACGAGTGCATCAGATGCAGCAGGAGCCACAACGCAGTCCTTCGCCATTGGATCCAACATGGCCACTGTCACAGGTCAGTTGCACTTTTCTTCAGTTAGCTTAAGCTTTGACTTTGAATTCCTGAAACCTTGGTTCAAATGATTGGTATCAGAGCATAAAAAACATCAGTTACAGCAGAGAGGGGAAGCACTGCTGCAAGATGTTTATAAAGCACTAATTTAGTTTTCATTGTGGTTTTCTGTTCAGGTCAACACATTTCAAATCACACTGTGCTCATGTCAGCATGTTTTCATTGAAAGATGTTAGCCAGGTGATTGAAGGACAGTTTGTGTGTGATCATGATTGTGTCCTTGATCTCCAGGCTGTGACCCTCACTCCAAATGGTGGTCGTCGGTTGCCGTGGTGATAATTAATTGGCTCCAGGGAGATGACGTGGCAGCCGAGAGACTCTACCCAGCGGTGGAACACCTACCACACAGTCTTCAGTCCGCAGAGTGAGTGATGCACACAAATACACACCGGACACTCTACGGCAGTTGTCCAGGAAACTTCAATAATGGAGGCCTGTGTTATCGAAACACTTCATTAAAAAGACTCTCTGATCCGTGGCAGACACACACTCAAATGCAACAGCCTGCCTTTCTCCAGCCATATTTGCTTTCAAGAATATTATTTCCAGAAGTAAATAAAGATCAAACCAGATGAAGAGAGATTGCGTGAGTTGTCAGATCTTCTGATCAGAGTGACTCTTCCTGTGGAATCACTTCAGCCTGTTTTATCTTTTGGCTCGCTGTCCGGGAACTGGCCTTCGTTTGATGTGCTTTTTGTGTTGCTTTATTGCTTTTAGCTCGGTCTGTGCTCAGTACATCCTGTTTGTGTTGCAGGAGTCCACTGCCCAAAGCCTGTCTCAACACTTTTAAAGCTGTGCGCTCGCTGCTGGCCAAACCTGAGAACTACCAGCTCAGCCTCAGTTACTGTGAGAAAGCCAGCTGCCTCTTTAAGGACAGCCTCAACCCACATTGCAACACCAACACTCTAGACAAGGTACATGCACATATTTTACATGTTTGTCAAAATGTTTTATTATTTCTATTTTCCACTTGTGTTAATAATAGAAAAGTCATAAAGATTGGTGTGGTAGTGTAAACATTAAGCTACATAATAAGTACATCGAGATCAACTTTTTCAGTTCTAATCACATTATTATGTATAACTCCGTTTAGGTGTTTGCGATATGAGGCAGGTGTGTGTTGAATCTTGGACAGGGCTGCAGTGCATTGTAGTTGCATTGCATGTGCCTTGAGTTGTGCAATGTTCCTGCAGTGCAATACAGAGCTGAGCCGCAGTGCCGCTGTTACACACACAATGTGTTTTTTTTACATGATCCTTAAGAGGACATACAAAGTTTAAATATTTTAAAGAAGTGTTTTATTTTGTATTGTAAATCGATTTGAATAATTAATCTCAAATAACATGTCATGAGCTTTTTTCAACATCAAGATTTTAGGTTGAAATTTAGGTGAATGTGTTTTTGCAGTTGACTTCAATAGTCCAGCGACGTGACAGATGCATTTTTAAAAGTACAAATATTTGAAGGTACGTGATGCCATGCGGGGATTGGACGTGTGAATGGCGAGCTCTGCGCACTTTGCTAGATTTAATACTTTTAATGACATAAACCAGAGAGATTCAATACACTCTGTTCCATAACTGTTCTAGGAGGACAATATGTCAAAGAATTCAAAATCTTCATGCTCTGGAGACATTAAAAGACACTTACGTGCTCAAGCTGATGCCCCCGAGCAGGCTGCAAACCTGGGAGTCGATTTACAATGTTAATATGAGTGGAGTGTCTCTCTCCACGTGGAATGTGAATGGGTTGGGGCATTCCATAAAAAGAAGGAAAGTAATTTCTCATATTAAACGTAAGAAATATGATATAGTGTTTCTTCAAGAAACGCAACTTTCTCCGCAGGAAGCTGAAAAATTTGGGAAGATATGTGGTGGGCATGTTTTTGATAGTGCTGGCTCAAGTAAGAGCAAGGGAGTCATTACACTGATAAGTAAAAAATCTAAAAATCTAAAATTCAAATGCCTCAAACAGATTAAAGATAAATTAGGAAGAGTCATTATTGTTTTAGCTGAAATTCAAGGACAAAGTCTTATTTTGGCTAATATTTATACACCTATGTTGATGATCAGGGCTTTTTAATAGATCTGGAAGGATTGTTGCAAGCCGCTGGCACCCCTCATGATATAATATTGGGAGAAGACTTTAATCTGTTGATGGACACAGTCCTTGATCATAGTGAAGCAAAAGTGTGTAAGTCCCCTAGAGCAACATTGACACTTTACAAGATTTATAAAAAATCTTGGTCTTACTGATATTTGGAGACTTTTGAACCCATCTGTGAGGGACTATAATTTTTTTAATCAGTCGATAAGATTTATTCTAGAATAGATTATTTTTTTTATTTTTTAGATCTAAATCCTTTGTTTCATCTGTTGTTGATTTGCTCAAATTTTTTTCAAAATTTTAGTCTCAGATCATACCCTGGTGAGTTTAGAGGTGTTGCCACATATGAAAACAAAATCATATAGTTGGTGCTTTAATGTATCCCTTTTGCAAAATCCTGAATTCCAACCAATGCTAAAGGCGCTGACACTTACCTACAGGCAAGACTGAAAGCCAGATGGCTTTGCTGCTGAATTTTTTAGATCTTATGCTAAGAAAAGTTGAGCCAGTTCTGAAGAAGTTTATATGGAATCATTAAAGAATGGAAAGCTTCTGCCAACCATGATGCAAGCCGGATCAGTCTGATTCTTAAAAAGGACAAAGATCCAAGCGAGTGTTACCGTCCTATTTCCCTGATCCAGCTAGATGTTAAAATATTGCCAAATATTTTAGCTAACAGATTAAGTTATGACATCTCTTATACATATAGATCAGGTAGGGTTTATTTGGGGCTGTAGCTCTTCTGATAACATTAGGCATTTTATTAATGTCATGTGGTCAGTGGTGAATGATCAGATTTCACTTGATGCCGAAAAGGTGTTTGATAAGGTAGAATGGGAACTTTTTAAGATTTTGGAAATGTTCAGGAATACTTATATTGGGTGGATTAAGTTACTTTATAAACACCCGATAGCAGCTGTTCAAACGAATGGATTAATTTCAGATCATTTTATTCAGGATAGGGGCAGGTGGAACCATTAGCAGCCACGATAAGAAAGGATGATTTCCCAGGGGTGGTGGCATAAGCTTTTGCTTTACGCAGATGATATTTCATTATTTGTCTTCGACCCTACTAGATCTGTGACTTGCCTCCACAGGATTATTAATTCATTTTCTAAATTCTCAGGATACAGAGTTAATTGCTCTATATCTGAAGCTTTAGCTCTGATAGCATATTGACCTGTAACAGCTTTTCAACCTGGTGCCTTCCAGTGGCCCAAACAGGGCATTAAGTATCTGGGCATTTTATTTCCAGCAAATTTGAGTGAATTAGTTCAGACCAGCCCGTCTTGCACCATCAATCATGCCACAGTCCAAATCACTGAGATCAAATTTTTTCCCCATTCTGATGGTTGATGTGAACTTTAACTGAAGCTCCTGACCTGTATCTGCATGATTTTATGCACTGCACTGCTGCCACACGATAGGCTGATTAGATAACTGCATGGATGATTGTTGATGCCAGATGGGCTAGTTTGAGTATTTCTGTAACTGCTGATCTCTTGGGATTTTCACACACAACAGTCTCTAGAATTTACTCTGAATGGTGCCAAAAACATCCAGTGAGTGGCAGTTCTGTGGACTGAAAAGGTCAACAGAGAATGGTCAGACTGGTTTGAACTGACAACGTCTACAGTAACTCAGATAACCACTCTGTACAATTGTAGTGAGAAGAATATCACCACAAGTGTGGGTTGGAGCTGATTTGGCGGCACGAGTTGGACCTACACAATAATAGGCAGGTGGTTTTAATGTCATGCCTGATCGGTGTGTGTGTATGTGTGTGTGTGTGTGTGTGTGTATGTATGTATATATATATATATATATTAAAAAAAAATAATAGTCAGATAATTAAAATGCATTAATTATCTCTCAGGAGCTGAGATAAGACAATACAAAAAGTGGGTTTAGAATCCAATGCATTGTTTATTTCCATATTGAACAAAATCCAATTATTGGCCTACAGTTCAATATCATCTATTTTGCAATTGATTTTGACAATTAGTCCAGGATTTATTATGAGGGATTTTCTAAGGACGCCTCAGTGTACACCTACGTCAGACGGATGCTTTTGGAGTGTCTCACTTTGGTTGCGTTATGTCAGAAACGTGCTGTTGTTAGGTTGCTGTGTCAAGTTAAACGTACTTTAGTACTTGGGGATCTGAACGCAAGAACATGTGCTCGTGTTGTGTTGGCTGCTGAAGGTTTGGTTTGTTCTCTGTAAAAGCTGTGGGTTTCCTATACAGCTGAAGTTTCGCTTGCTGCCCCCTTGAGAAAGCAGGGGAGAAAGGTGGTACTTCAAGCTTGAAAAATGCTCAGGAATCTTCCTTATTACAGTCCGGGAATTATTAATTGCGTTTATTTTTTTTAATGCCTTATTTTTTTATATAATTAATCTCACTGGTTGCATGATTACTGATTTTTAATTAGTCAAGACGAATTCAGCTTGTCATAACATCATCTGTTCGATTCATTAAAGGACTAGTTCACCCAAAAATGAAAATTCTCTTCCCCCCCCCCCCCCCCCCCACATGCCATCCTAGATCTATATGACTTTCTTTCTTCAGCAGAACACAAATTAAGATTTTTAAAAGAATATTTCAGCTCTGTACATACGTGAAGGGTTGCCAGAACTTTGAAGCACCAAAAAGCACATAAAGGCAGCATAAAAGTAATCCATAAGAGTCCAGTGGTGAAATTAATGTCTTAAGACATATGATCACTTTGGGTGAGAAACAGATCAATATTTGAGACCTTTTCACTATAATTGTTTACTTCTAGTCAATCTCCAATGCTCGATCATGTGAGGACCGAGTTCACGCAGCCTCTTGTAAGCACGTTGGTGTGTTCACGCGAGAACTGATGATACAGCCAGAAGTGCAGCTCTGTTTATTTACAAGAGAACGCTGTTCACAGGCTTACTTGTTTTTCCTTTCATTTGACATTTATTGTTTACATCTTGTGGATATACTTTTGAAATGGTGTGTATTTTTATGTTTATGAACTGGCCCCATTCACTTCCATTGTACGTGCCTCACTATAACCGCATTTTTCTATTTATTTTTTACATTAAGGATAAGTTTATTAAAGGATGAAATAATTTTCGTGGTAATCAACATTATGCCACAAAATGCTGTCGATTGAGCTTAACTTGTACTAAACTTGTATTATTCCTTTAATACAAATGCTTTCAGAATGAAATGTCGAATTCGGTAAATTAAGTAATATAAATTGTTAACTTGCTAACTAGACAGTTCTAGTTTTATTACAACAGATTAATTTTCCTCTTTTCTTGTCTCTTCTGTGCTGTACTGTTCTGTCTGTATCTCTCACACACACACACAGATGTTATTTGTGCCCTCAAATAACATCAATAACAGAGGAAATATCTTGAGGATTTTCTTTTGAAGTGGCACACAGTCTCATCTCAGACTGCTCTTTGTTTCTCTGCTGTAGCTGGTGCAGTTGCTGCTGTGTGATCTGTTGTTAGTGACACGCACTAATGTGTGGAGGGAGCAGCAGGTGGCGTCACAGCAGAGCTCTCCGACGGCCGCATCACCTGCAGAGCTGCAGGGCTTCCAGCAGGATCTGAGCTCTCTCCGCAAACTCGCTCAGTGCTTCAGACCGGCCATGCGCAGGGTGAGACACACACACACACACACACACACACATAGAGGGCAAAGCCCAAGACTACAAATGAGACATGATCATATTTTTGTCTCTGGTTCATTGAACCACGAAATGTCCTAATTTAAGCAAACTATTGCAGATATTGCATTATTATTTGTGCTAAAACACAGACTCAAACAAACCTCGACTCACCCTACCGCACACCACACCTTATCTTTACTTTTGGGGTGGTTCCCAACCCTGTTCCCTGAGGCCCCCCAACACTGCACATGTTGTATATCTCCCTATTCTGACACACGCAATTCAGGTCTTGAAGGCTCCACTAACAATCTGATGAGTTGAATCAGATGTATTTGATTAGGGAGAAATCCAAAATGTGAACAGAGTTGAGAACCATGTGGAATCAAATGTCCCTTAATCTTTTGAGATAAGAGTTCATTGTAATGTAAAAACATACTGTAGCTTTTAGGATGTAAATCTTCCTTCCCAGTCCTGAAAGACCGTCTATTAAAACTAAACTGCAAAAACAGCTTGTTCTTGGGTCCTTGGGTTTCTTACATCATAAACACAAATCATTAACATTTGACCGCCCACATGTACACGACTGTGCTGCTGTGTGTGTGTGTGTGTGTATACTGTATATGATATGACCCCTGTTCAATTTTGTAAAAAAAAAAAATATATATATATATATATATTTTTTTTTTTTTTTTTTTTTTTTTTTTAAGTGGTTTTATATTTTTACATTTAATTTATTAATTAAATAAATGTTATTAATTTTATTAAATTAAAATCAAATAAACATTTTTATTTATTAAATTTGTATTACATATTCTATTCTTTTTTGTCAGGAAAAAATATTTGAAGTATGATTTGACACCTTCTAAATTGTGTAAACAATGTTTTATTCATTGTTTTTTTTATGTATTTTTATTTAATTAAATTATAAAAAAAATAGTTTTTTATTATTATTAAAATCATATAAACTGTTTTTACTTATTTTATCCCCCTGAGGGAAACTAATATTTAAAATGAACGATGTGCCCCTTTAAAATTGTGTAAATGTATTTACTTGATTTAAAATGGTATTATTATATTATGGAATTTATTTAATTTTTAATTAATATACTTTCATTTTAAAATAAAATAAACATTATATATATATATATATATATATATATATATATACAGTGAGGAAAATAAGTATTTGAACACCCTGCTATTTTGCAAGTTCTCCCACTTAGAAATCATGGAGGGGTCTGAAATTGTCATCGTAGGTGCATGTCCACTGTGAGAGACATAATCTAAAAAAAAAAATCCAGAAATCACAATGTATGATTTTTTAACTATTTATTTGTATGATACAGCTGCAAATAAGTATTTGAACACCTGAGAAAATCAATGTTAATATTTGGTACAGTAGCCTTTGTTTGCAATTACAGAGGTCAAACGTTTCCTGTAGTTTTTCACCAGGTTTGCACACACTGCAGGAGGGATTTTGGCCCACTCCTCCACACAGATCTTCTCTAGATCAGTCAGGTTTCTGGGCTGTCGCTGAGAAACACGGAGTTTGAGCTCCCTCCAAAGATTCTCTATTGGGTTTAGGTCTGGAGACTGGCTAGGCCACGCCAGAACCTTGATATGCTTCTTACAGAGCCACTCCTTGGTTATCCTGGCTGTGTGCTTCGGGTCATTGTCATGTTGGAAGACCCAGCCTCGACCCATCTTCAATGCTCTGAGGGAAGGAGGTTGTTCCCCAAAATCTCGCAATACATGGCCCCGGTCATCCTCTCCTTAATACAGTGCAGTCGCCCTGTGCCATGTGCAGAAAAACACCCCCAAAGCATGATGCTACCACCCCCATGCTTCACAGTAGGGATGGTGTTCTTGGGATGGTACTCATCATTCTTCTTCCTCCAAACACGGTTAGTGGAATTATGACCAAAAAGTTCTATTTTGGTCTCATCTGACCACATGACTTTCTCCCATGACTCCTCTGGATCATCCAAATGGTCATTGGCAAACTTAAGACGGGTCTTGACATGTGCTGGTTTAAGCAGGGGAACCTTCCGTGCCATGCATGATTTCAAACCATGACGTCTTAGTGTATTACCAACAGTAACCTTGGAAACGGTGGTCCCAGCTCTTTTCAGGTCATTGACCAGCTCCTCCCGTGTAGTTCTGGGCTGATTTCTCACCTTTCTTAGGATCATTGAGACCCCATGAGGTGAGATCTTGCATGGAGCCCCAGTCCGAGGGAGATTGACAGTCATGTTTAGCTTCTTCCATTTTCTAATGATTGCTCCAACAGTGGACCTTTTTTCACCAAGCTGCTTGGCAATTTCCCCGTAGCCCTTTCCAGCCTTGTGGAGGTGTACAATTTTGTCTCTAGTGTCTTTGGACAGCTCTTTGGTCTTGGCCATGTTAGTAGTTGGATTCTTACTGATTGTATGGGGTGGACAGGTGTCTTTATGCAGCTAACGACCTCAAACAGGTGCATCTAATTTAGGATAATAAATGGAGTGGAGGTGGACATTTTAAAGGCAGACTAACAGGTCTTTGAGGGTCAGAATTCTAGCTGATAGACAGGTGTTCAAATACTTATTTGCAGCTGTATCATACAAATAAATAGTTAAAAAATCATACATTGTGATTTCTGGATTTTTTTTTTTAGATTATGTCTCTCACAGTGGACATGCACCTACGATGACAATTTCAGACCCCTCCATGATTTCTAAGTGGGAGAACTTGCAAAATAGCAGGGTGTTCAAATACATATTTTCCTCACTGTATATTATATTCTGTAATAAAAAAAAAAAAAATTACTTTATGATTTCTGTACAGGTTGGACATTTACATTTTTAGCAGATGCTCTTAAAAAAAGAAAGTTTGAACATTATTCTGATTAACTACTAAATATGAAATTCATTTGAAAGCATTGTTCATTGTTCTTGCATAGGATTAACAGAGCTTCTGCAGGCAAGATTATCCAGTTTAGGTACAGTGTATCTGCTTGCCTGATTAACTCACCTCTTTCTCTCTCTCTCTCTCTCTCTCTCTCTCTCTCTTCAGTTGTTCCTGCATGAAGCCACAGCCCGGCTGATGGCAGGAGCCAGTCCAACACGCACACACCAGCTCTTGGACCGCAGCCTGCGTCGCCGCACAACACCTGGCAGCCGAACAGGTGAATATGAATCATGTGTGTTTGTGTGTGCACAGCGCGTTTCAGAAACAATTGTAGCTGTATTTCTCTTGATAGCCTCACTTTGAAAACAATGTTTGTTTTTCACATTTACGAATGTCTGCATAAAGCTTTTAAGTCAGTTTGTGACCTCTGTTGGGGTGAAACAGCTTATCATTCTATTAATCTTACAATACAATTGAAACCATATTGTGCGCCATTTATTATGATGCGGTTCCTAGATAAAATGGACTTTATCTACTGTTAGTTTGGCACTTGGCAAGGGTTCATTTTAGACTGCGTTTACATTATTTTGTGTGTGTGTGTGTGTGTGTGTGTTTTCACAGAGGTGTGTGAGATGCGGCCGGGCCAGCGAGAGCAGGTGGAGGCCATGATCCTGGCGTGCCGGTATCTGCCTCCCTCCTTCCTGTCTGCTCCGGGGCAGAGGGTGGGCATGCTGGTCGATGCCGCCCGTACACTGGAGAAACTGGGCGACAAACGCACCCTTCACGACTGCCAACAGATAATCATCAAACTAGGCAGCGGAACCACAGTCACATCCACCTAGCCAAAAACACAAACACTTAAAAGCACTTTCACAAACACACCCCATGATCTCTAAAGAGAGAACAGGCAAGCTCATTATTCAGGCCTCAGTCACGATCAAACAGGAATGCAGAGACTTGTCGAGTATTATGGCTTTGAATTCATTCGACACTGCCCTATTCAAGACGACATATTCAAAATGAATCACAAGATACAAACGTAGGGAAAACAATGGGATCCTCTTTTGAAATGTTTGTTGACATTTTTGATATGGAAGTAATTATTTAACTTATTTATCTGCCCTGAAAAAGATTGAAAAGAAATCATTTTTATTCCATTTCCTTTGTGAAATGGCTTTGTGTAATGATGCGCTGTCAGATCATTTGGTGGACTTGTTTACTGAAGGCAGGTTTGACTGGGTGGTGTAGAGCTTCTCTACTTTAGCACCTTTAGAGAAAAGTATACATTAAAATATCCTGATGGTTTGGTGTAGAGATATATTGTTTGTCAAGAGAAATCTTGTTTATCTCAACCATGAGGTAACCAGAAATGGTAAAGTAGTTCCTACTTTTTGTCATTTTATCGTCTGGGATTAATTCTGCATATTGATTTTGCAATCTTTGTATGTATTTTAAAAAAACAACAACTCTTATTTATGATTGGTCTTCCCCTGTAGGTGAGTAGTGTTTGCAAACAAAGGGCTAATGGTAGATCTTTCTGAGCTTGAAACAGTTTAAATTAATTCTGTCTGCAAAACTGGTCTTGGATCATCAGAAACGTACAATTTCTACCTGCTGCCACCATATGATGTTGGTCACTGGATTTGTGTCCATTTGCACTATTGAGTGAGTGGACTGCTTGGTCGCCTACAGACAAAAAAAGCCCACCGTTTGCCATTGAATCCAATATTTAGTTTGTATTCCCAACTGGAATGGTTGTAAGTCTTGTATTGCAGTTTCTATCCAATGAATTTCATCTGCATCAAATGCTATAGAAGTATTGATCATAAGCAAAGACATCAGCGTTAATATCGTTATCCAAAGATACAGTTCAAAACCGATGATCTAGGCTACCTGCGGCTTGTGTTAGGCAGGGAACCGTATTTATATACAATTTCTTGCCATGGTTATGATTAGTAGACATTTTCTATCCGCAGTAACAATGAGAGATTTGCAGTTGACATTCATCACTTGTACGCTAACCTTTCTGTAGTGCTTGCAATCAAGTCTCAAAGACAAATGTTTAAACTTGCATATGCACATACAGTATATCCTGGTGTCTTATGATTTATTCTTTAAAAATGTAAATAAAAGTCTTTTGTAATAAAATTCTCCATTATGTCATTTACTCCCTATATGCAATGTTACGTCCTGATGATAGGCCAATGTTATTTCTCCAGCTCATGTCTATTGGTTTTGAGGTACTCTACAAACGTATATAAAGGGGTGTGCGCGCGTGCTCGTGTGCGCGCGTGCTCGTGTGTATAGCAGGTATATTGTTTTCATTTAAAATGTAGACTTTGTCTTCTGGGTAAACGGATCAAAAATATTGATGACTCATCTTGTACTATGTAGAGTTTTGTCCAATTAAATTATCTCTAGAATTAGAATGTCTGTTTATAACCAAAATGCAGTTATTGAATATTTGAATTTTTTTTTTTTTTTTGTTATTGTAAATATCTACTTAAACATTAAAATATCTAATGCTATTGAAATTTTAATTTTAAAGCTGTTAAGTAAACAAATGAACACTAAAATCACACTGGCGTACATTTAGGCAACTTAATGATAAATGACATTTTGATAAACGTCATATTGGGGCAAGTTATTTCACGTGCTTTAAGCTTAAGTATGTAACTCTGTATGTGTTAAAATACTTCTCCTTTCCAGTTTAATATGCAGAGACCACTATTAGTAATCCATCCATGTGTTAATTCCTTCGAAAACTGTAAACACGGCGTTTCTGTGACGCTACGAAACTTTTTGTTTATTTCGATCGACCCGCCCTAACAACGTTACTCAACCAATGGCGTGAGTTGGGGGCGTGACTTTCTCTTTGTTTGACTATCGTCAGACGGGCGTATTCAACAATCTGGTTAGAAAATGCTTTTTTTTTTTTTTTTTTGGAATTCCGTTTGGTGGCGCGGAAATGTCATTCTTCAACTTTAAATGTTGTAATTTAATACAATTAATAACTTAAAAATTCGTTAGCCAAAACAATAGTTTGATATTTTTAAGCTACCATTTACAGTTTGTGCTGTTTAAGCAGTTTTTGCGATAGTTTTAATGTTGATATTTTAGCCAATTATAGGCTGCTTAATGTCAGGTTCCCATTGCTTCCTGCTTTGGGGCATGTTGTCACAAAAGGTTGTGTGTTGACCTTTCCTGGACAATAACGATGAAAATGTTCAACAGCTTTATTAATAGCTTCTTTTTTTTGTAGTCACATCTTTAAGGTGTTTGTCTATTCAAAAACTCACTTTCAAAAAATTATACCACCTAAGAAATATTCAGTGTAGTAAAAAGTGACAAGTAGCCAGTCACTCATTGACTTTCACTCTAAGTGCATTATTGTAAATCAGATTTGTGTTTGTTTTTACAAGCTTGCTTTAATACTAGACTTAGTAACAATAATAAAAAAAAAATTAAAAAAAATGCAGGTAGGTACAATGTGTTGTCATACTGTATGTCCTGCTGGTTTGAAGATGGGACATTTGCTTCAGATGAGCAGAACATTTGTGAAAAAAAACCTTTAACTTGAAATAGAATTGCTTTTTTGAGCTTGAACTAAAAGGAGCCACCAGCAGAGTAAATCATGGTGTTAAGATGTCATTTTGGACCTCTGGCTGCGACACAGAGACATCTTCAGGGATAATAGCTCTGAATTACTTTGTTTGAGTTCCAACAAAGAAGCAGGAAAAGCAAACAAAATGTCATTTTGATCTCAGTTCCAAAGACAGCTGTTCATGTTCACACATCAATTATATTTCACTGCAGCGTTACATATAATCATAATAATAATAAAAATAATAAAAACATCTCCAAAATATCAAAAACATTGCAATATTGACACACTGGACAAATACAATTCCAAAAAAGTCATGTGAATTCATCAGTTTAATAACTTTAGTAAGCAATAACATATTTGTTTTTATAGAAAATAAACATCTCTAAGAAATACTATACACAATTATAATAGTACATCACATCTTACATTTAAACATCATCAATGACTTATATACACAGTTACTTAGAATTAGGAATCAAATAATTACGTGACAGTTCTGTCTTCTCTATGCTCCATTTTACCTGTAATACTGCAGTGGAGTGAAGTCTATAATATGTTAGTCACATATACATCTTTGATTGAATTACTATGATGTTTTAATGTCATCTTCTGCATCACCATTTAATTGAACATAAATGTAAAAATTTGCAAGTCTCCTTCAGTAACCAAGGCTTTCCTAACCTCTTAAAGTTCACCCAAAAATGAAAACGAAGTCATTATTTACTCAAACCTATTTGTCTTTCTACTGTGGAATGAAACACGGTGAACGTGAATGGAGACCTGGGATATCGGGCTCCAATAATGACAAAAAAGCAGCATAAAAGTATCATAAAAGACTCATGCGCTATATTCCAAGTCTTCTGAAGCCATACGATAGCCATGTGTGAGGAACAGACTTAAATTTAAGTTGTTATGCACTGAAAATAGCCATATCTCTAAAATCTCATTTGTGCATGCGTACATTCACAAACTGTGTATCAAGACTATGTCTTTTTATCATAGACAAGATATGAGAGTGAGTAAATGATGACAGGATTGACATTTTTGGGTGAACTAACACTTCTGAACAGCTCATACACATAATATGAACGTGGCATATTTTTTCTCCAAACACACTGTTGGACATTTCAGTGGTGCTGTTTTGTCTTTAAATACACATGAAAATAAGCGTACATCTTTGAGTAGCAGTATATCAAAATAATGCATTTATACGATTTGTTTCCGTGATATCAGAATATTTAGACCTGTAAAGCACACCATATACGATTTTATTTTTTTCTTTGTAACATGTAAGTGTCCATTGAAATACATCCAGTGAGTGTATGATGCATAACATCTTCAAATTTCAATCCCATTGGACAGCGGGAATAAGACTGAGCCATCCAGCGCTCACGGCAGCCGTCCAAATCTGCCACCAGGTGTCCTCGACTGATAACATCCGCTCCCGAGTACAGAAAAAAAATGGAAGAATGGCACATTCGCCTTCATAACAAAGGTGTCATTCTCTTTTTCACTGTGGATTCACGGGTGGATTGAGAGATGGTCTGGTCTCAGGTCAGTATTGCTACAGTACCAGTTTGTTTCTGTCTCAGATGTCCATAGTGACTTGTGGCATGAAGGCGGATGTACGTCCTTGCTGCACTGCATGGGTGACCAGTCACCAGTCCTCGTTCACCCGCATATTACATTGCCTGAAAAATAGATCCATTGCATAAGAGTGAATAAAAGCTCCCTGAAATATTCCCACATTTTCAAGCTCCCATTATATATATATATATATATATATATATATATATATATAGTGGAAAAAATCTTAAAGATGGAAATCAAAGTTCAGTTTTCTTTTATCGCAATATCACAATAAAAGGAATATTCCGAGTTCAGTTAAGCTCAGCATTGGTTGAATAATGTTGGTTACAATAGAAAATAATTTCAGCTTGTTTATTTACAACTGTACCAGTGATGCACTAAATGGGGCCAGTCCATAATTACACGCAGTTTCAATAGTATAACCAAAAGACATAAACATTATACAAGTTAACGTGATTTTAGTGTGATAAAATCTCTGTTTTACATGATATTAATGTGATAAAACATTGTAATATTGGATATAACTTTACCCTTATAAAGTAAACAATTTTATCACACTACAATCATTTTAGCATGTACATTGTTTACGTCTTGTAACTATACTTTTGAAACAATGTAGTTTAACATCTGCGGACTAGCCCTTGTAAGTGCCTCCCTGTAACCATGATTAGCCTTTTTTCTCACTCCAGGAAGTGATATCATTTTAGTGGGAAAACAACATAATGAACATTGGTAACTATTAGCAATGTAGCCTGTTTGATGGATTCTGTGATGTTTTTGTGGTATTAGTTGGCTTGTCTCACAATAGAACATTCTATTGATGCATTTACAGAAATCTCTATGATAATATCACAATTCAAACCATCAAAAGGTGGTTAAAAATATCCAAATTAACTTCAAGTTGACCCCCTCATAAGCTAGCTATCAATCCCTCACTGAGCAAAGGCTAACTTTAACTTTTTGTTTACATTTTGTTAATTTCTGGCTATTGTGTAAATGGATAAGCTATCATTTCAAGTACCTGAGCTTGACCAGAGCATATTTCTGAAAACTGTTACTTAACACTAGCATATTCATTTGTAGAAGTTAAAAGGTGGGACACAAAACGACACACTTCTGCACTATTCTACTCCATTTTGTAGTGTAAGTAGTGCGTGTTAACACTGAAGCTGTGTCCCAAACAACACACTGTACACTATGCACTTACAAAATATATTATGCACTCAGACAAGTATGGGATCAAAATCATGTCAAAAGTATTGCGTTCGCGGATCCAAAAATAATAAGCGTGAATCAAAAAATAACAAGCATGATAATGAACCTACTTGGACAACACATTGTTTCCTAGAGCTGCAGAAAATACTCAAAACAGACACAAGCAGCGTACTGTATCTATCAACCACAAATAATATAATATTGAGCAGCAGCTGTCAGTCACATTGGAGTGATGTCACCTCCCCTCTTCAAATGATTGGCAAGAGGAGGAGCTGTCAATCAAGAACTAGTGGACCAATAAGGACCCGAAACACCCCCTGATTTACATGAAACTCTACTCACAAGTTTTGGAAAATCAAGGCAGAACTTGGAAACAAAAGCAAAGAAAAAAACAGTGAAAGTGTACAACTGTCAGAGAGCACAAAAACAGTCATATAATCAAGGAAAACATGATTTTGTTTGCAATTCTGATGGCAAATATTTCTGTTATTTTTTTTTGCAGCACATTTTAAATGTTTATTTTTATTTTTTGATTCATGCTTTTTATTATTTGATCTGTGCTTTTCATTTATTTCTACACTTTTTTTAATTTATTTGCGATTATTATTTTTTGATTCACGCTTATATTTGGATTCACATGTCTATATCCCATAGACATGTAGTGTATTAATTTTCAAAGTGTAGCATCATCCCAAATCGAACACTCAATGGTTGTTTACGAAACGGAAGAATTCGCCGTTTAACAGCAGACGGAAGTTACGTTTCAAACACATGCAATGTGTTGTCGCTAGCTTTAGCGCATTAGCCAACCTCAGTTCAACACTTGTATCTTAAAAAACTTACAAATTCAGAAAGCTTGGGGTGATGGTAAATCCACTGAAGCTTCACCAGCTGCTACATTCTTCAAAATTTACAATTGTTTTGTCAGACCAGCAGCGTAGACAGGTAACTCCGCCCCTTATGCTATGTACGGCAAGCTGCGTGTGCTGAGTGCATGAAGTGTCCAACATTCCAAAAGTGCATTATCCGGGTATTTAAAGTACACTTCTTTTTGCTGCATTTTTAGTGTTAATATACTACTTACACTACAAAATGGTGTAGAATAGTGCAGAAGTGTGTCCTTTGGGACACAGCTACAGAGTTAGGTAACCGGAATGATTGGCCCAATATGTTTGGCAAAGACAATACCCCTCACATTCCCACAGGTTGTAAGCACATTGTGCAAGCATGACATGTGTTGCATATGCAGCTGCATGACAGCAGTGTGTGTATGTTTGTGTGTGTGGCACACGACATCACCAGCGTTAATTGCCTGTGCTAGAACAGTTGTTGCTGCACCCATTTGAAAGGCACAACAAGCTGGGATCTGAAGCCGACCCGCTCTCTGAAACACGCAGCAGGACTGTCTCCTAATTGTGCTGTCAAAGAGGCTTTTTTATGTATCTCTCCTCCACAGCAGCCTTTCTTGCCTTTGCACTCATTCTCTCTCCCTCTGTTCTCGGGCCATTCTCTCTCTCTGTTAGCTCTTGTTACAGTTCTTGCAAAGCAGCACTCTACATTCTGCTAAACATTCTGTTTAGCTTTGTTTTAAAAGCATAAGCATAAAGTATACTTCATTTGACTGTGCACATATACAAGCGCTTGGCGCATGCGCACTACGACTGCTTTGAGAGACTGGACTATTTCTATGCATGAGTTTAAACCCATAAAGATGTATTTATCTTCCTTCAGACTCAATTTATACAAATGCAGGTGTCTCCTCACACACAAACTCTTGACTTGCACATACACTATTTTTGTTTCCACATTCGTCTCCTTTGTTTAGTGGTGATCTTCTTCTAGCGCTTCTCTGTGACAGCAATGGCTCAAATGTGAGTGCTGCCACCTTGTGGACCCACTAATTAGTGCAAACAATTCCAGGCGCATGCGCATACTGCGTTTTCAGATCTCTTCTGATCACGAAATTTGTGTCGCGCTTCCTGTACGCAGACACCTAGCGTTCACTTCAGACCGAAGTATACTTTGGGCTTTACAGTAGAAAGTATGCATTTCAAAATCGAACCGAAAGTGATTACGTCATCGTAATATTTACATACTGAATTGATTGGTCTTGTTGTCCCTGCATAAATGTATATATTTATAGCTTGAGGCTATCTACACTGGACGCGTCCACCAAAATGTTCCAAACCATTTATTTGTGTTGTAGGCAGTAGTAGAGCCAGCGTGAGCAGCGCAAAATGAAACTGGACACCAGTTTCCAGTGTAGACAACATCATTGATTATAATGGGGTTCTACTACTTTTGATGCAATGCGATGCGCCGCTCACGTCTGGCGTAGACTGAAAGTGAAACAGTAGGTATTTGTGGAGACTGGGGCGGGCCTTGCTCCGCACAGTCACCACTCGACCCGCCCCGCTCTCCACGGTATTATTCCAATATAAACGTTTCAAACAGCTGTACGCTACATTGTTGTCACATGACCTCATCATGTTGCATGTGAGTGGTATCATCCAGTTATAATCTTTAAATAAAAAGGATCTGATGTAGCATTTCATTCACACAGAACCAAAGGCAAAAACCTCAGCTTACATAAAACCTCAACACAATTCTGTTGCTGCCTATTTGCTGCCTGTAGCACTGCTATTTTCTTCAGTAAATGCAAATGTAGTTTTTCTGTATTCCCACACATACAGGAAGGGAGGAAACAGCCCCTAAAAAATCGACCTGGCTGATGCGCCGCCCCCATTCGCCCTGACCTGAAGCTGCATTAATGTTGTCATGTTTTCCTTCCATGTGAACCAAAAAAGAGCTCGCCACTGAGTGCGTGCAAGGAAGATGAAGAAGAGGAGGAGATTTCCTGTGAGACCTGGATGGGGGTGGTATCTCTGCCGCTCGCTTTCATTAAAGCGCCAAATTGGCATCCCAGAGACCCAAAGCCCTTAGATCCCCCTGCTGTTCTGAACTTTCTCCTTTGCTCTGTTTGTCTCGTTCTGCCTTCCTCTGCCTTTGTCGTGGGAGGGTGAGAGAGGAAGGGAGGGGGAGAGATGGAGAGAGGAGGGTGGGATGTTTTGATCTCTCGCCAGGTTTTGTCTCCGAGAAGAAGCAGCACTTCACTGTTGCTAAATATCATTTGCCTTTCTCTTTCTGTGTCAAGCCCATTTTCTAGAAAGTACTTGCTCGGTTTCTATTTCTTTCTCTCTCCCTCTCCCTAGACCGTAATATGAAATATTTCAACCATTGAAGCAATTCAAGCTTTAAGTACCACATTCATGTTTTTGCAAGTCCCAATGAGCAGAGGGCAGTAAGTGCAACTCCAGCTGCATAAGCAACGCGCAGCTGTACAGGCAACTTACTGATACAAACATACATATAGGCTATGGCTGTGTAACAAACAGTCAGAATAATATACCAACAAGTATTTTTCTAGTACAAGTAACTTTTCTAAACTGCTTAACTGACCTAACTTTACTTCTATCATACAATAGAGTTGTTTGGGGGTGGGGTAGTAAGCGCGATCTGTGCTGAGATATCACAAAGGAGTTTCTTTGTGGGATATGGAGCTGCCTGAAGTGTACATCAAAGTAGGCTCTGTGAAAATCAAGGGTTTGCCAGTAGAACTTCCCTCGCCCACTTTACGAAGTGGAACAAACTTCCAAAATGGCGGCGGGGATTCCCCTGAGGGGAAGTGTTTAGGGAAGTTAGTGAGTGGATGTTTAAAGTGAAGTAGAACGCAGCCAAGGGCTGAAAGCTGACGATGCATTATCAGTTAATTGCTAAACCGACAGCATTTTTTAATGAATTAAACTCTCAGAACAGTTTGAAAAGCACTTTAGTTTTATCCTACCTCCGTATACAGCCTCCGAATGCAGAATTGTCAAAATTTCGGATGGAGCCAAGATGAGGAGTCATTCCTGCGTTCAAACACAGCTGGGCGGAGCAAATTCTGAATGCAGGGGTCTCAAGATGCGCTTTTCTAAGTTTCAAACTATGTTTAACTTGACACAGCAGCCTAAAAACACAGTGTTTTTGACATGATGCTTAAAGCGTCCGTCTGACGCATGTGTACATTGACACATTCTTAGAAAAGTTCTTATAATAAAGTCTACATCAGGCAGATTGACAAATTAATTTGCAAAATGGAAGTTGCTGTTGACTGCTGGCCAACAATATGTTTATGTTCAATGATATGGAAATAATCTAGATATTATAATTATAATAATATATAGCCTGTTATATTTCTAATTATTTAAATATAATATTTTATATATATTTAATTATTGTTATTTGTGTATTTTCATCTAATATTAATATGTATGCAATTAATTTGATTAATTAATCGTTATATCATGTAATTAATTTGATTAAAAAAAATTGACATTCTAATTCTATGGAGGACTGAGTGGGAATTTTTTTTCTGAAAAAGTTTTGTGTGCCCTCACATTAACTTTTGCATTCCTTCAACATAGTTTGCGTTCTCTTGCAATGTTTTGTGTGCCCTCCCAATAGTTTTACATTCCCTCCCAATAGTTTTGCATTCCCTCCCAATAGTTTTGCATTCCCTCGCAATAGTTTTACATTCCCTCGCAATAGTTTTGCATTCCCTCGCAATGGTTTTATATTCCCTCGCAATAGTTTTGCATTCCCTCCCAATAGTTTTACATTCCCTCGCAATAGTTTTACATTCCCTCGCAACACATTTGCATTCCCTCGAAATAGTTTTACATTCCCTCGCAACACATTTGAATTCCCTCGCAATAGTTTTGCATTCCCTCGCAACAGTTTTGCATTCCCTCCCAATAGTTTTGCATTCCCTCGCAACAGTTTTGCATTCACTCGCAATAGTTTTGCATTCCCTCGCAATAGTTTTGCATTCCCTCGCAATAGTTTTGCATTCCCTCCCAATAGTTTTACATTCCCTCGCAATAGTTTTGCATTCCCTCCCAATAGTTTTACATTCCCTCGCAATAGTTTTGCATTCCCTCGCAATAGTTTTGCATTCCCTCCCAATAGTTTTACATTCCCTCGCAATAGTTTTGCATTCCCTCGCAATAGTTTTGCATTCCCTCCCAATAGTTTTACATTCCCTCGCAATAGTTTTGCATTCCCTCGCAATAGTTTTGCATTCCCTCCCAATAGTTTTACATTCCCTCGCAATAGTTTTACATTCCCTCGCAATAGTTTTGCATTCCCTCCCAATAGTTTTACATTCCCTCCCAATAGTTTTACATTCCCTCGCAATAGTTTTGCATTCCCTCGCAACAGTTTTGCATTCCCTCGCAATAGTTTTGCATTCCCTCGCAACAGTTTTTTATTCCCTCGCAACAGTTTTTTATTCACTCGGAATAGTTTTGCATTCCTCACAACATATTTACATTCCCTCGCAATAGTTTTACATTCCCTCGCAACACATTTGCATTCCCTCGAAATAGTTTTACATTCCCTCGCAACACATTTGAATTCCCTCGCAATAGTTTTGCATTCCCTCGCAACAGTTTTACATTCCCTCACAACATATTTGCATCCCCTCCCAATAGTTTTTCATTCTCTCGCAATAGTTTTACATTCCCTCGCAACACATTTGCATTCACTCGCAACACATTTGCATTCCCTTGCAATAGTTTTACATTCCCTCGCAACACTTTTGCATTCCCTCGATATAGTTTTGCATTCCCTCGCAATAGTTTTGCATTCCCTCGCAACTGTTTTACATTCCCTCGCAACAGTTTTGCATTCCCTCCCAATAGTTTTACATTCCCTCGCAATAGTTTTGCATTCCCTCGCAATAGTTTTGCATTCACTCGCAATAGTTTTGCATTCACTCGCAATAGTTTTACATTCCCTCCCAATAGTTTTACATTCCCTCGCAATAGTTTTACATTCCCTCGCAATAGTTTTGCATTCCCTCGCAATAGTTTTGCATTCCCTCGCAATAGTTTTACATTCCCTCGCAATAGTTTTGCATTCACTCGCAATAGTTTTACATTCCCTCGCAATAGTTTTGCATTCACTCGCAATAGTTTTGCATTCCCTCGCAATAGTTTTACATTCCCTCGCAATAGTTTTGCATTCACTCGCAATAGTTTTGCATTCCCTCGCAATAGTTTTGCATTCCCTAGCAATAGTTTTGCATTCCCTCGCAATAGTTTTGCATTCACTCGCAATAGTTTTACATTCACTCGCAATAGTTTTGCATTCACTCGCAACACATTTGCATTCCCTTGTAATAGTTTTACATTCCCTTGCAACACATTTGCATTCCCTCCCAATAGTTTTGCATTCCCTCCCAATAGTTTTGCATTCCCTCGCAACAGTTTGTTCCCTCGTAATCTATTTTGCGTGCCCTCACAGCAGTTTTGAATTCCTTCGCAATAGTTTTGCGTGCCCTCCCAATAGTTCTGCATTCCCTTGCAATAACTTTAACATGATTTTACTGTAGTAACCATATTTTAACCTTGATATTTTTAGTAAAACCATAGTAACCACAATTATTACCACAGTTAAACTAAAAGAAAAACATGGTCACTTAACTTACTTTTTATAGTTACTACAATATTAGTAAAACTATAGAAATTTTCCAACAAAAACAGTCACGTTACTACAATATTATTACATTACAATAACGATTTCTGCCAAAAATTATGGTTACTACAGTCTACAATGTTACTATAGTAAAACCATAATTAAACTATGGCTTTTGTATAGTAAAACCATAATAATCACATATTATGATTTACCATACCATAGATTTACCATTGTTTTGGTTTTCCTGTATTATCACTATTGTTTTACTAGGAATATCATGGTTAAAATATGGTTACAGTAATAAAACCAATTGTGAGGGCACGCAAAACTTATTGCAAAGGAATGCTAACTATGTTGTATTTTTCCCATTTTTCCGCGTTGCGTAGCGTGGACATTAATCGGGTGCTCCATTCTATTGCTAACGTGCTGCAGAGCTACTCCAGCCACTTTATTATTCTAGCTTACAGATGATTGGTCCGTGCTGTCTGCGCATAATTTAGAATGTTCACTTCACTGCTTTAATCTAGTCAACCTCAAACCATTGAATCACATCCTGTCGCGTCAACGGACATGTCCGGTGTAGACAGGGTTTAATCATTTAACTAATTTTGGACCATGCTATGTAAAATGAATGTAAATGATACATCACATCCTGCAGTTTGTTCATCCTGCAAGCCATTAAGCAACCACCTAGCAACGACCCAGAACACATAAGCAACCACATAGCAATGCCTTAGCAACCACACAGAACACTAGCAACCACTCAGAAAACCTAAAAACCCACATAGCAATGCCCTATCAACCACCTACCAATGCCCTAGCAACAACTCAGAACACTTTAGCAACCTCATAGCACCTGCCCTGGCAACCTCTCCCAACACTCTTGCATTGTGGCATTGACCTTTGAATAGGCAAGCACAAAAGTTGTCTAAAATTCTGCAGTATACTTTACAAGTTTAGGAAAAAAGTTTAGACAAAATTTCAACATTAGATTTGATTTCAGCGGTGAAATAATGTTTTTGGACAGCTTCAAGAAAGATAAAAGACCTTGAATGAAAACATGGAGATTTTGCTGTTCCCTCACACAATAATAAGCATCAGACAGCTTCTAAAAACCTTTTTTTTTCTTTACAGTTTGGCTCCTTGAGGAGAACAAGGAGACTCGGAGAACCTACTGTAGAATGTCTAATTAACATCCCTTCACTAACTTGTGCTTTCAGTGGAGAGCTGCCTAGTCAATAGCAGACAGATAAGGGTGAGATATGCTCTGCGATCATCTGTCGCCTGGAGAGATGGTGCTGAGGAAGAATTGTGCTCTACTCTCTAGATTCACTCTGCACTGCTGTTAGGGAGGTGGTAGAATGTTACAAGGACACTGAAGTGCATGGTATAATGGGGGTGTCTTTTAGATCAGAGATGTCCTTTGCTGAGTGCGAAACCAATTCTCCTGCTTACCTTGTGTTCCGGACACCTAATTGAGAAGGTCTCTTCTTGAAATGTGCAGCCTGGAAAAGAAACCGAGAGAAGAGAATGTGAAAGAGTGTAGAAGCAGGCAAAAGTGCCCCTGGAAAATGCAAAGCAAGGGATTGAAATAGCTTGCCCTCTTGTTCCGTATTAGCCAATTTCTATGATGGGAAAGGTCACTGAAAAATAATACATGAAACAATTGGAGGTATAGGAAATGACTGCTAAAGGAGGCCAAATATTGCTAAATGTCATGTAAAAATGAAAACATGTTTACAGTAGCATTTCATTTTTACCTGTTGATCAGATGACCCTTCCAGATAAAGTGGGCAGTTCTTGGCCAGATAGTCTATTGAAGTGGTTCCTAACCCTGGTCCTGGGTTAACCCCAACATGGCACATTTTGGATGTCCCCCTTATATAACCTACCTGATTCCACTCATTTGCTCATTAGCAGAGCCTCCATGAAAAGAACTGGGTGTGTAAAATAAGGGAGACAACAGTGCAGTGCAGTGTTTGGGGTCCTCCTGGACCAGCGTTGGGAAGCACTCCTGTCAATAATGGACAAGTACATACATCACAGAACTCTTACCCATCTCTTTGGCGCAGATATAATGGTACATCTGAGTACAGCTCTTCCAGCTGCAGCAGATGGAAGCTCCCTCACTCTGGCACCTGGAGCATTTCTGTGATGAGACAGAAAGCCTGAGGAGCATCTCTCTGAAACATCGACTCCTTCATTCCCCTGAGCCTCCACCAGTTGCTGATGTGAGGTAAGACAGTTCTAGACTAACTACACTCAAAGCCAGTTCACAGCAATTTACATATGTGCATAGTATATTTAAGTTTGTATGTAATTATAACCAGTTTTTATAATATAATATAATATAATATAATACAATATAATATAGAAGCAGTCTGGTTCTCACTTTTTGGTTATATAGTCAGTATTTAGGAAACATTGGCTATGTTTGGAATGGAATACTAGTTCAGTGCTTAGTTTATCTTGCCTACATATTTCTAAAAAATAGCATGTGAAACAGTATGGAGTATTCAATGATACATGCTACATTCAGAAGTATACTACATCGTTTTATGACCTTACTAATTTGCATGTTTGCATGCAGTGATTGGCATCCAGTTATCTTCTCATATATAAATACTGTTTTGCATTTTAGTCAAATTTGTATAAAAATGTCTTTTGGAAGTCCAGCAAATACTATGTCCAGAAAGAGATGCTAAACTCATAGTTGATACAAGTGCATTGCACAAGGTACAATCCGCTTCACAGTGTATTCCACATCTGAGCATGCTATTTACAACATAGCCATGCTGTTGGCTTTTTGTCAGCAATATAAGAAATGGTTACTGAATTGGGTTTATGTAAATGAAACACTTACTGCATGTGCAGCACTCTGAGCAGCCTCTTTCAGCCCATAGAGTTTTCCTGCTACCAGGATGATGCCTCTGGTCCAGATAGTACAAGCTTCATGAGCCCAGTGCTCTTTAGCCTCTGCCTCCAACTGCAATCTCTGCAGAGTAGTTCCACTCTCCTCCTCACCAGCAGGGGGAGCAGATCCACTAAGTCTCCTCTGCAACAGAAGCAGTCTTTTGAATCTCATCCGCAAGGTGGGGCGGGTTCTTAACTGTTCCCTAATTGCCTTTTTCCCCCTCCTGGGATGCCTGCTACATCCTTCATTCGTCCCCTCCTGATGTGCGTCATTCTCAGATGCACACTGTGAGTCTATGTGCTCTATGCAGCAGCTGGCTTCTGTCTCTTTAGCACTGTTGCTGCTTTGTAAGAAATCATTCCTGTGTGTTAAAGACAGCATTTTCCGTGGTACGCAGTCCTCGAGATAATAGGGGCCGCACAAGTCCCCAAGCTCTCTGTAATTTGACGGCTTTCCACATAGGCAGCACGTTAGACACCTGTCAATTAGGCTTTTGTTAACTAAGGGCCCCTGGAGCATTACTGAGGTGTTTAATATTGCCTCGGTAACTGTGACTAGATTTTTTATTTTAGCACCACACTTTTTTCTTGCCTGGGTGAGCAGATGCTCTTCCTCTGGCCTGTTGACGATGGTACAAGGGGACGTTGGCACCAAAGAGCTGTCAATGTGTACATATGGTCTGAAAGAACATTTGCCATTGCTCTGTGGTGGATGCAAGTCTGATAATGTTCCCTTCACTGTTGGAAGGAAATCTTTGTTACATTTCCTCCTCTGCTTAGTTCTCTTCACTTCAACTTTGAGTACATTAAGATTTGTTTGAATCTTTTTCTTAGGTTCAGGCTTTTTTTTCTCTTTTACTTTGTCATTTTCTGTTTGACTTAATGCTTCCTCCTGTCTCTTTTTAAGTGATGGACGCCTGCCTCTTTTGGCTTTTATTACTGGTGGGCATAATTCTGTTGGTGGCTTCTCATACTGTGTCTGTTCACCTGTTTCTAGTAAAGAAGAGGACAGTGGATGTGAGGATGGAATATCAGGCTGCACAGGCTCCTGTTGCTCCACAATGGAAATGCTTTCTGCTGGTTCAATGCATTTTCTTCTCCTCTTTCTTTGCTTTAGATGCATCTCATGGTTGTTTTTAATAGCTCTCTGTTTGGCTAGCCTTGGTGTGTTTATAACAAGGCTCCCAGCTTCCAGGACTACATCTGGTGTATCGCTGCTCTCTACAGTGGCCCACTTTCTCCTCTTCTTCCTCGGAGTTTGAATTCCTGCTGTGGTTTTGACCTCTTGTGTACTCATTGTGCTCTTGCACACCTCGTGAGCCACCTCTGGGGTGTTCATTGTCTCCTTTTGCTCTGGTTCCTGTGGTGATAGTTTTGATGTTGATTCTCCTGGCACAATATCTGGTTGGATATTTAAAGGTTGCTTTTTGGACCCTGGGGATGTGATTTTCTGAACCATTGCCTCATATTTAAGTCCCCTGCCTTTCCGAGGGGGCAAATATTTTGTTTTAGTGGGACACTGAGGAGGCACAGAAGGCATGTCACTGATTTCATCAGTAGGAGGGTTATCTGTGGTTACATTGCTGCTTGGCAAATACTGCCCTGTGTTTTGCTTTTCCTTTACAATGCAGATTTCTGTGACTGTTTCTAATGGAGGCCCCTCTGTCTTTGTTTGACTTGCTTTTAAACCTCTTTTTCTCTTTTTGGGGTTTGAAGACTTTAAACTGGATTTTCTTTTGATGGAAACTATCTCTTCATTAGGTTGTTGGAGAGAGTCTGTAGAGACATCCATATGTTTAGGTAATTCAAGATTTGATGATTCTGTCCCACATGACTGGTCTACAGTAACATCCTGTATTTGTGTTCCTATGAGCCTTGTTGACAGTGTCTCTGTTGATTTATCACTCTCTTGCTGTTTTTCTTCTGTCAATTTTTCCTTTGTTTGTTTCCGTGATCTAAGCACCATTGACTTTTGATCTTTGACTAAAGACTTTACACAAGTACTATCTAGAGTAGATTCCAAAGTGGTTTCACCCATAGAGGTGTTCACAACACCTACAACTTTGTCCAGAGTTAAAGCTGTAGTCACATCTTTCTGAATAAGTTCATTTGTAGAGCTTGTGTCCTTGGTATGATCTATTGTAATCAAAACATTTTTATCTTGTTTTCTTGATTTGATATTTAAGGTAACACCTCTTGGTCGACCAGGGCCTTTAGACTTTGATCCCTCAGTTGGCTTTGACTCAGTGGTAATTTGACTTGACTTTGGAGGAAGATTTTCTTCTAGAAAAGCTTCCAGCTTTAAGCCTGGTTTAGAACCAGATTTTGGACCAGTTTTAGGACCAGGCCGAAAACCAATCTTTGGACCAATCTTTGTAACTTCTGTGAACCCTGTATTTTTTGAACCTGGTTTTACAATAGGTATAATTTCACATTTTGGACCTGGTTTTGCACTAGATTTTGGAACAGGTTTTGACCCTGCTTTTAGACCTGGTTTTAAAGCAGACTTTGGACCAGGTTTTGGACCTGGCTTCACACCTAGTTTTAACCCTGGCTTTGGACCAGGCTTTGGACCTGCTTTCCTTCTCTCTTGATGGCAAACCTTTGGGCTGCTTTGTGAACCACAAGAACGAGTGCACATTCGCGATGGCAAACTGTCTGTCAAAAGTTTTGGTGTTTGACTGCTAACATCCTGGTGGGCATTTTCCATCTGATCAGTAATAAGGGTGCTTTTGCTGGAGGGCATACTGGGATTTTGGGCAGAAGTTGGAGCTTTGTCTCCTTCCACACTTAGCTGCCTCCTGATCCGTACACTTGAATGCATAAGTCTCCTCCTGCCCCGTGCATGCTTCTTACCAAACATTCTTGTATGTGCAGATGGGGCCAATGGGTCTGGTTTGGCTGAGGGAGTCACTGCGCTGGGACAGCTTATACCCGGTTCCATATCCTCATCCCCTTTCTTGGGGGAGGGTGGGGTGTCAGCCCAGGATGGTGCAGAGTGCAGTATTGACTTGCCCGGCAATTGAGGAGAGTCAGGCTCCAGTACCTTTGCATCACTGCGATCAATGTGATGTTCTCTAGCCTGAGCCATAGGTGTTGTTTTCTCATTGAGAGCTGAGAAGCCACTCTTTGCAGTTTGAGGCTGAGGTGCAATGTCACATAACGCTGACCTCCTTTCACTGCCTTTGTGTGGCGTGTCCTGGGCAAAGCTTTCTGCGGTTTCTGTGTTGATTTGCAACGCATTTTCCATCTCTTCAAATGTACTACATACTTCTGCAAAGGACTCCTGTGGTCTTGCTCTATTATCAATGACTTCCTCAGAAGTTGTAAGACTCTCCATTTCGTCTCTCACCTCAGTGGAATTATGGAAGAGGACAGACTGTTTTTCCTCCAGGGTGTCCATTGGTTCCTCTGTGCTTGTGAGGCTCTGTACTGAATTTTCAACCTTAGAGTTTTCTTTTTTCTCTGGCAAATACATATCAGTTCCTGAACTACCTGGTGATGATTTTTCAGGAGTTTTAACATTGGGCTGTGGCTCTGATTTGAAATTTGTAGACCTTATTTCTGTGCCTTCATTTCCTTTGTGATTAAGGTCTGAAAAAGTGTCAGTGTCTGTTAAGTCTCCTTTCTCTGAATTATATTTGTTTTGTAGCCCTCGGTAGATTTCTGTTTCATATGAGTATCCTTCCTCTAATACCTCTTTATTTATTTTATGAAAAAGAGAAGGGCTTTTCACATCCTCCATCCACTTCTGTGGCTTCTCAGTGACCTCTCCTTTGCACTCATTCTCTGCAGACAGCTTTCTTTTTGTAATTTCCTCCTCATCAGCCATCCTCTCAGTCCATGCTGACTCCTCAAAGTTCTCTTTTAGAGTGCTTTCTGAACGCTTTATTTCTGGTGGTGAATTACTCTCCTGTTTCATAGGACTTGGTGCTGTTACACACATGGGAGACCTCTCATCTCTAATGCACCTGAGAGAGCTGTTTGTGTCCTCTCCAGTCAGTTCTCTCTGTTCTCTTGGGTTGCAATTGAGATTTTCATCAGAGGCTTCACTCTGTAGACTTCGAACTGAGTCACCTGATCTGACAGACATATCATCTGCTGAGTTTAAGGAGCAGGCAGACACTGCATCAAGGCTAAGCCGCGAGTTTGTCTGCATGTGTGCTTGACCTTTGGCCTGACCAAAATAGTAATAGCTCCTGTCCATCTGGTCCTCAGTACTGCTGGAGTATCCTCTTTCCTGCAGTTCTGCTGTCATGGACCTGGGAATGCTGTAAGCATCAGACGTTGGAGGACCATGTTGGTTATCAGGACAAGATTGATCTTCAATACCCTTTAATTGGCCTCCATAGTCTTCTTTTTTCTGATGGTTTCGCTTGCTGGACTTTTTGTTAGCCACAAGGGCCTCAGAGAGAAGCAGCTGCTGTACATTATTAGAGATATTCTCAACCTGAGATGTCAGGGCATTGAGGCTCCACAAACTTGGGTTGGACAGGAGCTTTTCAGAGAATTGCTCTTTCATGGAGTTAGAATAGCTCTGGGACTGGTGGTTCACACCGGGTGATGTGTGGGTATGAGGGGGCATCAGCATGTTTTGTTCTTGTAAACCTGTGGATGAGGAAGCCCCAGGGTTGATGGGGGGCTGTCCATACTGGAATGAATCAGGGTTTGGCATTAAGGGGGATGGTGTGGAATTGTATGAGGGAGATCTTCCCACAGACCTTGCAGGTGAGTGACTCGAACTTGGGCTGCAAGTCTGATAGTATTGTTCTGGAGACCTTACAGAAATATCTGTTATGCAGTAGTTTTGCTGGGGCTGATTGTAATGTTGAAATTTCTGGAGGTTTTCCTGTGTACCAGACATCCCTTGCATGGAGCCCTGTTCAAATCCAGATCTTGAGGGATTTTGCTGGTAACCATAATTATTTTGTGGTCTGTATCCACTCTGCTTTAGACTGCTGTGATTACTGAGTTGTCTTCCATACTGGGCATTAGGTGGAATACCATATCCCTTGTAGCCATGGGGCATTGGATTACATTTCTCCATATACAATGATGAAGAGGAGGAGGAAGTTGGTTGAGAGTGCTGGGGGAAATGTAAGTGGCCCTGGGGATACATTAAAGGAGACTGTGCAGGATTGGGGGGAGGGCACTGTTGATGGGGGCTTGTATATGCAGGGGCAGAGGACTGAGAGGAAAGATGACACTGACTCTGAGAGATAGCTAGCATGTTCTGCTCTAGGTACTGGGATGACCCACTGACCCCCGACTCCAGCCGTCCCACCATGTCCTGCTCAAACTGGGTCATCTGAGCTGACTCATCCCATTTTTGCTGCATGTGACCTTCACTCATATACTGAGCTGAGTATCCAGGGCCCATGTGATTACTGTAGCCAGCCTGCAGGTGCTGACTTGGAGTTTTAGCTCCTCTGTAAGGTTTTTTAGTCTGTGTAGCATTGGGGCTGCTGTAGATGGGATAGGTCTGCTGCCCATAACAGTCTTTAGAACCTGCTCCCGCTGTTGACATCCCCGCAGCAGCTAGAGAGTGTGCCTCATAGCCTTGTCTGGACTGGCTGTGATGATGTCTATAACTCTCAAGGCGCAATAATTCTTGGGGTTCCTGCTGGTAGCAGTGCTGGTTGCCATGGAAACCACTACGTTCTCTGAAGGACTGCATGACTCCAGCTAGGGGGCTCTTTGTAGAGAGAGAGAGAGAGAGAGAGAGAGAGAGAGAGAGAGAGAGAGAGAGAGAGAGAGAGAGAATAGAAAGAGATAAAGTGTATGCTTAGTGCCTTCATTTTCTTATAAGAGGTCATTCTCTCATTCAATTAATCTGAATTCATTGCTGTTTTTGTCATGAAAAATCATATTACAATGCACACATACTCAGTCATTTATAAAATCATATAATATCTCACCTGATGAGCACTATAAAATTTAATTCTCACATACTACAGCTGCAATCAATCATTTTTGTGTTTATGAAATCTAGGATTCTGAGCCTAGAGTAAACTAACCCATCTTTTGGTGGTATCATGTTCTACAGTGTATACCAATCCAGCTACAGTATTGTAAATGACACATGGATGTCTCACAAGAGGTGTTCAGGAGGTCCATGCATGCCAACAAATTAAGCGTTTGATCAGCATTTAAGCATTTGAGTTTTAAATTAATTTGAACAAGCAATGTATTTAATTTGTTTAATAAGAAGATGCTGTTATTGTTGTTACTAAAAATTTGTTCTCACTGTGTAATATTTGCATATATATAGCGTCAGTTGGCAATACAATACTCTGGTTAATATTCTACTCTCTCAGCAGTGAGTTCAAAGTAGTGAGTCTCTGTTTTGTGGGCACACTGTAGATGGAGGCTGTTCCATTTCTACCCTCCAGTGATGTAGGCCTGTCTAAGGATGGCCGCTCAGTCCCATCAGACACACACATTATTCATCTCACTAGCGCACTGTCTAAAGCCATCATGCCCAAGAGCATCATGCTCTCCTTTTAGCAGCCTCCCAGGAGGCCCCACCATTCACCACTGCTTCAGCTGTACTTGTTTGCTGTTGTGCTTGTTTACACAATGACCCAAATAGGACCACTCAGGGTCTACACTTTAAGCCTTTAAAAAATGCATAGGCTAAGTGGTGAAATGTCCAAGCGGGCCAGAGTGAGCAAGTAACATGATGAATATAGCTTTTTCTTCCAAAAATAATTGCAACTGCACAATGGTGTGTGGTTTATAAACGTTTCAGTCATCCTACAGGAGCAGGAAAGTTCACCCAAAAATGTTGTTATCATTCTCACCCTTGTGTTGTTTCAAGCCTGCACGACTTCTTTTGTAGAACATAAAAGTAGATATCAGGTAGTTAGTCTCAGTCATCATTTACTTTCTTTACATCTTTATATATATATGTATATATATATATATATATATATATATATATATATATATATATATATATATACAGTGAGGAAAATAAGTATTTGAACACCCTGCTATTTTGCAAGTTCTCCCACTTAGAAATCATGGAGGGGTCTGAAATTGTCATCGTAGGTGCATGTCCACTGTGAGAGACATAATCTAAAAAAAAAAAAATCCAGAAATCATAATATATGATTTTTTAACTATTTATTTGTATGATACAGCTGCAAATAAGTATTTGAACACCTGTCTATCAGCTAGAATTCTGACCCTCAAAGACCTGTTAGTCTGCCTTTAAAATGTCCACCTCCACTCCATTTATTATCCTAAATTAGATGCACCTGTTTGAGGTCGTTAGCTGCATAAAGACACCTGTCCACCCCATACAATCAGTAAGAATCCAACTACTAACATGGCCAAGACCAAAGAGCTGTCCAAAGACACTAGAGACAAAATTGTACACCTCCACAAGGCTGGAAAGGGCTACGGGGAAATTGCCAAGCAGCTTGGTGAAAAAAGGTCCACTATTGGAGCAATCATTAGAAAATGGAAGAAGCTAAACATGACTGTCAATCTCCCTCGGACTGGGGCTCCATGCAAGATCTCACCTCATGGGGTCTCAATGATCCTAAGAAAGGTGAGAAATCAGCCCAGAACTACACGGGAGGAGCTGGTCAATGACCTGAAAAGAGCTGGGACCACCATTTCCAAGTTTACTGTTGGTAATACACTAAGACGTCATGGTTTGAAATCATGCATGGCACGGAAGGTTACCCTGCTTAAACCAGCACATGTCAAGGCCCGTCTTAAGTTTGCCAATGACCATTTGGATGATCCAGAGGAGTCATGGGAGAAAGTCATGTGGTCAGATGAGACCAAAATAGAACTTTTTGGTCATAATTCCACTAACCGTGTTTGGAGGAAGAAGAATGATGAGTACCATCCCAAGAACACCATCCCTACTGTGAAGCATGGGGGGTGGTAGCATCATGCTTTGGGGGTGTTTTTCTGCACATGGGACAGGGCGACTGCACTGTATTAAGGAGAGGATGACCGGGGCCATGTATTGCGAGATTTTGGGGAACAACCTCCTTCCCTCAGTTAGAGCATTGAAGATGGGTCGAGGCGGGGTCTTCCAACATGACAATGACCCGAAGCACACAGCCAGGATAACCAAGGAGTGGCTCTGTAAGAAGCATATCAAGGTTCTGGCGTGGCCTAGCCAGTCTCCAGACCTAAACCCAATAGAGAATCTTTGGAGGGAGCTCAAACTCCGTGTTTCTCAGCGACAGCCCAGAAACCTGACTGATCTAGAGAAGATCTGTGTGGAGGAGTGGGCCAAAATCCCTCCTGCAGTGTGTGCAAACCTGGTGAAAAACTACAGGAAACGTTTGACCTCTGTAATTGCAAACAAAGGCTACTGTACCAAATATTAACATTGATTTTCTCAGGTGTTCAAATACTTATTTGCAGCTGTATCATACAAATAAATAGTTAAAAAAATCATACATTGTGATTTCTGGATTTTTTTTTTTAGATTATGTCTCTCACAGTGGACATGCACCTACGATGACAATTTCAGACCCCTCCATGATTTCTAAGTGGGAGAACTTGCAAAATAGCAGGGTGTTCAAATACTTATTTTCCTCACTGTATATATATATATATATATATATATATATATATATATATATATATATATATATATATATATATATGGTGATTAAGGTTATTAATATCTCCTTTTGTGTTCCACAGAAGAGCATAATACAGATTTGGAACAGCATAAGGATGACTAAATTATGACAAAATGTTAGTTTTTGGGTGAAACACACTTTAAACATATTTTTAACACTTTAAAGTGTTCTTGTAGTATCACTTTTTTAAATCATTGGCATCCGGATCATCTTGCATTGCATATTCACAGCTCCACTGTGCTGATTTAAAACGGTGTGGGTGTGTGGTTATACTGTTGATACAGCCACAGATCTGTTGAGAGCCTGGATTAAAAGGTACAGTATGTTTTCTAGGTCTGTTGAGGGAAGAATTTGTCTCCTGGAGTACCCGATACAGATACCCTTACTACAGAACTTACCATGACTGTACCAGTGCAGACTTACTCATTCCATAATAAGTTAGAAACTATGGATATGTTTCTCAAGCTTACTTCCACAGTGTTACAAAGAAGTAGGTGTTGATCATTATGCTGCTACTGACTGATAGCAATTTTGTAGCACTTCTAGGTAAAATTCTACTTCTGTGGCTCTGGATTTGTTGGTGCTGTTAGTCATCACTCTCTTCCACATTGTATTTTTGAGCCCCCTGAGGCAGAAACACAGACTGTGGAGCGATATATTTAAGTCAGCTGTGAGCTCAATGGGCTTCTACATACTTTTAGGCAGAATTCCCCACGAGACCTTTTACTACAAAATGCAACTTGCTATCATTCATTAACAGTAGAGTGACTGCATGTATGAATAGGGCATGATCACTTGCTGTTCTATCGGCATGTCTACTTATCACATATGAAGTTAATAACCTTTCCTTGATTACATCACCTCTGGTGGCCTCTGCATTGAGGATTTTGAATTCACACTCAGGGCAAGCAATGGGCAGCCATCTGCCTTAATTATGCTGTTACAGAAATGTGAAATGTGTACCTATAAAGAATTGTTGAAACTTATTAGGGTTACTTGTCATTAGCTTAGCAATACATGCTTATCTGTGACATTATCTGTGTGAATCAACTATGAATGTAGCTGAGCCTCGTGCACAAGCTTTCTTGTGTAAAGCATCTCATAACAGTCACTATTGAGGTTCTATTTTGGTAAGGATGTAGGTAGCTGCCTATATAGCAATGAGGCAGCTCACTACGGTTTCAATAGAGCCAAGATCTGTTTTAATTATGGCTGTGAATCGATTAAAAATATTAAAATGAATTAATCACACAGATTTCTGTGAATCTGCGATGGACTGGCGACCTGTCCAGGGTGTACCCCGCCTTTCACCCAATGTTAGCTGGGATAGGCTTAAGTGAGCGTTTTTGGGCAATGCGAAGAAATGAGGTAGCTTGCCCATGTCTCTCCCACACATGGCTCCCCACATAAGGGTGACGTCTCCATTCACAGCAGTAAATCTGCACCTGTATTTATTATGCTTGGGACATGTGTCACAAGTAATGAATAAGCATGTACTGCTCCACACAATCAGTTTCTGAGCTAGGATGTGCAATCCAATTGAGTGTGTTCCTCCTGGAAAATTATATATGCCAATTTTAGCCACAGGAAATGGGAAAAAACATTTGTTAATATATTTTTTACGACGTTAAACAGTCAACTATTATTCACAGAAATTAACGGATTACATTTCCCAGCCCTAGCTTTAATACAAGTCTTCTGTTTTAGAAAAAAAAAAAAAAGTGAAGGAATACTCTCTCACTGATGGATATGAGAAGTAATAAACCAATAAAATAGCTCTCTGGCATTTCCAAATCCCTCATAAAACAGCTTAGTTATGAGATTCGGGGGCACAAGGCGCAAAAAAGACAATCTTCACATAAGGGGGCTTTAACCAAAACAAACACTGAGTCAGGAAAGAAGATGCCAAAGAGAAAGCGAATCAAGGTGGGAATCAAGGTCAACGTAGGGGGTCGACTCAATTTCAGTGCAGTCCGTTAAGGACATGAACTGAATTTTAGGACCAAATTCAATCTGTTCCCTGCATGAACTGCACTGACATGTGGAGGTAAAATTCATTAATTGACTTAAAAGAGATTTATTAACTAGGTTCGGGAGGAGCAAGGTCATTTAATCCAACCAATCACATCACCAGAGTAAGCATATATAAACAGCCGCTTACCTCTACATGGCATGAGTCTTTGGCATCCCCCCTCCTCCTCTTTATCCTCCTATCTATTATTAATAACCAATCTAAGTCTGGGGGGGGGGGGGTAAAGCAAATAAGCCTATGCATTACTAGAGAAAAAGAAGAGTCTGTTGTATCTGCTTCTTAAGAATTGCATTACCATACTTTCTCATCATAAAGCACATTATTCAGATACAATATATTAAAGCTATTTCCCAACTTGTTCAAAATGGCCACAAATTTGGAAATACTACATTAGCAGTATCATTGAATCAGTGATAAGACTGCTTATTAATCTTGTGCGATAAGGCGATTACGTAAGATCTTCTCAGATGTGGCAACTTTCCATATAATGCAATTGGTATTTTTCTGCCAACTTCATCATTCAGATATCATGAGTCATAATATCAACAATGAGATAATGACTGCAGCTGACTGCAGATGCCGGTAATACTTTTGAATGACTTGCGCAGATGACACAAATCCCAACAATTAGCTTTGAATCACACTCATCACATTCTCGTGCAGAATGCACTATGAGTAATCGTGCTGCTTCTTCCATAAGGAGGCTGCTGAGAGTGCCCTTTAAATGCTGAAACCTGCCGCCGTTGGCATGGTGACGCAAAGGGGAGCGAGAAAGCAAACCTGCCCTTCCTGCTGAGAGGTGCTTGGTGCCCATTTCATCTGTGCCAGCGGTGCCTAGGGCATCACACCTCAGGGGTCTGAAATGAGAGCTGTTGAGAGAGGGTGTTGGGGAGGGTATGTTGAGAGTCCAACCCCCCCAAACCCCCCCCCCCCGCAATCAATTTGTGTGATACTAAGTGAAAGTCGCATAGTGAGTGAATGTGTGTGCGGGTTAATCAGATATAAAGCTCTACTCCGAGACTACTAACACCCGAATAACACCTAAATAAGATTTAAGTGCATATTTGCACCAGCAGGAGAGGTTTTAAGCTGCTTTGTGGTGGGTTAAAGAAACATAAATGCGGACTGCTGATGGCGCACAACACCTCTCAATTCTCAGACAAGTAATGAAAGATACAGCTTCCGTGGCAATAAGGAACAAGCCTGTACATGCGCATTTAACCAGGCACATGGTATCTAGGGAATTTTAACTCTGCATTTGAAAGCAAGAGCTGCCATAAATTGGGGCGTGAGGCTGATTGTTATTCTTCAGCAGGCTTGCGTGTAGGAGAGAGCATTATAAAAGTCGAGGGGTGAAGTGCAGCAGATGTAGAGAGAGAGAGAGAGGGAGGTTTTGCGGCAGGTGAGACTGCTGTGCTCTAGTCTCCCAGTGCTGCGCTCCAGTGAAGCAGCGCTCGGCTTTGATCTCGCCCTCTCTGCTGCAGCGCTCCGCTGTGGCCATGCTCTCGAAACGCCAACCCGCACTCACGCTCGCTACATTTCATTCTCCCAGTGCATTTTCAGTAGCGAAGATCGCTTACATTGATCTTTCAGATGGAATGAGAGGTCTCAAATGCTGTTGTGCCGAGGGATTATTTTCTTTGAAACAGACTTCATCAATAATGCTGGTACAAAGGCACATTACTGGCCTGAAATGCTATATGCCTTGCTGCGCTCAATAAGGGCACAGTCATTTATTTCTCCCTGTGAGGCACGCCACTCGCACTCTCACTCGCTCCTGTTCTGTGCCACTTCAGCTCAGCTAATTGATGATGCGTTGCGGTCGCCTTGTCACTCTCACTACCGATATCTCACTCTCTTTCTCACTCACACATCATCTCTTTCTGCCTCATATCTCTGCACTGCACCCCTGCACGGTCTCATTTTGGGTCCACATTAACTACAGAATAACCTCTCAACCCTGAAGCGGAGGACATGCTGGCAGTGACCTTGAGACGGTAGTGTGTATGGTTCCGTTCATGAGCTACAGAACGGTGACAGACAAAGGCTGTCTCAAAATCTTGTGGGCTGACATCCTAGACAGTTTTTCATAGGTAAATGCAGCATTTTGGGGCATCACATGTGCAGACAACATTTTTGGGGATCATGGGCATCTTCCCTGTCAGCTAAGCATGCACACACATATTGATTTTCAATTTTTGTCCAAAACTGCTGCACACACCTTAAGCACAAGAATATTGTCTAGGACAGCAGCTTGCTTGGTAGGTAGCTCACTAGTATAGCTGATGTGGATTGTGCCTATAATGCCCATAAATGCTATCTAGCTAGGCAGCTCATTAGGTTAGCTAACATGGGATGTGCTTATAATGCCCATAAATGCTATCTATCTAGGCAGCTCACTAGCTAAGCTGACATGGAATGTGCCTATAATGCCCATAAATGCTATCTAGCTAGGCAGCTCACTAGGTTAGCTAATATGGGATGTGCTTATAATGCCCATAAATGCTATCTAGCTAGGCAGCTCTCTAGGTTCGCTAACATGGGATGTGCCTATAATACCCATAAATGCTATCTAGTTAGGCAGCTCACAAGCTTAGCTAACATGGGATGTGCTTATAATGCCATAAATGCTATCTATCTAGGCAGCTCACTGGCTAAGCTGACATGGAATGTGCCTATAATGCCCATAAATGCTATCTAGCTATGCAGCTCTCTAGGTTAGCTAACATGGGATGTGCCTATAATACCCATAAATGCTATCTAATTAGGCAGCTCACTAGCTTAGCTAAAATGGAATGTGCCTATAATGCCCATAAATGCTATATAGTTAGGCAGCTAACTAGCATAGCTAAAGGGAATGTGCCTATAATGCCCATAAATGCTATCTAGTTAGGCAGCTCACTAGCTTAGCTAACATGGAATGTGCCTATAATGCCCATAAATGCTATTTAGTTTGGCAGCTAACTAGCATAGCTAAAGGGAATGTGCCATAGATGCTATCTAGTTAGGCAGCTCACTAGCTTAGCTAAAGGGAATGTGCCTATAATGCCCATAAATTATATCTAGTTAGGCAGCTCACTAGCTTAGCTAAAGGGAATGTGCCTATAATGCCCATAAATTATATCTAGTTAGGCAGCTCACTAGGTTAGCTAACATGGAATGTGCCTTTGCCCATAAATGTTATCTAGCTAGGCAGCTCACTAGCTTATCGTTTACGGACATGTCTGTAAGGTGTGTATTGTCTTATGTTTAAGTTTATCATTAAAATATATGAAGCCGGTTCTTGCCTTCTCCTTTCCATTGAAAAGCGTTACATAGTAACACTATTTTTAGTTATATAATCCCTAGCTCTGATTGAAACACCCCTATCATGCATGAAAGTATAGCATACACCTGATATGAAAATCTATGTAGGCTCTTCACTAGCTTAGCTTCCATGGAATATGCCTATAATTGTGCCTATGATGCCCATAAATGCTGTCTTGTTAGGCAGCTCACTAGCTCAGCTATGATGTTTGAAAATTCTATGCCTACATACGCAGCTTTCTAACATGGTAGCTTAATTGCTCATCAGAGATGGAAGGCACCTACTGTATGACACCCAAAATTCTGTCTAGGTAGGCAGGTCATTATCTCCACCCAATACTGCCTATGATGCTGCAAATGCTATGTCAAAGTAGGCAGATTTCTCGCTAAGAAGCTCACTAGCTTGGAACTCCTCTACGAGGCCCAAAAATTCTGCATGCATTTATGATACCCAAAAATGCTGCACTTGCATATGATGCCCAAAAAATACTGCACACACATATAATTCCCAAATACGCTGTCATGGTAGGCAGCTCAGATTTTGAGACAGCTTATGTCTCCCCACACATCTCTGTCCCCTTTATACTTCACTCCACCACACCTCTCGTGGAGCAGCTTTGTACTCTTCTGTTGCTATCAGCTCCCAGCCTGGTAAAGATATCATCTATTTACCTCCCTGCCATAATCGTTAGACAGTCACTTTTAGTGGAAGGACATGACAGACAAAATCATAGTACCCAGTTTGAGTGACAAATCTGCGCTCCTCTGAAGCTCGGCACCAGGATCTTGCCAATTTTGATCTATTTTGCTTAGTGGTCCATCATTTCATCCCACACCTCTTGGAGAGATAACCATCCGGAGAGAGCAGATCTCTGTTGCAGCAATGACAGCTGACAAGGACACTTGATTGGCTCTGGCACTTAGGTTGGTCTAAATGCAAGATGAATGAAGGAACTAGCCAGAATTTAAGGTTGCCACATAACCATGACACATTATAATATGATTAGAAGGGAAAAGAACATACAGGGTGAAAACAAATGGAAGTCTATGTGGCAAGCTTTGGGGGGGAGTAGAGGTGTGCATGCTGGGCTATTTTTTGGTTTGTGACAGAACCTCGGGCAATTCCTGGAAGGAGCCCTTGATGTTCCCGATCTCTTCATGCTCTGCGAATGTCATCCCAACTTTCTGCCTTATCAACTACCGTCCTGTTACCTGAGGAATGAGCTGGGGAATTTTCTTGCTCTGAAAATCCAGATGGGCTGACACTAAAAGCCTCTCTTTCAGCGATCTACTGACAGTATGGATGAAATCAGAGCAGGGTGAAGGGACAGACTGCAGGAGAAGCGGAGATGAGATAGAAGATGAGGAAGGGAGGGAGGGAGGGAGGGATGGTTGAATAAAGGATGGAGATCATTATTAACAGGCTGTTTTATTATTGATTTCTCTCCTCTTTTCTTTTTGGCATCCTCATCTTGTGGAATGATTCTCGGATGAGCCTTCAAATGTCTTATAAAATCCTGTTTAGGATCTATTGTTTGACTTCTTCCAGACCCTAATGCTGACAGCCTCCGCACGCCTCTGTGTTTGCATCCATTTTGCTCTTTGACAGAGAGAGGACGAGTCGTTCTATATCGCTGATGCTGGGGTGGGTGGAAGCGGGGCGGATTTGCTCTTTGAAAAGTGTCCACAGATTGGATTGCATTGTCAGAAATGCTTTCTCTGATGCTCAGAGAGTCCGTGGCTTTGTGGATGAGGTCTAAGACAAAGGGACACGCTTGGCTTTGGCATATTTATTTCTCGCTATCTCTCTCTCTCATTCATTCTCTCGCTTTTCTTTCTCCCAGTCCCGCTGGTTTCTGGCCCGCTGTTTACTGGGGGGCTGTGATTGTATGTGTGTGAAGGGGGAGTGTGGACAAGAATGGGTGAGTGAAAATGTGCTTGTGGATCTCAGCCAAGCCAGTAGAGGACTAGGGGAGTCGGGATTCTTTGTTCTTTGGTGATGAAAAGCGGTATTAGATTCCCTCTACCTCAACCTGACATCAGGGCACTTCACGAGCAGCCAGATTGCCGTGATTATATTAAACCCGGCCCTAAATTACTCCAGTAGCCCTAATTAAACTTTAATCTCCAATACCACACAAATTACCTGCAACGTAATTGAGCGAAGAGCAGCGGTTTAAAGAGGGCAGTGTTTTCGACAATGAGGGGCTGGATGTGAGGATAGACTGAAGGTCATGTCCTCCTACTGGGAAAATGTTTCTTTCTCCCTCTCCTTGTTTTGAGTGGATAGAGGACACTGGTGTCCATGGTGCTTGGAAAATGGAGCAATCAGCTGTAGCTGCTGTCTGCCTCAATGTAACCTGCACCTGGGTGAAGTCTACACAATAGCACTCCAGTTCTCTGCCTCTTATCTGCCTGTCTTGTTCTGTCGCCTTCTATCCCTTTCAAAAGCAAACCTTCTGCTAGTGTTCTCTCTCTCACCAACAGATTTAATAGAAATCTTCAAATTTCCTGTCCAGAAATGCGAGACCATGTCCATGAGCACCAAACTGTATTAAGAAATATGATCAATGCTGTTGATTTCATGTTAGGACAGCAGGTGCATGAAATACCACCCCAAGCATTTTAAGAACCATTCAAAGAGAGGATCTTTCTTATAAGCAGCGCTAGGGATTTTTTGTCCATAGACACCATCATTGAAGACAATGAGGCATCTGTTTTCACAGAGATGAGCTTTAGTGAAAGGTGAGATGAATAAGGCATTTGAGCCATGCATGAAAGCAGAAACATCAAGAGCATTGCTATGTTTTTGCAAATATTTGGCAAATGTAGAATGTCATCCGGTTATTCTATGCATAGAGAAAATATGCATACTCTGCAAAGAATACATATTATATATTGCTGAAATAGTAAGAGTACTATGGTAGTATACTATTCTAAACATAGCCCATCAGCGCAAAACTAGCTTTTTAGTGAACATCCACAGAAAGGCCAACATGATCACTAGGGAAATCAACATGTTGCTTTCAAAAGTTGCTTTATATACCCTGTAACTCCATTCAGCGAATTACCAACAAGCATTTTCCCCATAGGATGTTTTTGCATCAATTCAAGGGTTGACATATTTCCCTCTGTAGCTACTGATAGAACATTAACAATAGACATTTTTTACTCCACTGACAGATGCCATTTAAAAATATTTTTTGTACTACACTTCATACTTTTCAGTTTGTGGTGCCCAGGTGTTTTTCATGCAAACTCTCCTTTGGCTGATGTTTTGTGCTTTTCACATAACATTTAGTGTGGATAGTATGTGAACAGAGACGCCGGGCTTGTTTCTCCCCTCAAATGGCCTTACCTGTGTTCTTGTTCATTGTATTTTCAATTTTTTTTGCCATTACCACACAAGTGCTAGCTTTATAGGTCACATACAGAGGTTGCGCTATTTCAGAGTGAGACTGAAATAAGACTCAGTTATAAAATTTCCATTATGTTCTATTTTTATTCATCGTATTAGTTAAAATTTCCCTCATATGTAGTATGTTTGATGTTGTCTCAATATAGTCAACATTTTTAGTTGTAAGCACAAGTCTGATTAAACAGGTGTCACATATGGACACGTAAACACATGAATACTAATGCGCAGTATCAAACACACAGAATGTATGATAGTCGTCACTGTAGAGAGCACATTAAAATGAAAATCCTGGACATTTTTAGCCAATTTCGAAATCCTGACCGGACGCTTTTTTCAGAAAAAGAGGACATGACATCCATCACCCTGCTGTTATTTAGCAAAGACTAAAACTCTCTCTTGGTGCCACCCTGTCGACATTATACCCAGAAACTGGGGCCAACACGTGCCCATATGTCCAACCACAATGCACTTCTGGAGCTCAAACGTCCGCACTTGATCCGCACTTCCAAATCTATATAGATAGGAGGGCATCCAGGTATTTCTCGCTTACTGTTTTATGAATACTGAGGATTCAGTCATACTACTCCATTGCATATCGTTTTTGGTATACAGCAGCATATAGTTGGGTAGTATTGATATTTGGACACAGCGAGTGTGATCAGACTGGAAAGACAACTAGCTTTAGCCTGGCTGCATTCGAGATTTAGTTTGCACTTATTTTGGTGCACTGGTCGAGATGCAAGGAGAACCTACAAGGATTCGTTGTTGAGATGAAGTGTGTGCGTTTGCATGTATTTGAGTGTTTTCACGAGAGGGGTTGTGTGCCTGTGTGTAGTAGTTAGTGCTAGCACTATCATATGCAAGAGCTCTGGGTGATAAAGGTGTGTGTGTGGTGCCATGACAGGTTGTTTTAAGATATTAACTCAGCGGCTCAGCATACGCCTTACAGGTTCCTGACTCACTGCTGTTTGGGTGTTTAAACCAGTGAACCAGGACTGCTGAGCCTCTGCAGAGAACTATCACCAATGTGGAACCATTTTGCCCCAAGCAATATTCCCAATGTTTTCTCACTTTATTATTTACATGTGACTTTCATGATGCATGTCTTGGTGCCATGGGCAGGTAATTCACAACATAAATATCTCAGTATTGACCATATTAATGTTGTTACACATTATGATCTAATTAAGATCCATTCACTGGTTAAGCATTTATTTTTCCAAAAAGAGATTTGCATGCTCCACAGCTATTGGGATGTTCCTGAATAAAGTTACAATTTCAGAAGAGAAAGCAGGTTGTCCCAAACTTATGCCACTAGTTTACCTAATATTACTTTAAAAAAAGGGCTGCTAAAACAAACTGATTGTAATTCCTTATTGCGCCACTGGCAGTGTAGAAATTACACACTGAACCGTTAGTCTCAAGCTGTGTCCCAAACGACACACTACACACTTCTTAAATATACTATGCACTCCATTTAGTGTATGAATTTTCGAAGTGTAGTATCATCCCAAATCAAACACTTAATGGTTGTTTATGACACGGACGCATTCGCCGTTTAACAGCTGACGGAAGTGACATTTCACATGCATGCAATGTGTTGCTGCTAGCTTTAGCACGCTAGCCAACCTCAGTTCAACACTTGTATCTTAAACAATATACATATTTCCACAGATTGGGGTGACGGTAAAGCATTCAAATGACATTTGTAAGGTGCTGTTTCCACTGAAGTTTTGCTAGCTGCTACATTCTTCATTATTTACAATTGTTTTGTCAGACCAGCAGCGTAGACAGGTAACTCCGCCCCTTCCGCTATGTATGGCAAGCTGTGTGCTCTCTACACATTTTCTGCTATTTTCCTGTGTGTATTGTCTGAGCAATCGCTCATGGAGACTCGCGCACCATTATATATATTACATTTTTTTTTCTCTATTTTGGTCTTTTATTATGGTATCATATATCTCAGATAACCCCGCCCCTAAACCGCACTTTTTTTCCTGTCCAAGTGGGCAGTTTTTGGCCAATCTAAACTGCTATAAAGTCTAGGCCTTACTCTTGTTTGGTCATCCACATATATATATATATATATATATATATATATATATATATATATATATATATATACACTCACCTAAAGGATTATTAGGAACACCTGTTCAATTTCTCATTAATGCAATTATCTAATCAACCAATCACATGGCAGTTGCTTCAATGCATTTAGGGGTGTGGTCTGGTCAAGACAATCTCCTGAACTCCAAACTGAATGTCAGAATGGGAAAGAAAGGTGATTTAAGCAATTTTGAGCGTGGCATGGTTGTTGGTGCCAGACGGGCCGGTCTGAGTATTTCACAATCTGCTCAGTTACTGGGATTTTCATGCACAACCATTTCTAGGGTTTACAAAGAATGGTCTGAAAAGGGAAAAACATCCAGTATGCGGCAGTCCTGTGGGCGAAAATGCCTTGTTGATGCTAGAGGTCAGAGGAGAATGGGCCGACTGATTCAAGCTGATAGAAGAGCAACTTTGACTGAAATAACCACTCGTTACAACCGAGGTATGCAGCAAAGCATTTGTGAAGCCACAACACGCACAACCTTGAGGCGGATGGGCTACAACAGCAGAAGACCCCACCGGGTACCACTCATCTCCACTACAAATAGGAAAAAGAGGCTACAATTTGCAAGAGCTCACCAAAATTGGACAGTTGAAGACTGGAAAAATGTTGCCTGGTCTGATGAGTCTCGATTTCTGTTGAGACATTCAGATGGTAGAGTCAGAATTTGGCGTAAACAGAATGAGAACATGGATCAATCATGCCTTGTTACCACTGTGCAGGCTGGTGGTGGTGGTGTAATGGTGTGGGGGACGTTTTCTTGGCACACTTTAGGCCCCTTAGTGCCAATTGGGCATCGTTTAAATGCCACGGCCTGCCTGAGCATTGTTTCTGACCATGTCCATCCCTTTATGGCCACCATGTACCCATCCTCTGATGGCTACTTCCAGCAGGATAATGCACCATGTCACAAAGCTCGAATCATTTCAAATTGGTTTCTTGAACATGACAATGAGTTCACTGTACTAAAATGGCCCCCACAGTCACCAGATCTCAACCCAATAGAGCATCTTTGGGATGTGGTGGAACGGGAGCTTCGTGCCCTGGATGTGCATCCCACAAATCTCCATCAACTGCAAGATGCAATCCTATCAATATGGGCCAACATTTCTAAAGAATGCTTTCAGCACCTTGTTGAATCAATGCCACGTAGAATTAAGGCAGATCTGAAGGCGAAAGGGGGTCAAACACAGTATTAGTATGGTGTTCCTAATAATCCTTTAGGTGAGTGTATATAAACAATCTGTTACAGTGGATAGTCCAAATAAGGTGGTTACATGACCCAACATTCTGATTAATACAGGCCAATGCCAGCTGTCTTAAATACATTTCTTGTAAATTGAGCATTAGCTTAATCAGTTTATGGCAAAAACACGATTGCATAGGTAACCTGAATATGTCAAAATGAGTAATATCAGATATTCTTGTCCATGCACGTCAGTTCTTGAGAATGCAGGTCTGCTCTGATCAAGGCCTCTAAAAGGCATTGGTACGTGTTTATACTGGGTGCATTTTGACTTGCATGAATCGTGTCTGCACACATATTACCTGACAGCTCAGAGCTTGCAGGCTTGAGAACACTGTCTCCCCCTCACAACATCCCCAGCCTCACACATGCGCCAGAGAGAGGTATAGGTGGTGGGGGAGTTGCGGAGGGGCTCTGAAGCGTGAAAGCAAATTATGCCGCCGGCCTGCTAAGTCTCTCACCAGAAGGCGCAAACAGCCGTGCAGGAGCTTAGCATCACACACAGGAAGTTCAGGGCCGCAGCCAAACAATGATGCCACTGTAGGCCGTTGAAAAGATGCAGATGCCAAAAACTAATGTGCAGAGCAACTGGAAGCGGCTACAATGACATTCGTCGGTGGTGCACCGAGGTGAGCGGCATAGTGCTGACTGCAGAACTGCAGCAGGATTTCCATTCACCCGTGGATTCAGGTCCACTCCGGTGTGTGTCATGAATAACTGATTGGAAGCTGGAGGCACAGCAGGTTTCACGCTCCCCCCTCCCTTTCCCTACCCGCTCAATTTGCATAGGATGCTTGATTTGCATACATATGAGGTGAAAGAAAGGACTTGTGTACTGGAGATATGCATTCCTCCATTGAGAAAAGAGCAGAAAAGAGAGAAGTCTTTTCATCAAGTGTCATAGGACCCTCCTCTCTCTCTGTCTATCTTCCTGACCACAGCTAACACCTCAGAGAGCTCAGATGAGACCTCTATTAAAATTCTGTCTTTCTCTGTGCTGTCTGCATGAAAGAGAGGTGGTGAGAGTGAAATGAGTGAGCAAGCGTGTGGGCTGACAGCATGCATGTGTGTGTGGGTGTGCGTGCTCTAGCTGGCTATGTGCTGCAGTGGCGGCTCTCCGCTGTAATCCCTCAGTTCAAATGCATTGATTTGCTCTGAAGCCTCAATTCCCCCCTGCAGACTCGGCCTCAACACCTCCAGCAAGGATGCGTCCCCTCCCCCTGCTCACACACACATACACACTAAAGTCTACAAAAACACAACGGCCTCACAATCACACATGAAGGTAAACTTAGGATAACAGTTAGCCTATATGTATGCTGCACAGTTATATACATGGTAGTTATGTGAATAGGTATTTCCTGTGACAGTTGTCACAAGGGTTGGGAACCGGAACAGAGTTCCATTTTAAACAAAATACCAGAACCATTTTTGGTTCCATTAACGATACCTTAACATGCATTTTTCCACCAATGCAGAAGAAACACTGTAATAAAATACTCTGACATTGCTATTCAGCGGTAGCGCAGACCCTCTACCGAATCTATAATGTGTAACAAAGTGCAACCAGTGTAGTGCAATTGCCCAATGAATTACTCTTATGAGCCAGTTCTTTTGAATCTACAGGATGAAAAATACAGTGTGAACAGTGTTGCGTGATTCCAGTACAAATGACCAAGGGCGTAGTTCTGGCTTGAACATTGGGGGGTTGCTGTGTGAATGAATCATTTAAATGTTTCCATTGATCATGGTATAAATATTGGTGGCGTGGGGTGGTGGTGGGTACCTTCCCCCATCCCCCCTAGAATCTACGCCCCTGCAAATGACGGTTCTTTTGAATCTACAGCACTGAACACACAGTGTAACCAGTGAGGTCAGATTCAATAAATAATGACTTTTATGAGCTGGTTCTTTTGAATCTACAACATGAAAACGAAGTGCAAAAAATGTAGTCCATTAACGAATTACTCTTATGAGTCAGTTCTTTTGAATCTACAGCTTGAAACATACAGGACAACCAGTTTATTCTGATTCCCAAACCAATGACTCTTGTGTGCTGTTTCTTTTAAGTCTACAGTGTGAAACATACAGTGTGACAACTGTAGTCCGATTGCCAAATGAATGACTCTTACACACCAAAACACAGTGCAACCAGTGTAGTCTGATTCCTGAATGAATGACACTTATGAGTCGATCCTTTTGAATTTACAGTGCAAAACAGGCAGCGCAACCAGTTTAGTCGGATTTGTGAATAAATAACTGTAATGAACCGGTTCTTTTGAATCTACAGTGTGAAACATAGAGCGCAACCAGTGTAGTCCGATTCCTGGATGAATTACTCTTATGAGTCAGTTCTTTTGAATCTACACCTGTAACACTTAGAATTTGCACTTCTTATTTCCAAGTACTTCTACCTTGAAAAGTAAGAATCGTTAATGGAACTGTTGAGGAATCGGAATCGTTAAAAGGAATCAGAATCAGACACAGACTCGTAAAATAACATTTTTGTGTATTTTAACACCGCTGGAATGCTGTAATGACCAATCAGCATCCAGGCCTGGAACCTTTTATAATTTTATAACATAATTACATTTTATAATATTTAAATGACGATGTTAAAGAATTAGTGTTACCTGAACACTAAAACTTGCATTGGACTTCCTGTAGCTCAGATAGTAGACCATGACACAAGCAATGCCAAAGTGCGTGAGATTGATGAACACATACTTTCAATAAATCCACTGTAAGAGGTTTGGATAAAATCATCTGCTTAATGAATAAATATAAATACAGACAAGTGTGACACAGTATGCTAGTGTGCCTGTAAACTCTGTCACTGACTGCAGTAGTGTATTTACTGTATCAGGCATGCAGAGGCCACACTAGTGGTGGGTGGCTGTCTCACTGTCTCTCTCTCTCTTGGCCCTAAAGCGCATTGATTTTCTCTCTTACCTCCAGCTCGCCTGTATTAGCCCGCCCCATCACTCCTCATCTGCGCTGGCACCATTTGTGCAATTAGTCGCCTGCGTCCATGGGGATGAACCAAGGAAGCGTGTAATACTGATGCCTCTCTGGCTCCACAACGACACCGCCTGAGTACAGAGGCTGGAGCTGGTGCCAACCTTGCCCACTTTAGCTCTGCATTTACATCATGGGGCATCTGCAGTGAATCGCCCACCTGGCACAGAGACTACACAATACGAGCTGTCCTGTGTGCTAGCCACATTTGAGTGGCCTGTTATCGGTTTCATCTTTGTTTGAGGTGGCTGCGACGAGGTGGTAACAGGGTTGACAACTGCAATAACACCGCAGAGGTGCTAATGGATGTTTGTTAGAGAGTTCTGGAGAGGGAGGGTGGTCATAAAATGGAGTATGAGGTGCAAAAAGAGAGAAAGAGACAGATATAAGTATAGAGAATGCAGAATAGGATTTGCTTGTTCCATAAAATCAATTGAATTGGGACTGGGACTGTCTAGCTCCATCTGACACCAAACTCCATGGGCTCTCGTAAGTCTTGTGATCAAATATCATTGATTTCAATGGCCACCATATTTCATTTAAGAGCTACAGTAGAGAAGATTATCTGAATGACAACTTAATGTACCAGTGAAACCAATATTAAAGTGGTCTGCTACATTTATTTCACATCCAGTAGCTTTAAATTAACCTATATGCTAGTGTACTTCTAAACACTGTCGGTTTCAGGTTAGGGAAGTATGCTTTATTAAAACCTCCATCTAAAATTCACCTCAAAAACCTCATCTGATTATAAACTAATTTTCTTCGGTTTTCGCACCCCCTGTTGTCAATATTCATCCAAACGTGATATGAAGCACATAATTTCATCATTTGCAAAAACGTTGCAATGCTCACGTAAATTTCATGCGACCAGGCTTTCCACCTACAACTGTTCAGCACATCTGGCTGTCTTCTAACTGGCACTGATGATGCCTTTGCAGGGCACTATGAAGGGAGCACAATCCATGCTGTAGGGTTCCTTCCAAACAGACTTTTCAATAAGAATTGCTTAAAAACTGACCGTTTTTGCCTTTCAACCATCTGAAGCTCTCAAGTTGGAGGGTAATTGTCTTTGAAGGGAATAGGGCAAAGGGATGATCACTTCTGAATGTGACGCACCAACAGGTTGAATACAAAGAAAGTGGCTGGAGATTATTTATATTTTCTGTGCGGTCTGAGGTTTATTGGGATGTTCAGCTGGAGTAAGTGTTCAATACTCAGTGTATTGTGATTCAAAACATGGATGTATTATCTTTTACTCAATTGTTTCCCATTCATCTGCATTGCTCAACGGCTCCAGCCTTGTCGTAAGCAAAGACCACCATGTGCTGTGTGTGTTTGTGGGCTGGTTATGGATTAATATTGTCAATTAGATCATCGTTCAGTTCTCAAGTCTTTGGAATAGCTGGCCAGTACTGAGATCGCTTCTCAAGTATTCCCGGTAAGCAGCTCTGACATGAGCAGAATGATGGAAAAGAGGATGTGTGTGTTTCTGTAAACTAAAATCTGTAGGCTTTTTTAAAAAAAAATGGGATGATTCGCAAGTTGGAATCCAAGGCATTCCGAGTGACTCCATCCAGGTCACCTAAGCAACCAAACTGGCCCGGTAAGCTCATTGTCACTTTAATGTTTTTCTCGCTCTCAGTGGGGTGCATGGTGAGCTGTGCATGGATGCCGCGGTGGATGGCATGAAGCCTCCACACCCGCTATGTGATACACGCTCAACATGCCATGTGATAAGATGCGTGGATTGACGTCTCAGACGTGGAGATTCGTCCTCTACCACCCGGATTGAGGTGAGTCACTACGCCACCACGAGGACTTAAGAGTGAATTGGGAATTGGGTATTCCAAATTAGGGAGAAAACAGGGAGAACAATATAATAATAAAAAAAATAGGCCAAGTCGTTCAACACCAAATCAACTTGCGCTCGTCAAAGCACTTCACAGGGACTTTAAATATCGATCCTTTCCTCACTTAAAGCAGTTGTATTGCTTCACAAGACTTGAAATAGAGTGCGTGAGGCATATGGACACCGTTTATAAAACTTTCATGGTGTTTTTTTTCTCATTTTGGAGCTTGATAGACCCAGTCCCCATTCAATTTCATTATTTGGAAAAGGGCAGCCAGGATATTCTTCCATGCTTCACCTTTTGTGTTCTACAGAAGAAAGAGCATCATCTGGTTTTGGAATGACACGCGTGTGAGTAAATGATGTCTGTACTTTCATTTGGGAGTAAACGATTCCTTTATTCTTTGTAGGTAGAGTGTGTGTGAGGGGGTACAGTACTGTATGATATGTGTGTGTGTATAAAGTAGGGCAGCAGTGAGGAGCTGGGCCACAGCAGGACAGGGCTGTTGTTCCTGAGGGAGGACCTGCCTTGCAGCAAGCTGGTTATTTTTAGGAGGGTGACTCTGATGCTAACCTCACAGGTACTTCTCTAAAAAGCAAGCAGGGGGGACAGAAGGAAATAGAAGGGCATTTCTGCATGCTGTTTAAGTCCTGCAAATGGCAGTAACCTGCATTTTGCATCCATTATTTGTAAAACAGTGTCGGGGAAGCAACTGTGGAACTTGAACAACAGTCAAACTAGCATTTTGAAAAAGTAGTTAGCTCCACTACAAGGTACAAACAAAAACATTAAACTATATTGGTAAGGTAATTATTATCTTTTTTTTTAAATGTCATTTCAAATGATATTATATTCATTACTATTTATTAACCAGAGCTGTAATTTTCTGGTACAAAGAACTTAATGTTTGTTTTTGAATGAATCACATTTAGAGTGACATATATAATTTACACTAAATACAAATAAAGAAACTTTGAATATAACCTTATTTATATAATGGAGTTGAAAACATAGCAATGAGCAGCAGCCTTCAACTAAATATATCACTATATAAAAGAAAGCCTAATATGTTGTGCAGGGACTCTGTGAATAGTTTTTTAATTGGTTAATTAATATGAACATCCAAATTAATTAATTCACTTGAATGAATCAGAGAGATGAATGTTTAGGAGCAGTGTTGGGTAAGTTACTCAAAAAGAAATCTAATTCAAGTTAATAATTATTTCTCTAAATTGTAATCAGGCTACTTTACTGATTACTTCATTGAAAAAGTAATCACATTACTAATTACTTAAAATGAATTCTGCTCAACAAATTCAAAATAATGTCTATTTTTCCTCCATTGTCGCACACTGCAGCTGTAAACACTTCAGCTGTCACAAAATGCAAATATTCATAAATAATTAATAATTCATATTTTAAATGTATTATACACAAATATTATTTTAGAAATATGTGTAAGCCAAGTAATGTACTTTAAGCTAGCTTTTGATCTTAAAGGAATATTCCGGGTTCATTTCAAGTTTAGCTCAATCGACAGCATTTGTGGCAAAATGTTGCTTACCACAATAATCACTTTTGACTCGTCCGTCCTTTTATTTAAAAAAGCAAAAATCGAGGTTACAGTGATGCACTTACAATGGAAGTGAGTGTGGCCATTTTTTGGAGGGTTTAAAGGCAGAAATGTGAAGCTTATAATTTTACAAAAGCACTTCTGTTAAAACTCATGTATTATTTGAGCTGTACATCGTCATGGCAACGAGGTTTTAAAATTGGCTTTTAAAAAAACTACACAGAAAAGGTTAGTAAGCGATTTTTTTCACACTAAAATCATGTTATCACCTACATTGTTTATGTCTTGTGGCTATATTTTTGAAACAGTGAGTTATGATAATGGACTGGCCCCATTGATTTCCATAGTAAGTTCCTCACTGAACCCTCAAAATTATTTTTTTGGGGGGGGTTGTTATTTCTTTTTCGACTAGGGAGTGGGGGTCACAAGGAAAATATATCCAGCCATAATTAGTTAGTGTTGCAACACTTGTTAACTGATCTAAACACTAATGTATGAATTCTTTCTTATTTTGTCGCACATAGCAGAATACTACTTGAAATTCATGCAAAACAACAGGAGAGCTGGTACATAAAACACTCAAATCAAAGCATTCTTCCTATGAAATGAAATTCTTTCATCTCATAATGATTATCTCTGTGTTGCAAAAGTCGGCATGTCTTTGAAAGCACTAGAGGCTCTAGACGTGCAGAAAATTCCGGGTTTGTGCTTGGTCAACCTTGTGACTTACACACTCTGACATCTGACATATATCGCCTCCAGACAGCGACACAGCCCCACGCTCAGTGGCAGCAGGAGCTGACTGCGGTTATTGCATCTCCTCCTTTTATATGCCACTTATTTTGGGCTGCATACGTCAGCGCTTGCATGCTCGTTACGCTCGCTTGCTTGATGAATCACACACAGTGTTGACGGAGTGCATCTTAATACACGGGTGCTCTCAGTCCTCGTTACCTTTTACTAATTTTCATGAAAACTTTGAATGCGTTCAGGAGAGTGCAGCATTGTTTAATGTTTTTAAGAGTTCTTTAAGCATTCCCTCTAGCCGAGCGCTCACATCTGCTCGGGATCGCCTGCCCCCGCGTGGAGTGGCTTGAGCGCGCATACTGGCCAGAGATAATCAAGTGTGCTCGCATCTCTGGGGAGGTAACCATGGCAACCGGCGAGCTCATTTCGAGCTGCCTGTCCTAGAGGCAAGACAATAACAGGTTTCAAGGCCAATGTCACTGATTTTTCAAAGGGAAAGCAATAGAAAAATATTGCAAACGAAACAAACATCAAAAATATATAAAAGTGATATCATAGCTTGAAAAAAACTAGCAAAACAGAGCAAATCAACGGTGTGGCAATAAATATTTTCGAACGAATGGTGGCTGCTAGCCATGAATGTGTACTCATACACAGCAAAGTCATTTTCTTACTCAGTATTTTGTCTTGTTTTCTAGTAAAAATGTCAAAGCATTCTTAAACCAAGATAAATTTACTAGAGAAGCAAAATAACACAAGATATTAAGTCTTTCTTTCAGATAAATCCATCAACTTTATGCATATGCTTAAAGAAAAGAATACCCCCCCCCCCCCCCCCCCCCACGCACACTTTATTCAAAGGGAAAACAAGTTTATTTTTCTTACCCCATTAGCAAATAGTACTTTTCTTGTTTTATTTGATGCCATTTTGCTTCTCAAGTCAATTTTTCAAAGTCAAAATCTTGTTTTAAGGTTGTTTAAATATTATTTACTGGAAGACAAGACAAAATATTATTGGTAGACCGATATAACAGTTGTACCAATTAATCGGTACCGATAGTTGCGTTTTGGAACTATCGGTTTTCTGTAAAAATCAATGTCGATAGTTGCTGATAGTATTTCATAATTTTGTCAATTCCATTAAAGAGGCCCCACTGTTTTTTTGGGGCTTGTTTATACTTAAATGTCCTGCATTATGCACCAAATGGTTTTTATTGAGATTTTGTGTTGAACAAAAAATTGCATCAGGGATTTTATTCTCCCGCCATAGTATAGAAAGTATAAATTCTTTTTTTTTTTTGACATACTATAATTCGATTTTAAAACTATCGGATGATTTATCGGTTAAAACTATAATTCGATTTTAAAACTATCGGATGATTTATCGGTTAAAACTATAATTTGATTTTAAAACTATCGGATGATTTATCGGTTAAACCTATCCCACCACCTTAGTTATCGGCATCTACAAAATCCACTATCTACCACTAAGCCACCTTTTCAAAATATTGAGTAAAAAATTATATTTTGCATTGTAAGCACTTTAGTCGAGTGCTTTATTGTTTAATATGTCCATACCTGAACATCACTACTTATTTAAAACTACCTCTAATTTCCTCCTACCATATTCTCTCCTTGAAAATGGAGACCAGTTTTGATCTTCAAAAAGCTATCAATATGATGCGTCAACCTACCTTCTAATGGACAGACATTTGAGAGCACTCAGAGCCCAAGAAAATTGAGAGGGGAGTACCGAGAGGATGAAGAAATAGGTATATATATAAGGACAAAGGAGGTGAGGGGGGAATGAGAGACCACTCGGATGAAAGATGAGAGGAAACTAGACTGAGGGAGGGAAAAGTGATTGGACATTCATCGCTGCTGCTGCTGTAGCGCATGCAATCCTTATCAATGCATCTGTCCATCCATCCAAGCAGCATAGCCTCATCTCTCCTGTGATCTCTCTTTCTCTCTCTGTAATATCTGAGAGGACAGAAAGGAGGGGTGAACAGCAACATAGAAGACAGCAGCTGCAGCTGCAGCTCTGAGGCAGGCAAGAGCAGGCATTAGTCAATAAACTGGCATGTTGCTCTTATAACATATATATATATATATTATCAGCCATCTCTGTGAGTCCCAAGGCAAGGCTAGCCTCATTAATATGCTAAGTGCTATGTTAGCATTATTAGCCATCTTTTACAGTCACCAATTCTCATTCAAATTCCCAACAGAGAGCGTTTTGATTTTCAAAAGGGTACCAGCAGAGGTCACAGCACAGGTACACTACACAAATCCCATTCTTAATCTGTATCTTTTCAAGTTAAAATACCTAAACATGCTTAAAACAAGATATATTCACCTGGAAATAAGATATAGATGTCTTAATTCATTGGCAGATTTGTGCCTCCTTTTTAAGCATAAAAACCAATCTGTTCTCGTGGAGTCATGTTACTATACCTAAATATTTAGCAAAATGATTTTTATGTGCCTCGTTGTACATATTGTGGCAGTTTCCTGGTAAATAAACACTAGAAACGCTACAAGAACAATGACTGATCACTTGCACACAAATAACTAATAAAACGTCAAATTATCTGTTCATTTACACATACTTTTTGCCCTGTTCTTCACACAATGCCATCTTATGACATCTAAACTTTTTTACTATAGCGCATGACTTGTAAGGTGATACATTTTTAAGTTTGCATTACATAATCAACTACATTTACAAGCTTTTTCAAATTGCACGGTAACTCAACTGATTTGCATTGCACTTTTGATGTAAAGAACCAGGGTACAAGTCCCAAAGAGCATGCGAGTCGACACGTGAGCCAGTAGTGTTATAGAAGCAGCACAATCCATCAGTTCGATTTACTTTTAAGGTTTAGGGTAGGGAGATAGGTTTTGTTGATTTAAAATTTGGCAGAGCATTAACCTTCAAAACCTCATCTGTTTGGGAGAAAATGTTTCTCTCTTTTAGTGCCACACAGACATTTCACCTTGGAACTGACACAATATGTGTGGAGAGACACTTAATAGACACTTTGCATGCTAATATGCTCTGCACATGGGAAAAACAAAACAGCTTAAACCAGCCTAAGGTGGTTAGACTGATCTGTTTTGATGGTTTTGGACATTTTGTCAGCTGGGAGCTAATCAACTAGCAAAAGCTGCTGAACACCATAGGATTAGAAAACAACAAGACCAGCTTAAACCATCTAAAACCAGCAAACTGCTTTCTGCTTTTGGTTTTGACAATTGAACCAGATGGGGGGTGTTTTATTGATGTTATGTATGCCTGTTGGCTCTTGTCATGTTGACAGTGATTAAAAACAAACATCAAACCTCAAACACAATCATACAATGGTAAGTGTGTGAGCGTGTGTGAAAGGCGTTTGGTAGTGCAGTGCAGTAGGTTTGCAGTTCAGTAATTACCATTTGCTCCAGCAGAGGAGGAGGAAGTTTAAACACAAACACTTCCACTAATAAGCCTCATATCAGCGCCATCACATCGCTGTCTCCCATAGACGCACTGGATCCTCACCTGAATACTAAATCTAATGGGCGACCTGTAGTTGTGAGTAAAGGGTTCGGCTAGATAAATGTTGACGCTAATGTTACAAACCAGATATAAATCCGGAAATTAAACATGCAGTCCAAATAAAAAAATACCTTGGTTGGCTGAATGTAGTGTTGTGTAGCCATTGGCATAAAGTCTGGTCTACTTTACAGATTATTCTGCCCAAGTTACACCCAGTTAGACAGGAAGAGACTGTCTGACCTTTGTAAAGTGCTGAACCACAGTTCCTTTTGATTTTATGTGACGTTTCTGGGTTGGTAAATTTGAAATCAGACACAACTCTGAGAGCTAAGAAGAGCACACAGGTGTCCCCAAGGATATGTCTGTTACTTGCTGTTAGTTGTGTCTCCAACACAACTCTGAATATCTTTCAAATACCCGATATCATGAACCTCGCAAACTTTGGCAAATCCAGAGACTAGTTAAGTAAAGGTTAGTTTTGCGAAAATGTAGGCATAGTAACATGATTCTATGCGACCATGCTGAAAATCAAAAAGTGTGTGTGTGTGCAAAGCCAGTCGCACACTGGACAAGAAACAACACATCGAGGGTAGGGCAAGGCACAGGTATCGCTCACAGGGCATGTCGATGTGGTGCAGGTGGCAATCCAAAGTTGTGAATCTAGCCACCATACACACAAAATTTATGAAGGTTTTTGTACTTCTGCAAGAATTAACAAAGTGATATGAGTTACAGAGTTTACAGGTTAGTGTATGAAACTGGTGGAACTTAGCAAACTGAATTAGAAATGGCAACATTTAATATACAATTTCATAATTTAATTGGCTTCATTCAAGCTGTCAAAACACAAAAAGACATGAAACTGAAGACATTGTGTAGGCCAGTAATTGCCAAACAGGGGTGTGCATACACCAGGTGGTCCTTAAGCAGGTTTCAGGGGGTACTCAAAAAGAATTGGATTTTGCTATGCTGTACCTAACAAAACAAATGTCTTAAAACAAAAATATTGTTTTTCCATTTAATGGCATTTGATCTTCATTTGAACAATCCCGATATTGATCCTTTACTGTATGCAAAGTTAGGCACTGAGATCCTTTCACTTTTGAGAGTAAAAGGTTGGTGTGTCTTGTACCATGTATTGTGTTTCCAAAAATGAGTTTAACGCAATCCAGTTGTCATTGAATAATCTCTCTTTTAATACCCATTCTGTTCTTTAGTTTATTGATCACAATCAACAACAAAAAACATTTATTCTAATCAAACACAGCAGGGCTGCAAGTCCTCTCTCGTTAATATGTACTCACTGGCTGAACTGCTGGTTGTCTTAAAGAGACAGTACTGTTATAGCACTCATTCTACATATCAATGTAAAATACTTGTTAATATTACAAATTATGCATGTAAACAATAAACGTGTAAGAAACCATTTTTATGCAATATAATATATGCCATTTCAAGACATATTTATTGATGGGATACATGTAATTTTTTGTTTTTGAAAGCTAAATGTGACCTAAATTATCAAATAAATCCTGTGATAAAATGAAATTAGTAAAACTAATATTTCATAATGTGCCAAGTTAGAAGAACCCCTGTATAATTAACATCATTAGCAGAGAGATAATTTCTTCCATTTGTAACATTATAACTGATATTGAACCAAACTAGTGGAATTGAATCAGAATCTAATATAATCTTGAAATCTTTATCAATACCCATCACTAATGGGTCAATAGATAATATCAATGATGTCAATAGAGCAAACCAATATTAACTGATCAATAATATTATTGATAATGTTAAATGATATAGTCTTTGGTACACATCTTTGGTTTTGTGTCGATGAAGGCGAAAACGTTTGGGAAACACTGGTATCATCCAGTCATGGCTTAAGTAAATAATCTGTCCTTTAATAATGATTCAGGTACAATTTCATGGAAAACTCTGTTCTGTGGCACAGCAGAATTTTAAGCACCCTCTGAAGTCGTAGCTCTGATGTGCAAACATTCATAGGAACCAATTGTTTCAAATTTTATAATGTGATGTGTCATCCGCCAGACGTGTCTTATGTGCGACCCCCTTAAGAGAGAGAGAGATATTTCGACAATGACCTTGAGTCTGTCAGCGTTGTATTTTAAGGAAGGACTTTGTAAAGATTCGTATGCTGAACTGAGGCTCTGTAAGCCAGAATCCTGTCACGAAAATCACCTTTCATTACTGATGTGAGGAGCAGAGGGTGTGAAGAGAGAGGTGAATTGTTTTCTCCCTTCATCCTCTCTATCAGTCTCACTCTAGCTCTCATCAACGAGGGAAGTGATACCATCTAGATTCTTGTTCTACAGAGACAGGAAGGCATATTTTCTTATGTTAGCATTAGGCACATGCCAATATCTGATGCATGCACACGCAACAAAAACCCCCCACTTTTCCCATCTCTCTCTCTCTCTCTACAGGCTCGTTCTGCAGTGATCCAACTCTTTACCTCATGTCCATATCATTGTGCAGTGCCAGGAACATCAGGTGATTTAATCAATGGGATGGAGGGGAGAGAGAGAGAGAGAGAGAGAGAGAGAGAGAGAGAGAGAGAGATTAAGTCATTGTACAGATATACTTGATGTAATGTACCTTGCGCACATTGGTATTTTTGTACACGCCGCCCATCCCTGTTCTGTACCAGTGTTGAGTAGCAAACCTGCCTGTTGAAAAGACCAGCAAAGCATGGCTTCTTAACTAGCTTAACCATCAAGACTTTCAGTAACTCGACAGTAGCTTAAGTCGTTTTCAGAATAGTGTAGCTTTTCCAGTAACAAGCCATGAAACCAAGTCAGGAACCAAACCAACCAGCTTTGAGGTGAATCACAAGATTACAAGCTTTGTTTTCAAGCAAAGTATTTGAGAATCAGACAAAAAGACAAAGACACTGCGTACTTAATGTGAGGGAATAAACTACAATTTGATTGAAGTAGCTTGACAGTGTAGAGAGACTGACTCGAATGCATCATTCACAGTGCATAATGGAAGTGGGCGGTCGCTGCAGAGCTATTTCGGCGCACTTTGTTGGCAGCAATTCTCTGATTTGTGGATCTTTCTCTGCTGGATCATGACACATTGTAGTTCTTCACCAGAAATTCCACTATTAAATCTGATTTATAAAACATGAAGCTGAGATAATACAGACTGATAACTTTATAACCTTGGAGCTCATGGTAAGTCTGTCTTTTTTTTTTCCTCCCCAATTTTTGGAATGCCCAATTCCAACTGCTTACTAGGTTCTCGTGGTGGCACGGTTACTCACCTCAATCCAGGTGGCGGAGGACAAGTCTCAGTTGCCTCTGCTTCTGAGACCGTCATTCCGCACATCTTATAACTTGGCTCGCTGTGCATGACACTGCAGATACTCACAGCATGTGGAGGTTCATGCTACTCTCCATGATCCACATGCAATTTACCACATGCCCCATTGAGATCGAGAACCCCTAATTACGACCTCAAGGAGGGTTACCCCATGTGACTCTACCCTCCTTAGCAACCGGGCTAATTTGGTTGCTTATGAGACCTGGCTGGAGTCACTCAGCACACCCTGGATTCGAACTCGAAACTCCAGGGTTGTTAGTCAGCATCACTACTTGCTGAGCTACCCAGGCCCCCTGGTAGGTCTGTCTTTAAAGGATTATTGTTAAAAATTAATTTGTCAAAAAATAAAAAATGAATGGGATTTTGACTTCTGGAACCAGACTGTTGCGCTCTATCCGTACACAGCCTTGCAAATGAAAAAGCGGAGGGAATAATCAAATGTGTTATACTAGAAAGCCCCTCTATCTCAAATAGAATTGGGAAATGAAATTAATTTAAATGACCGTGTAAAAGATAAATCAGAGGATGAAGACCAAGCAGCAAACCGCATGTTTCACACTTTATATGCAATCAACTAGAAGTATAAGTGACAACAACACTTTTAGACTCAGTGCTGGAAAAGAAAGGGAGAAATTGATCTAAAAAAAAAAAAAGCACCTTCAGGCTGTAAATACAGTGACATGTGTGTACATCAGTCTCAATTTTTAATACATTAACAATTTCACAAGGAAACATATTAGCTTGCTTACTGCTAAAATTTTCTTAAGTATGTTATCATGGTAAATTGGTATGCACGTGATGATTTTTCTCACGATTATGCACCAATAATTTGGATTCTTGAATCAAAACATTTTAGCTTATGTATGTGTGCATTCATTTCCTACAGAAATGGGTAATCTAAATAAGCACAAGCTCAGGGCGGTTAGAGCAGCTCCTAAGAGGCGTCATACTGGACAGACGTGAAGCAAACCCATGAGAGAAAACAAAACGGATCCTGTTGATCATGCTCCATCTCTCGTGTGCATTTGCTGCTGTTTCTTTTGTGATCTAGTTATGATAATGTGATGTATTGCCATATATTGAATCATGAAAAAATAATTGCAATGTGTATTGTATTGTGAGGCCATATTTCATTCATACAGTGTCATTAAAAATATCTAACCATATTGTTGTTTCGTAAAATTCATATTCTGCATCCTTCAAACTTGTTGTGACATCTAAATATAACTGAGGCATTACCGAATCCTCCGAAACCATTTTAAACCATCGTTTAGTATGTTTTTTTAAGTGATTTGAATTATGGGGACACTAGAAATGTCCTCATAAACCACATTTATAGCATAATACCCTTGTAATTACCAGTTTCTCACCTAAAAAAGTCTCCTCGTAAACCACCCAAACCCGCCCTCACCAACATGCTCCTTAGGCTGTCTATGTGTTAATCAGTTTATATTTATTCACTAGCTCTCATGGGTGGCTGTGTGGTGACATTCTGTGTGAAGTACAGAAAATTATATTTAAAAAAGTGCCATCTATTGATGCAAATTAACCATCCATACATATTCTTCACAGACTGTCACACACATATGTCACCTAAATACTATATATTTAGGATATTTACAGTACTTAAGTGCAGGGACAATCCCTGGACCAACACATACAACACATTTAATAGACATGTCACAAACGTCCATCCATCCATCCATCCATCCATCCATCCATCTCTATCTGTCTGTCTGTCTGTCTGTCTGTCTGTCTGTCTGTCTATCTATCTATCTATCTATCTATCTATCTATCTATCTATCTATCTATCTATCTATCTATCTATCTATCTATCTATCTGTCTGTCTGTCTGTCTGTCTCTATCTATCTATCTGTCTGTCTGTCTCTATCTATCTATCTATCTATCTGTCTGTCTGTCTGTCTGTCTGCCATCTATCTGTCTGTCTGTCTGTCTGTCTCTATCTATCTATCTATCTATCTATCTATCTATCTATCTGTCTGTCTGTCTGCCATCTATCTGTCATCTATCTATCTATCTATCTGTCTGTCTGTCATCTATCCTATCAATCTATCTATCTATCTATCTATCTATCTGTCTGTCTGTCTGTCTGCCATCTATGTCTGTCTGTCTGTCATCTATCTGTCTGTCTGCCATCTATCTGTCTGTCATCTATCTATCTGTCATCTGTCTGTCTGTCTGCCATCTGTCTGTCTGTCTGTCTGTCTATCTATCTATCTGTCTGTCTGCCATCTATCTGTCTGTCTGTCTGTCTGCCATCTATCTGTCTGTCATCTATCTATCTGTCTGTCATCTATCTGTCTGTCTTTCTATCTGTCTGTCTGCTTGTCTGTCTGTCTGTCTGTCTATCTATCTATTTGTCTGTCTGCCATCTATCTGTCTGTCATTTATCTGTCTGTCTGTCTTCCATCTATCTGTCTGTCTATCTATCTATCTATCTATCTGTCTGTCTATCTATCTATCTATCTATCTGTCTGTCTGTCTGTCTGTCTATCTATCTATCTATCTGTCTGCCATCTATCTGTCTGTCATCTATCTATCTATCTGTCTATCTATCTATCTGTCTGTCTGCCATCTATCTGTCTGTCTGTCTATCTGTCTGTCTTCCATCTATCTATCTGTCTGTCTATCTGTCTATCTATCTATCTATCTGTCTGTCTGTCTGTCTGTCTGTCTGTCTGTGGTGAGTTTTGTAGCTAGCAAAAAAAAAGAAAACAATAATGAATCTTTTGACATTTGATTTTCAGTGGCATTAAGGGATGCTGCAGTGTAAGTTTCTGACAGTTACATTATCGTCTAAGAAAAATTGCGGTTAACCGTTTTTACGATTATTAGATCATTTCCTTATGCATCAGCACTGATGAAAAAATCCATATCATATCACAATTGAACGTCTTAGTGGATGTATTTCTGGGGGATATGTGGACGCTAAGGGCAGCCATACAATAAGAAAACTGATAAATACACAAAAAATAAATAGGAGAAATATAATAAGAGATGCTCCAGTCTAGGGCACGACACCGCTTATGTGCATCCTGAGTTCAGTGATGTGCTTCAATCTAACCATAGTGCTTCAAAATTGAACATGTAAGATTATTGTGGGAGCGCAACATGTAGTTCACACCATCCAACAGTTTATTCTTCTACATCAGTTTATTAAAGCAATCCGTTGTCTGTCAGACACCACAACATAAAGAATCGTCAACAGACTCCATGAAAATACAGTCCACAGCCCCTCACAAATGAACCTTTGGACTAAAAAAAAAAGTCTGGACACACCACTGCTTACAGCAGGCAAATTTAAAGTCAGATCATAACTAAAATTGACATTTATTGTTGAATGAAGTGAATTCATACAGAAACAATGCTTTAAATAATGAGGACGATTTAAGATGCAACATTTCAGTTTATTTGCTGATAGTAACTACACACAAATGCACAGCGCACTGTCAACACACTTAAACATTACAAAAAGTGCCACTTTAAAATCACCACAGCTAAAAATATTCAAATACTAGTTTGCTGTGACAACTAGTGGAGCATCCTGTCCCATTTGTAGGTAGTGTATCTTTTTATGATTTTAATCTTCTGTCTGCATGTTTTACACCCGTCGTATTCAGTAAGTTATTTAAATGCTCCCAAACGGCCGATTTAAGTCGCTTTTTGATGGATATGAGTCTGGTATATCGAAATCCTCCGTTAGATTTTGGAAATTGTGTTTAAGCTTCAGTTTCACGTGAATTGAAAGTTCAGTCTGCACCACGCGGCCACCATCTGTAACCATAGCAATAGATCCAGTACCCACAGAGGCATAAGAGTTTTCCCATTTAGACTTACAAATACCTCTTTTATATGATATATTTATAGATTCAATAGAATATTTAATGTAAATAAAGCATTTCACGGTTTTTAACCGTGAATTCAAAATTCTTATGGTTAAATTAATCGTGGTTAATAGTGAAAATGTATTATCGTGGCATCCCTAGTGGCATTGAGACTGGACTGATCAGGGTGAGTGGATGGACAGACAACAGAAAACATTGAATAAGTGAGTAAGTGGGGTTGTGCTAATGGTTGCAACACGCAGCTGGCCATAAACTGTTAAGGGCAAACAGAGATAGAGACAGAGAGACCTAGAAAATGACATTATCCTGTTGTTTGGTGCTGCTTTCAGCTGCTGATATGATTGTGAGAGTGACGTGTGCAGAGGCACACGTTAATGTCAGAGAGGCAGAAAAATAATGGTTTGCATGATGCTGCTCTTAAGTGACATAATTAAAGAGAAAGTCAGAGTAAAACGAAGCGTGAAATCCTGAAACCCTAATGAGAGCAGAAAGATTGAGCTGTCTCTGTCTCGCACACACATGATTTAAAGTCTATTTATGCATATAATAAGCTCAAATGATTATCCATACTCTGCAACATGTATTGCACACTATACTGCTATCCTAAACTAACTATACTTACCTACTATACCATATTGAACCTTAGCATAGTATGCTATACAGTAGGGCTGCACGATTTGGACAAAAAGTCATAATGCGATCATTTTTGAAAAATATTGCGATTTGAACTGCGATTATGTTAATGGTAATGTTTTCCTCATGTTCAACTGCAAAAAGACTACTGGGGTTTTCCACACTTGAGCTCTCTGAAAAAGATCCAAACTGAGACCTTTTTTCAGTTCAACCACAAACAAATAAATATATAAACAGTGAAACAAAGTCTTCTTCATATCCAAATGTTACCATCCACCGTGTACCTGTTTTTGTCCATTTTGTGACAGGATCTCAGCCCACTAATCATCAACATTGTTTTTGAAACACAGTCAACTTGAATATTAGGATACTCCAATCAGGATTTTAAAATCTGACACCGGTCTCCAATTTTCTTTTCATCTCATCAATCGAAGCTGATCATTTCACTTTTATCTGCAGCTCTGTCAAAACTGGTTATATGTAAGCTTTCTGCTCAATGTCACTGTTAACTACATTTCCCTGTTGGTAAAACTATTGTTGCCTAGTTTTGCTGTCAAAAAAAAGTTGTTAAATTGAATAATTCAGTATACACAAAATAAATTAAAAATATAAATGTTTCTATTTATTCTAGGCCTTAAAACTAGCAGGCTTATACAAACTATTCTTTACTGTATATAAGATAGTCCTAAAGAATGCGGCTTAATGTCAAACTGAAGTTGAACTGATTTAAAGTGAAAATTTTGGTTAGTTTGTCACCATTTCATTTAATTATTGTTTATATTTAATTTAGCGATGCTTTACATTATAGCAACTCAATATTTGATATAGATTTATTATATGTATGTTCCTTCCTTTTCATTTTGTTGGATGTTGGTAATATTCGTTCCGCTTTCACTTGTTTCAGCGGGGAGTGTAATAAGTGCGACACGCACTCTCTTGAGGTAAACAAATGACAGGAGAATGAAGAGATGTTTCTGAACTCTACAGGTGTTACTGTTAATGCTGTTTGCTCAACAATCATTTAATAAAGATGTTTGAATTATACCCCATCTTGTATTCTGCATTATTATTATGATACATGTGCCTTGCGTAGACTTAGATGCTGCTTCTACAGATAATATATTTTTTTTTAAAAAACGCTTCATGCAGGACGCGCCAGTTTAGTGTAAATAAAGAGTTTAGCGCACAAAAACAAACGGAACTGAACTCAGAGCACTTCTGTTACTTTAAGCATGAGAGGGAGTTGTGGAGCACATAAAACACTTTAAACTGCTCTGAAAACACTGTAATAATGCTCTAACATAATATAGACTGGACAGAGCAGCGCAAATAATCTTTGAAGGGAGCAGACTATTTATGTATTTAATTAAATCGCAGCCCTTTGCAATTATAATAATAGTCATATTGCGGTTTCGATTTTATTTCGATTAACTGTGCAGCCCTACTATACAGTACTATACTGCACTACACTACTCTATACTTATGACTATACCGTACTATACTGTTACTTTATGGTATACTTAGAGGTTAAATTGGGATTTTTTAGGAGGGTGAGCCCTAATATAATGAAGTGATGAACAAATTGGCAATGTTTTTTCTGTTTTGAATCAGAAGTACTGGAATGCCTTTCAAAGCCCTTCCACCCCTGTTTAACCCCTGGGTATACTACACTACACTATGCAATATTACACTACACTAACTGCTATACCATACTATACTGTATTGTACTGTACTGTACTATACTACGCTACACTATAATATGACGATCAATACTACACTTTTCTATACTTATGACTATACCATACCGTACTATAATATAGTATACTATACTTTACTAAACTATACCACTGTATTTTACTCTTTGGTACAGTAAATTACACTCTACTATACAAAGCTATGCCATACTACATGATATTATACTTATGACTACATAATACCGCAATATACTCTACCACACTCTATTAAACTATGGGATACTATACTATACTAAACAATATTTTAATACACTATACTATACTATGGAAAACAACACTATACTACACTGCATTCTGTAATACTATGCCATATCACACTGTAACAGTTAAAAGGTCTGGCAAGGAGGAGGTGGGAACCGGCTGAACAGTCAAAGGTTTAATAATATAAATGAACTTAAAATGAACATAAACAGACAAACAAGCAACACGGCCGTGTGCATCTCTTTCTCGATCCCAGCATCTCCGGCTGTCCCATATCTCGCTCTCCCGCTGATCAGCTGATTCAGTGCCGGCCATGCTCCATTACGGCCCGGCCATGCCCTCCTCCTCGTCACACACACTATACAATACTATATTACACTATGATTTACTACACTATACCCTACAATAATACACTATATTCCACTATGGTATACTATCCTATCCTATACTACTTAATACTATACCTTACCATACTATACTCTACTAAATTACACCATGGTATACTACACTATACTATACTACTTAATACTAAACTAAACTTCAGTACTTCATATTATACCAGCATTATACTCTACTACATTATATCAGACTATGGTATTCTACACTGTATTAAACTATACTACACTATAATAAACTATGGTATTCTACACTGTATTAAACTATACTACACTATAATAAACTATGGTATTCTACACTGTATTAAACTATACTACACTATAATAAACTATGGTATTCTACACTGTACTAAACTATACTACACAATATTAGACTATGGTTTACCACACTGTACTCAACTATGCTACACTATATTAGACTATGGTATACTACACTGTACTAAATCATACTACACTGTATTACACTATGGTTTACCACACTGTACTCAACTATGCTACACTATATTAGACTATGGTATACTACACTGTACTAAATCATACTACACTGTATTACACTATGGTTTACCACACTGTACTCAACTATGCTACACTATATTAGACTATGGTATACTACACTGTACTAAATCATACTACACTGTATTACACTATGGTTTACCACACTGTACTCAACTATGCTACACTATATTAGAATATTGTATACTATACTGTACTACACTATACCCTACTATACTACATTATATTCCATTGTGGTATACTATACTATACTATACTATACTATAATATACTATATATATTCCACTGTGGTATACTATTCTATACTATACCATACTGCACCATAATATACAATACTATACTATATTCCACTGTGCTATTCTATACTATACCATACTGCACCATAATATACTATACTATATTATATTCCACTGTGGTATTCTATACTATACTATACCATACTGCACCATAATATACTATAATATATTATATTCCACTGTGGTATTCTATACTAAACCATACTGCACCATAATATACTATACTATATTATATTCCACTGTGGTATTCTATAGTATACCATACTGCACCATAATATACTATACTATATTATATTCCACTGTGGTATACTATAATATACTATATCATACTGCACCATAATATACTATACTATATTATATTCCACTGTGGTATACTCTACTATACTATACCATTCTGCACCATAATATACTATACTATATTATATTCCACTGTGGTATACTATACTATACTATACCATACTGCACCATAATATACTATACTATATTACAGGTGCTGGTCATATAATTAGAATATCATCAAAAAGTTGATTTATTTCAGTAATTCCATTCAGAAAGTGAAACTTGGATATTATATTCATTCATTACACACAGACTGATATATTTCAAATCTTTATTTCATTTAATTGTGATGATTAAAACTGACAACTAATGAAAATCCCAAATTCAGTATCTCCGAAAATTAGAATATTACTTAAGACCAATACAAAAAAAGGATTTTTAGAAATGTTGGCCAACTGAAAAGTATGAACATGAAAAGTATGAGCATGTACAGCACTCAATACTTAGTTGGGGCTCCTTTTGCCTGAATTACTGCAGCAATGCGGCGTGGCATGGAGCCGATCAGTCTGTGGCACTGCTCAGGTGTTATGAGAGCCCAGGTTGCTCTGATCAACCCGGTATCACGCCGAGGCGTGAAATAGACACGCCGGTCCACTCGCGGATGCGTGTCTATTTCACGCTTTGCCTCCTCTAGGCGTGTACATGACACGCGCGCGTCTACGTAGAATACTGGCAGGGGGCGATCGTTTCCTCAACGCCATCAAGTGTCCGCGCACCAAAGAGGAAGCGATATATCGCGTTCTCCAGTTCCGGTTAGCAGGATATATATTTTTGTATATAAATACACTTTTTAAATAAATATATATATATATATATATATATATATATATATATATATATATATATATATATATATATATATTTATTTATTTATTTACATCAGCACAAGATACTCGACAGCCCACACACACACACACACACACACACACATATAACAACGTTAGGCTACAGCAACGTTAGGATTTCTTCATGAAAGCAGCACTATAATGAACCTTTATTTGTCACATATGGTCACAAGTGAAAGTAACCGGCGAAATTGGCCGGCATCCCGCCCGCACGAACGTGCAACGCGACGACAACGGTATCGCTTCCTCTTTGGTGCGCGGAGAGTTGTTGGCGTTGAGGAAACGATCGCCCCCTGCCGGTATTCTACGTAGACGCGCGCGTGTCATGTACACGCCTGGAGGAGGCAAAGCGTGACACCGACACGCATCCGCGAGTGGACCGGCGTGTCTATTTCACGCCTCGGCGTGATATCGGGTTGCTCTGATAGTGGCCTTCAGCTCTTCTGCATTGTTGGGTCTGGCGTATCGCATCTTCCTCTTCACAATACCCCATAGATTTTCTATAGGGTTAAGGTCAGGCAAGTTTGCTGGCCAATTAAGAACAGGGATACCATGGTCCTTAAACCAGGTACTGGTAGCTTTGGCATTGTGTGCAGGTGCCAAGTCCTGTTGGAAAATGAAATCTGCATCTCCATAAAATTGGTCAGCAGCAGGAAGCATGAAGTGCTCTAAAACTTCCTGGTAGACGGCTGCATTGACCTTGGACCTCAGAAAACACAGTGGACCAACACCAGCAGATGACATGGCACCCCAAACCATCACTCACTGTGGAAACTTACACTGAACTTCAAGCAACGTGGATTCTGTGCCTCTCCTCTCTTCCTCCAGACTCTGGGACCTTGATTTCCAAAGGAAATGCTAAATTTACTTTCATCAGAGAACATAACTTTGGACCACTCAGCAGCAGTCCAGTCCTTTTTGTCTTTAGCCCAGGCGAGACGCTTCTGACACTGTGTCTTGTTCAAGAGACAGCTGAAACCCATGTCTTGCATACGTCTGTGCATTGTGGTTCTTGAAGCACTGACTCCAGCTGCAGTCCACTCTTTGTGAATCTCCCCCACATTTTTGAATGGGTTTTGTTTCACAATCCTCTCCAGGGTGCGGTTATCCATATTGCTTGTACACTTTTTTCTACCACATCTTTTTCTTCCCTTCGCCTCTCTATTAATGTGCTTGGACACAGAGCTCTGTGAACAGCCAGCCTCTTTAGCAATGACCTTTTGTGTCTTGCCCTCCTTGTGCAAGATGTCAATGGTCGTCTTTTGGACAGCTGTCAAGTCAGCAGTCTTCCCCATGATTGTGTAGCCTACAGAACTAGACTGAGAGACCATTTAAAGGCCTTTGCAGGTGTTTTGAGTTAATTAGCTGATTAGAGTGTGGCACCAGGTGTCTTCAATATTGAACCTTTTCACAATATTCTAATTTTCTGAGATACTGATTTTGGGATTTCCATTAGTTGTCAGTTATAATCATCAAAATTAAAAGGAATGAACATTTGAAATATATCAGTCTGTGTGGAATGAATGTAAACATTATACAAGTTTCACTTTTTGAATGGAATTACTGAAATAAATCAACTTTTTGATGATATTCTAATTATATGACCAGCACCTGTATATTCCACTGTGGTATACTATACTATACCATACTGCACCATAATATACTATACTATATTATATTCCACTGTGGTATACTATACTATACTATACCATACTGCACCATAATATACTATACTATATTATATTCCACTGTGGTATACTATACTATACTATACCATACTGCACCATAATATACTATACTATATTATATTCCACTGTGGTATACTATACTATACTATACCATACTGCACCATAATATACTATACTATATTATATTCCACTGTGGTATACTACTATACTATACCATACTGCACCATAATATACTATACTATATTATATTCCACTGTGGTATACTATACTATACTATACTATACTATACTATACCATACTGCACCATAATATACTATACTATATTATATTCCACTGTGGTATACTATACTATACTATACCATACTGCACCATAATATACTATACTATACTATACTATACCATACTGCACCATAATATACTATACTATATTATATTCCACTGTGGTATACTATACTATACCATACTGCACCATAATATACTATACTATACTATACTATACCATTCTGCACCATAATATACTATACTATATTATATTCCACTGTGGTATACTATACTATACTGCACCATAATATACTATACTATATTATATTCCACTGTGGTATACTATACTATACTATACCATACTGCACCATAATATACTATACTATACCATACTGCAACATAATATACTATACTATACTATACCATACTGCACCATAATATACTATACTATATTATATTCCACTGTGGTATACTATACTATACTATACTATACCATACCGCACTATACTATACTAAACTATGCTACAATACATTACACTATGGTACACGGGTACTACACCATACAATGCTATGCAATACTACACTACTCAATAATTACTACTATACTATATTATGGTATTCTATGCAACATTATACAATACCAAACAGTTCTATGTAAAACTACAGCATACCATACTTCACTACAATATTAAAATAACTGATAATATTTTTAAGATAATATGAAATATTCACATTTTTGTATTTTCTGATTTATAATTTAAATTATTTGTACGTTTTGCTTATTATTTAACCAAATGGCCGCAACAATACATGATACAATCTGCTTTGTGTTAAAGCTACAGTAGACCTCTATTCCCAGCATCCGCCTCTGTTCTGAGACCAGCGTGTGCCTCTCAACATAACACAGGACAAATTATCCACTGTATTGGGGTTATAGGATTTCAGAGCTACATTTAGAACGGCAAGATAGTGACAAGTGAAAGAGAAGAATGAATCAGATAGAGAGATGGTGGGGCGGCCGGTGCATATGAGCGATGCTTAGTGTTCAACTGGCATATAGACGAGAGAGAGAGAGAGAGAGAGAGAGAGAGAGAGAGAGAGAGAGAGAGAGAGAGAGAGAGAGAGAGAGAGACAGGGTCACATAGAGAGCACGAAAGAGAAAAAGAGAGCGGTGGTGGTGGTGGCTGGGGGTGGTGTGGTGAACATGAGAGAAATTGGTAGCACAAAAATAGACAGAAGTGGGTAAAATGGGTTGGAGAAAGAAAAAGAGGGAGAAGGAGAACAAAAGGGTAAAATCGACAGTAAGGGAGACGCAGAGAGATATGGTGAAAGGGAAGATGTGTAGTTTTAAAATAAACAGGCGTGGAGGTGCTTTTTTCTGCTGTATTAGAGTCTGGGTGTAGCGTACCATCTCTCTTAGTAACTACCTCCCTTTCCATTACACACACACAATCACAATCACCCAGACATCTGACAGATTCACTTTCTCAAAGATTCTCTCTCTTTTTTTATATTGCTTGGGGGCTGTCCAGCTCACGTTGACCGCACTGTAGCCTAGTGCACAAGCGTCAGACTGTCTCTGTGTGCTAAGAGGGCAAATTCAAATGAATATAGTACATTCAATGCTTTTTTGGTGTCTAGACATGTTTGGTATACATGCATATTTCATATAATTAACAACAAATGGCTTAAGATACTGTAAACTCCAGTAATATTAAGCAAGTCATATGGGATATCAGGGTGATTTTTGGGTGACCTATCCCTTTAAGTTTATAAAGAAAACCTAAGGTGCTGCAACAAACCATTAAAGAACCTTTTTTTAAGTGTGGGTGTGAAGGAACATGATGTTTGTGTTTATTATTGTAGTATTGACTTTTGCGGCTTCTGTGTGACTCACTGCAACCATGGTAATGATGTGTGCCTCTCCACACACACACACACACACACACACACACACACACACATGTTGGTGCAGCTATCTTCATGAGGACTCTCCATAGACACAATGATTTTTGTACTGTACGAACTATAGATTCTATCCCCTACACCTATACCTAACCCTCACAAAACACTTTCTGCATTTTTGAAGTGATTTGAATTATGGGGACAATAGAAATGTCCTCATAAACCACATTTAAGGCATAATACCCTTGTAATTACCTGTTTGTAACCTAACAAAACGTAAACCACCCAAACCCGCCCACAAACATAGGTGGGACATCTATCAAGAGAACACATCCCGTTTCACATAATATCACACTCAAACGCACGCACGAAAAGCACGCATCATGCACTCATCCATCCTTCGTGACTCTTTCAAACTTTCAACCCACCTGTCTGTAGTGTGTGTGTGTGTGTGTGAGAATATGCACGAGTGTCTTTAAATTACCCTTTGCGTTTATGTGTGTGTATGCCAGCGTGCGTTTAAACTCTACAGATATATTTGTATGTGTTCACACCAGATCAAACTTGGCATTTGTGTGTGTGTGTATAATACATACGTACAAGGGGTTATAAATGTGTATGTGTGTGTGTGTGTGTGTGTGCCCGCGTGCACTTAGCAGTATGAAAAGCTAGAGGATGAATCATATCTTCAAACACACGCGCGCATGCGCACACACACACACACACACACACACACACACACACACTCGTGATGCTGTGATTAATCACAGTTGCTACTTGCAAACATGCAGCTGCTGCTCTTGCATGTATGAGACGGTTTGCTACGGAATGCTAGTTTTCTGCATACTATGCAGTAAGTACACACTTTATACTGTCAAATATTTTTTATAATATTAAGTGGAACAGCATGCACCGTTACTGCCACATGACCTCATCACTTTGCATTTAATTCAGCAAATGGCATCCAGTTATGGAAAAAAACAGGCCTATTATTATTTTACATTTGTAATAAAATTTGGTTTAGAACTTCCTGTTTGGTTTAACTTTGAATAAATAATAGATCAAGTGAGAGATAAAAAAAATCACAGTTCTATTTACTTCAAGTTTGTTCATCACACTGGAAATGGAAGGTCAAGTCAAGCACATTAAATTGTGGGATACAATATTCTGTTCAGTGTGCTCTTTTGTTTACTGCACATTTTTAGTAAACGTAGTAGGTCATCCAGGATTTCTATGGGTAATTCTCATGAAACCTGTAAAGAAAGGTCTAATTTTACTTCAAAAGAAACAAACAAGAATTTAATTTTGTATACAGAAAATGAAGCCTATGTTAGGGCCATTAAGAGTTTTTACATTGTGACATTATTATGACAGATGCACACATTTTACCCACCAATTTTCATTATGACGATGCGAAAAATGATGGTCATTATCAGTGTTGGGTGTAATCCAGACAAGAGTTTTCCAAAGTTACTTAAAAGTAAAGTAATTAGTAATGTAAATACTTTTCCAATTAAGTAATTAGTAAAGTAATATGATTACAATTTCAGAGTAATAATTAGTAATTTGTAGTGGATAACTATTTTTAAGTAACTTACCCAACACTGGTCATTATGATATTCTCATTACCGCAACACCAAAAATACATTTAAATTGTAAGATGGGGATTGCGAGATTAGATAAACGTGCTCCTCCCTTTCATATAGGACTCCAAGAAAAGTGTAAAATATCTTAATGGCCCTAAAAATAGGCTTAATTTTCTATATGCAAAATATAATTTCTTATTTGTTTCTTTTTTGGGGGGGGGGGGGGTGCTCTGTTGTATACTACACTGTATTTGAGTATTATGCATTCAGAACATTCACATTCTGTGCTCAGTATACATTTTCCATATTGTAGAAATATCTTCTGATCTCTGCCAACCTCTCCTAGAAAGAGAGTGTTTTGTTCTGTGTTCTGTACTGTGCAGAATTCTGAATAAACCCTGATTGCCTGTAGCAGCATGCAGGTTTTAGCAGTACAGAAACAAGCCCGAGACGGCTGAGAGAAAATGAAACGCTCGCTGTGCATGTCATTGTGTGTGCGTGAATGCGTCCAGACAGCCCAACTGCACGGCGAGTGTGTCCGCAGTATGACTGACATTAATAATGGAAGTGCGGGTAGTTAGAGTCACAAGGCCGGGAGCAGTCTGCGGTGTGACAATGCGCTCCCTGAACGGCTAGCGTGCCTGTGCATGCGTGTGTTTATTGGAAGAGGGGTGTTTTTCTGTCACTCTGGCTTTTGTGGTGTCTGCTTTGACCCACCCTCCCAGGCAAGGAAGTTGTACTGCCTACACACACATTATTATACACAACCACTGTAGAACACATCAGTAGGGTGGGGAATTGAGAACTGAATCAGAAAGGCTCCATTTTTAAAATAATATGTCATGAAAATCATTTGGTTTCGTAAAAGGAACAATTCAATAGAAAATGACAATTCTGTCATCATTTACTCACTGTCACGTTGTTCCGAATCAATATGATTTTTCCTTTCCGAGTACATAATCTACCAATGTGGAAATACCAAAAATACCAGAATTGACAGTGCCACTGCAAAAGAAATGATGTTTTAGCTGAATTCTGAGTTTGTAGTCTGAATTGAATGTGATGAGAGAGAAAGACTCAATGTTTTATAACACCCAGTTCACAATTTTACAGGTTCATATAGTCCTGGAGCGCATTAAAGTAAACGTATTTGGCATGCTGTCCATAGTGGAAGGGCTTGAGCTCTGAGATCCCTCCCTAAAGCAAAATATAATTGGTATAGGTGTTATTAAATATAGAGATGAAAGAATTTGCCCCGTTTCGTGGCCGGCCCACCGGGAAAATTCCCGCACTTTCCAAATGCCAAGTTGTTACAAAGCCTGTTGTACAGTATAAAAATGAAGCGAAATAACCCACAGATTTGTTAATGTAGAAAGTTATAAAATCGTCATATTAAAAATAACGACCCTTTTTTTAAAGTTTTGTGCGAATAATGTCCCACAATTCACGTATGTGGACATCGTGTTAATCATCGCGCTGTGACGCGAAAAATGAATTATTATTTTATGTAGCAAATCAAACTAAAATAGAGATGCTTAAACCCAAACAGGTTTCAACTAAAAAACTTAAAGAGGATTCTTACCAGAGGCACTTTTGTTGGCTCTGCTCCCGTAGAAACGCTTTACGGAAATCGACATCACGTTGTTGTGACTCGGTGCGCCAGAAGCTTAAACCCTTAAATGACAGTCTAGAGCGGCGCTACTCGACACGATCTTTTGAGGCCCGCGTTATGATATCATCATCAGAAATATATTTATCAGCAGCCTATCAAATCTGTATGTGATTGTGAGGTGTCCATTTTCGCGAGGATTTACACTAGTTCTCTACATCACTAAATCACGTTAGAGAGGGAATTAGACTGCAAAAATGAAAAATACTATCAGAGTATCATGTAATGAGAGCGGCGGTCGGTCTGCGCGCGCACGTTACACGTTACATTTGCGCTCATGCGAGTCTGTCAATCAAATATGCGCGCTCCCTTAAAAATCACTCGATATGGCGCGAATCTGTCCAATCTCTTGAATAGCTCATCAGAGGTACAGCACGCAACAACAACCGTTTTTCCTGCAGTGACGGCGTTGAGATGCCTTCGCGCAAATGCTTTTTTTGTGATCTACTTCGGCGCAAAACGCTAAGGAGGGTGAACAAATCTTAATTACAAGGACTTTTTGTGCTAATAATGGATATATCGCTCTTATTTTTGAAGACACCTCTGGTGTATGTGATGTTGAACACCCATGGTGTTTGTTAGTTGACAATCACAGTGACGACAGAACTGATCTATATCAGAATATCGAACTGTTACACCCCTTATGTTTAAAATAATTTCTTAAATGGATAGTTCACCCAAAAATTAAAATTCTCTCATCATTTCCTCACCCTCAAGGCATCCCATATGTGTATGACTTCTTTCTTTCTTTCTTATTATGCAGAACACAAATAAATATTCTTAGAAGAATATTTCAGCTCTGCAGGTCCCTACAGTGCAGGTGAATGGTTGTCAGAACTTTGAAGTACAAAAAAGCATATAATGGCAGAATAAAAGTAATCCATATGACACCAGTGGTTTAATTAATATCTCCAGAAGTGATATAATTGGTGTGAAACAAATCAATTCCTAAGTCGTTTTTATAGGTGAACTATCCCATTAGTTAACACACACACACACACACACACACACACATAAAACCATAAAATAAAGAGTGCGGGCCTCGAGGGTACAGGGATCCAGTTTTGCGGCCCCTGACCTTTCTGAATTTGAGTAACCCTGATCTAGATGGTTGTGAACGGTATTCAGTTGGTTTAAATACATGTAAATTATGTGCTCTGTATAGCAAAGCCAAAATACAACATTCACACATGTGGATGTGGGGTCACAGGAGGTTAACAAGACAATACAAAAAAACAAACATATAAAATCTAGAGAAAACATACATTTATGCAATTTAATTTTGACTCCAAATCTTATAGTTACTGAGATATAGCCCTTGTGACAACTTTCTCATGTGGCAACTAGCCCCGCTCCCCTACGTAGATAAACAAATTAATGTATCTAATGTAAAACCAGCTGTTCATAATCTGTAAATAAAATAATACAAGGTGATCAGGACCCCGGTGTGGAGTATTATTCAAAAATATCTCATGACTGAATGTCAAATAAATCAAAGTCTTTCTAGCAAGTCTGTCCACTGTTGGCCATATTGGATTGGTCCAGGGAAGCTATTTCCAGTCATGCCAGTGCTTGAATGGTGGGACACCAAAATCTCAAATTCTGGTTTATCAAGATTACAATCAAACTGCATATTGTAAATCAGCAACAAAATCTGACAAACCTGGTATTTTAAATTGTGATTCTTTACCTCAGATTGCACTACAAAATGCAATTTTCCCAGTCTGTATCGCTAATGCACATGCGTGTTCTTGAGTTGATTGACAAGAGATGTCTGTATCTAAAAGGTGACAGGCTCTTTTAACTGTAAGGCGGGACTTCATTTCTACATCCGTTGATTGTTGCGCGCTCAGAGCTTCTTGGTTGGGTGTTCCAATTTCTCCCATTAATTTAAATAGAAGTGGCCCATCTCTGCTAAATATTCTCGGAATAAATGCAATCGAAATCAGTTATTCTAGAGGGACCGTTGAGTGGAATCGGAACTACACTCGTAAAGTTTCTTACATTTTCCATCCCTACACATCTACATCCCTTCATCAGTGGCGTTCTTGCTTCCTCTCGATCTTTCACTCTGTTTTGTCAAGGGCTGTGCCAGAAGCATGCCTGCACCCATTATCAGCACCGGCGGCATGGCGTGCCCATTGTCTTTGCCCATGGTGAAGTACTGGTGGCATTGTTTTCTGCTGGCAGTGAGGCTGTAGCCACACACACACAAGCCAGAGCTGTTTGGTTGCCATGGAATGTAATGCATTAGACGGCTGTATTTTTATCATGCTTTATTTATGTTTTTATCGCCTACAGTGAACTAGAGTTCACATGGACTCCTGAGCTGTTTATTTATAAAGCTTTAATCTATCATCACAGAAGATGGATGCAATATTGTTGCCATGTGGACAACATGCCAGGCTAATTAGAATAGAGCAAGGGTAAACATGTGCACTACGATTCATTTTGCAATCTGTGCATGTATGTGGCATATGTTTTTCTTAAAAATAAAAAGTTATTTTTGCATTTTTTATTAAATTTTGTGAAAAATATATGAATAAATTATATGCATGCATCAAATGTGTCAAAACTGCACGTACTACATATGGTAGAAATAGTAAGAGTAGTATGTTAGCATGCTATTCCGAACAGCAGTATAATAGAGCACATTCGGAAAAGTAAAAATCCCATAAATTTTTTCCACAGAATTATTGATTATTAACGATCATTTATAATCCTTTAAAGACAGATGTGCCGTGAGCTCCGATGTTCTTAATTGATGATATAGGATTCTGTTGAAGCATCAGTCTATGTCATTTGTGCTTCATTTATAAAAAAAATTATAATATTTTTTTATATTTTTAAATATAATAGCTAAATTCCTGGTGAAAAACTACACTACCCATGATCCTATGCTACAAAGTAGGGGTGGAGATTTAAACATGTAAAGGGAAATTCTAAATAAACAAATGTTCCTGACTGTTGAATTCTGTCAATGTTAAATAATAATTGTCTGATAAAACATATAGATACTAAAAATATTATTCTATGTCAAAAATATAATGATGATCATGTTGGATGGGGGGGCCAGTGGGGTGACCAGTGTTTTTTTAGCCATTGAGCCCACTCCGCCCCATCTGAGGCGCCACTGTTTAATGACTGCATTCCATGATTCGCATCACTCTTTAGCAGTACAATTTGTTTTGCCATCAGTGCAACATCTCTTACTTTGACATAAACGATGAAAAACAATGCAGATTTTTATTGTAAACATCATCTGTAAAATCCCTTCCATCGCAGACTAGAGCGTCGTCTGATTAATCAGCGAATAAATAATCTGCTACAACAAGAAGTGGAGAGAAACAGAAAAACAGAGCAAAATTTTATATCATGTGCTTTTCAAGAGGCTTAAAAGCATCTTTCCAAATCCGAGCCGGAGGTATGTTTTCATGCCCCACTTTACTGTCACTCCTCTCAGGTCTCTCCCATACTCTTTGTCCCCAGAGAGTTCGCCTCTGTCCTCCCCCAACCCAGACACACACACACACACACACACTCGAAACCCATCAGAAAAACACCAGCCAATCACAAACACACACACAAACACCAAGATACACGTAATCCCTTTCAAAGCATGCCGCACACATACATACATGCTGACCCCACCAGCAGGTGAAGGCCATTTAATGCAGCCATTCTGCTTTCAGTCTCTAGAAAGAACTTTATCTCCTAAAGGGTTCCCACACCTTTTGACCAATACAGTTCCATGATTTTCAAAGACTTTTGCAATAGTTCATTTGATAGAGATTGCAATCACAAAGAGCAATATTAAAGTCTCTTTAAGACAAGTTCGGTCATTCGGCAGCCATATTGGTAGTGCCTCCTCGTGCAGCTATTTTCAGTCATTAAAGTACAACTCCTATTTACTTGAATGGGGACAGACTGAAATCTCAGTCTGGTCAATTATACATTCAAATAGCATATTTCAAATAAACAAACTGGCAAATGGCTCTTGTAGACGTAAGGCAGGATTGCGTTGCGATGCCTCTATCTAAAAGGTGATATACTTTTTTTTTTTTTTTTTTTAAATATATATTTATCCCATTCATATGCATACAAGTGGCCCATGATGTCTCCTTAAAATGTCTCTTTTGCCTGCATTTGCAGTTAAAAATGGTTATATGCAGCAATAAATTTTAACACACTCGCACATGTACAATAAGTTTCATTTCTGCCAATGAGGCGCACTTCTACAAATAACATTTACAATGAGTCTGATATCTGCTATGCTATTGGCAAATACAGACCGCTCGAACTTTAGTGGCTAGCCATGGACGCATAGTCAGATTTGCAGTTATGATTAGCATAGTCAGATTAGCCTATTCCTTCTATCCTGAGCACTGTGGCATGACCGCAAACGAAGAACATGTACAATGAGTCTGTCTTTGCTATTTGCAAATCTAGATTGCTCAAACTTTAGCAGCTAGCCATTGATGTATTGCCAGGGTTCCAGTTATATTCCTTCTATACTGTGCGCTGGTCGCACGCCCGCAACAAAGATCATGTACAATGAGTCTGATGTCTGCTATGCCATTGGAAAATCTAGTCTGCTCAAAATTTGTCTGCTAGCCATGGATGCATTGCCAAGGTTGCAAATATATTTCTTCTATACTCCGTGCTGGTCGCACGGCCACAACAAAGAACATTAATAATGAGTCTGATGTCTCCTATGCTATTGGCAAATCTAGGCTACTCGAACTTTAGCGACTAGCCATGGACACATTGTCAGAGTTACGCTTATATTCCTTCAATGCTGCACACTCAAGAGTCGCGCTGCATGCGAACAAGAGAGTGGACGCAAACAGAAACTGATGCGATCAATACAAATACGAGATATTATCCTGTTTGCCTGTGTGCATAGTTGCTAAATTTCCAGAGGAAGAGCTTAAATAGTGGTGCTTTTGTCAATATATACGACATGGTATCAACATTTGAGTAATGGTAGTACTTTATAAAAGTTAATTGCAGTAGTTAATAATAAAAAATATTATACAACTATAGGGACCCTACATATCAAACCAAATAAAACCTGCTCACTCAAACAAGCAACACGCAATTTTAAACAATCGCAGTGCCTTTTTATTGCCAGTTTGCATTCACTTTTTATTGTTTCTTTTAGCGCTATGAAAGGGTTCATCTTGATTCTACGTATTTTCATAAGCAGACTCCTTTTTGTAAAAGCAATACCTTGTTGTGTGGTCCTTATTACAGTGAGGGGTTTGATGCTATCATTAGGCTAAGCGTCATCGCTCTCTCTCTCTGTTATGGTTATATAATTCAAATGGCTGTTTGAAGCCAGTAGAACTTGTTTCATTGAGCTGCTGTGATCATGGCGAGGAAAATGCATCTGCAACAGCATGGCTTAAAATCTCATTCCGCTCTCATCTGACACTGACCCCCTAAGCATTGCTAAAAATCCCCCTTACAACAATAAAGAGTCCAATGGGCGTAAAATTCTGTCTGCTAATTTTAACCTATGAGAAAAAAGGGGTCTTTTTACCAGCCTAAACGATCGAATCCTCCATTGGGCCGCTTTTAAATCTTGAGAAGACATTTGTACACGAAAAAGTATGCTTGTTTAAATCTATTAATTCCACAGACCTGTACCTGAGATACAAATGGAAATCCGCACCTGCAATCTCTAGAAAACAATTAAATAAAATGGCCTATCCTGTTATCACAAACGACTGTGATTGGATCATCCTGTCCATTGCTACCAGCGCTGAGAAATGAAACATACATGACAACACCACACACATGTTCACTTCAGCAGTGGTTTGGATGAACAGCTTGTGCTGAGAAAGATTAATTGGCATTAAATGAACAATTATATAGGGCATAGTTAATCATATAACAACAAGATAATATCATGTTCTTTTCTATTCTTTTGATTCATACCTTCTTTTTCTAGAGTCGTTTCTTCAATGTCATGCGACCATTGATGTCAGGAAAGTTAGCATCAGCATGCCTGACCAATCATGTTGCCTGTTTTATGCTAACTGCCATTTTGCTGCATTTTCCTATTTCTATATGGTCTAAACACAGACAACAAAAATCATCCAACACTACTAGAAATCAAATGAACACACAAGCCGCTACCTGTAGGTGCCATCGTTGCCCTGCTAGCTAGCACAGGATATGCTGATGCTAGGTGGTAAATGGGTCTGTGCAGCTGCTGTCTCTTGAGGGGAGGTGGTATGGATCACATACAGCCAGAATTGGGACGCAAATAAATCACATGCAAATGTCTCTGCGGAGGCATGAACCTGCAGCTCCATGCGTGGCACCTGTACTGTTACTCTACATTCATGTAAAGATTTTGTCCGTTTTTTCCAATTCTTAGTGCCATTTGCTAAGGCAAGCATCACTATTATTATTGCTTATATTTAAGGTTAGGAATTTGTTCTAAAGCCCTAACCCTAATAATTAAGCCTCAGTACGTAATTTGTCCCAAACAGTTTGTGCAACAAACATTAATGATCCAAATCATGCATCATGTTGAGGAGAAGAAAGTGTGCAATTACTTTTCGAAGTGATCAGACTTACATTTTTACCTAAAAATCGTATACACTTATACTGATATTGATCTAGGATCTCAAATATATAGTAACATTTTTAGAATTTCACATGTTATTATTCAGAAAAATAAATAGTGAAAGTTAGATTTTTATAAAATGCGATTTAACGCACATACACACATACCAGTCTGATAAGCTTCCGAGTTTCTTGTACCGCTTCTCAGTTTCTTTCCACAATAAAATCAGATCCTCATCCGTTGGTTTGAATGACTCACACAAGAACCGAATATCAATAGAGTAGAATTCAATAAAAAAGTATTTCTAGAGCTACACTTGGCTTTGCTTTCAAAATCACAGGAACCATCATAACTTCTTTTCTCATCAAACACCTTGACAACACACACCCCCCCAGTGGAGCTGCAAGATGTTGTGAGAGGTTCAAAGGAAAATACAGTGTAATTCAGTGCTGCTCACAGCACGCAAATGTGGAAAGGAAAATTAATTTGCGTTTTTCGAGTAATGATTTTAATACTCAAGTAGCTAGTGCAGAACCAGTACTTGATTACTCCATTACTCATGCACATCCCTAATTGGAAACAATGTGGAAACACACAGCACTTACATCGTGAAAGGACTCATAACCGCATATATCGTGAAGTCCGGTAATGTGGCTCTGTGCATGACTGGTCAAATGCATTTCATGGTCATTAGGTAAATGACCATGAAATGACACGCAAACAGGTATGTGTCAAAATACCGAATCTGTAGCAGTATCAATGCAACCTAATATCTATTAATTAAACAACAATATCAAAAAGAAAACAACTTTTAATATATTTCTTTATTTTTTTATTAGTATATACTATATATACTTAATTACTAAAAATATTAATATATTGAATAAAAATATTCAATATATATATATATATATATATATATATATATATATATATATATATATATATATATATAGTTCAATCAGATCAAAATTATTCAACCCCCTGACCATTTCTTGATCTGCAAAACACCCCATAATAGGACTGACCCCTCTCCATGCTTGACCGTGGGGATGGTGTCGTTCTTGTCATCACATTGCCCTTCTTACTCCAGATGTACTGCTGACCCCATGGGTCCAAAACTCATTTTCAGTTTAGTGTCATACTCATATGTCCATAAAACCTTCTTCTAGGACTCCACTTGCATTTTTTGCATAGAAATAAATGTTTGCTTATGACACTAAACTTACATTTTAAAACTTATATTAGTGACATTGTAGAGTGATGGCTTAATTTCATTTAAAACAATTACTTGTGAAGCCTTACATATTTAAGAAACTACATGCAATAATTATGACATGGCTGTATTTTTAAAAAATCCTGCTATATAGAAATATTAGGTTACATATTCCCACTATGTCTTTGAATGTGTGTGTATCTATATATTTATTTATTTATTTTTTGCTCAAGTGTCCATGGGGTCTGCCCAAAAATTATGGCTCTGACCCAAAACGCAAAATGTAGGCATTCATTTATTTATAACAAAGGACAGAACAAAAGTCACCTTTTTTAGTAAGGACACATTCCTCCGCAATCGGTATGTCAGTGTTGAGGTGTGGCAGCAAGCAGTAGCATTTGTGCACGCATGCGTGTGTGCACAAGCGTTCTGGGCCAGTGGACTGGTAAATACAGTGGCTGTGGAGTGGAAATGAAGGCTGGATCTTTTTGGAGAAACGCTAGATGACCTTCCGCTGTGCTGGATGACATCCAAGTGATTTCACTGTGCAGCGTGTTACCACTGACACCATGCATCACACGCTGCAATTGCACACAGATGTGTGTACTCGGCCACACATGGAATTGAGGGGTGTGAACACACACACACATAAACAACAGGGCACAAGTTCATTAAGCACATCCAAATACACACACACACACACACACACACACACACACACACACATGTGCACTGCTTTGAACAGCCTTCGCTGCAACAGAGAGTTCTAGACAAAATATAAAACCTGCAGTAATGCAACACAGTATTTAACGTATTTTAGCGTACTGTTAGTCACCAATGTGAGCATAGAAAACCTCTGCTCTGAGTAACCTTAAAAAGCATAGCTGAGACATATTTTGATCTCAAGTAAAACCATGTCAGTGGCGCACAGCAGTTCAATATCTACTGATTTGGGGTTGTGACGGTTTGACGTGCCACATTGTCTGTGTTGCTGGCTTGTGAGCGAGCATGAGGGAAATCGACAGATCTTTGCCACTCTTGTATTTCTGGATTGCTGACTGCAATCCAGAAATACAAGCACCAAGCTATTTGTAGATCACTTTTCCTACAAATATATCTTAAAATTTAAAGGAGAAGTGTATAATTTTTTAATGATGTTGAAGAACTTTTTCCTATCTTTACATTCTTTACTTAATGTGAATTCTTTACTTGTGTGAATAAGACATTAGGTTGATCTTCTCTGAATCTCGACCAGCCCGACACAGCAACATTGACTCAACCAATAGGGTGTGTTTGGGGCGGGACTATCTGTTTTAGTCAATTTCTGCTATTTTTATGTAATGCTTATTGGTACAATTTACACACTAGTGAAACTGATCACTATTCTGAATTCTCAATATTCTGAATTGTGTTTGGATAACTGTTCTGCTCTGAATTATTTTCAGATCACTGTTCTGTTCTAAATTCTTCTTTGATCACTATTTTGTTTTGAATTCTATTCTGATCTCTATTCTGAAATCTAATTCTATTCTGAATTGTCGCTATTCTGAATTCTCCTTGGATCTCTTTTGTATCTAAATTCTATTTGGAAAACCATTTATTTCTGAATTTTATTCAGATCACTATTCTCTTCTTAAATCTTTTATAAATTCTAATTCTATTCTGAATTATCATAAACCTGAATACTATTTGGATCACTATTTATGTTCTAACTTCTATTTGTGACACTATTATGATTCTAGTTCTGAATTCTCCCAAAAATAAATTCTATTCAAATCACTGTTCAAGAATTCTTCTGAATTCTGTTCTGAATTCTTTTTGGATAATTATTCTTCTGTTCTGACTTGTATTCTGACTACTTTTCTAAAGTCTAATTCTATTCTGAATCCTCACTATTCTGAATTCTATTTTGATTGCTATTTTGTTCTAAATTCTATTTAGATTATTAGTCTTTCCTAAATTCTTTTTGGATTCACCATTCTGTTCTGAACTCTATTTGAATCAGTATTCTGAATTCTAATTCTGTTCTAAGTTGTCACTATTCAGAATTTTCCTTGGATCTCTATTTTGTTTCTAAATTCTATTTGGACAACCATTTAGTTCTGAATTCTATTTGGATCACTATTCTGATTCTAGTTCTTGACTGAATTCTCACAAAAATAAATTATATTCATATCACTGTTCTAGAATTCTTCTGAATTCTGTTCTGAATTATTTTCAGATCATTATTCTTCTGTTCTGACTTGTATTCTGACCACTTTTCAAAATTCTAATTCTATTCTTAATCCTCGCTATTCTGAATTCTATTTTGATTGCTATTTTGTTCTAAATTCTATTTGGATTCACCATTCTGTTCTGAACTCTATTTGGATCACTATTCCTTAATTCTATCAATATTCAGAATTCTCATGAACCTGAATTCTATTTGGATCACTATTTGTTCTAAATTCGGTTAGTGACACTATTCTGATTCTAGTTCTTCACTCACAAAAATCAATTATATTCGAATCACTGTTCTATTCTGTTCTGAAGTCAATGAAGTTCACTATTTTGAATTTAAATTTTATTCTTAATTTTCATTAACCCGAATACTATTTGGATCACTATTCTGTTCTGAATTATATTTGAATTATTCTTCTTCTCTTCTGAGTTGTATTCTGAACCTATTTATAAATTCTAATTCTTTTTTTGAATTCATACTCTACAGAATTCTATTCTGATCACTATTCTGAATTCTTGACAGAATTTTCACTATTATTAATTCTATCCGAATCACTGTTCTATTCTGTTCAGGTTACTATTCTGAATTATAATTATCCTGAATTTTATTTGGAACACAATTCTTATTGTAAGTATTGACTGAATTCTCACAATAATGAATTAAATTCGAATAACTGTTCTCTTCTGTTCTGAATTCTATTATGATCAATATTCTGAATTGTGTTTGGATAACTGTTCTGCTCTGAATTATTTTCAGATCACTGTTCTGTTCTAAATTCTTCTTTGATCACTATTTTGTTTTGAATTCTATTCTGATCTCTATTCTGAAATCTAATTCTATTCAGATTGCTATTCTGAACTCTATGTCCTGCATTCTAAATGGATCACAATATTTTTTTTTAAATCTGTGATTGTGACATTTGTGTATCATGGGCTGTTTCCCAGTCACTAGTTTGTGCGTTAATGCATCTAAGCATGGGTGCATTTGTGAAATGTTTTCATGGTGTCGATTCATTACTGCAGTGTCATATATCTGACCCTCTGACCACTGAATTTGTTGTTTATTTCTCCTCTTCATCCATTAATTTCCTGTTCTCCGCTCTTCAGAGCGAGACTGCTGAGCCTAGTGCTGCAGAGACAGCAGCATCTGGAGATAAATAATTCCTTCATCGCTCCTCTCTTCTCTTCCTCTCATGCGCGCTCTGCCCCATCCTGACCTTATGGATCTGTTTTGTGCCGTGCCAGATTGTTGCTCAGGACTCTCGCACATAGAAAACAGCGGAAGGGGGAGGGGAGCTGTCTTAGCTCTCTCCTGCTCATATCCATATGTCTCTCTCTCTCTCTCTTGCTCTCCATCTACTCATGTATAGTGTCTTTATCTAATTTCTTTCCTACTTTCCTATTATTGAAGCAACTAATGGTTTCTGACCCCTCTCTCTCTCCAGTATCATTGCTTCTCTCTTGACCATTTCTTTAATCCCAGTATGGATGAATGCATTCTTATATGATCACTCTCCCCCTCTCGCTCTCTTGCCTTGACTGACCCTCAGGAGTGTGACAGTTTCAGGGGATTGCATCAGCCTTATGCTACACACACGTTTGAAATATTCACTGACAATATAGAATATAGTTCTTCATAGGGCTGGGTGGTATGTCAGTACATGGCATGCAACAGTAGAAATGTGTCAACCAGTAGAGATTTTACAATATTGTTTATACCATGTTCGATAAAATGCGTGATTATCAGTGGGCACAACTGCTCTATGTCATTGACAAGTGAGAGCAACGATGACATATTAAGTAATATGAAAATACAGAGTGGGATGTGTCTCAAACAAGCCAGGACAAGGAAGAACCTTCTATTTAATTTAAATTCTCTCATTTACTTACCATCATGCCAACCCAGATGTGTATGACTTTCTTCTTTCTGCTGAACACAAACAAAGATTTTTGAAGAATATCTCAGCTCTGTAGGTCCATGGGATGAAAGTGAATGGTGACCAAAATTTGAAGCTCCAAAAGCATATAAATGCAGAATAAATGTAATCCAAAAGACTCATGTGGTTAAATCAAGGACTTCTGAAACGATCCAATCGGTTTTGGGTGAGATCAGACCAAAATGTAAAACATTTTTCACTGTATATCTTGCCATTGCAGTCTCTAAGCACGCTCATGATTTCAAGCTTGATTACACATGCTTGACACATGCACAGAGCACTAGATGGTGCTAGAAAGTGTAATTAAGCTTCACTTGCATTGCATGTAACTACAGAGCTGAGATATTCTTCTAAATCATTTTTTAATTATTTTTATAATGACTGTGAATGCAGCTTATCCAATCAGAATTTAGAGTCTGCACTATTTGCTTTATAGCATTAGTTTAACTGTTTTTAGTCTCTTTAGTGTTTAGACTCTTTAACACAAGTGTTACATATTGTGAAGATGTTTTTCACTGATGCCAGACTTATCATTCATTTGTTATGCATAATATTAGATTTATTTAGGTTTGCATCCATCAAGTTCAATGTAAAAAGAGCAAATAATCAAATGAGTTTAAGTACTTTTTATTTGTAAAGTATTTTTTTTTTTTAACTTTTATATCCAAATATTGGCTATGTTGATGGGGTGTGGCCGAGCGACGTTTGCAGAGAGTTAGGCCGGGAGAGACAGAATGTTAAGGATTGACACATGTGGGAAATCACCTCAGCTGTTAGCTGTGATTTCCCACAGGTGTGAATCCTTACCGTTCTGTCTCGCTTGGCCTCACTCTCCACTCTCTGCAATCGTTGCTCGGCCACGCCCCAGTTACCACATTGGCATTATGTAATTATATAACAAGAAATTATCTGAATTTCAAGGAACAAAATAAATATATACTGTACATATTTATCGTGATATATATATATATATATATATATATATATATATATATATATATATATATATATATATATATATATATATATATATATTGATTTACAATTTTGTATGTGTGCCTGCGTGCGTGTATTTTCGATCTTGCTGTCTGATCTCGAGGGTCACTTTACATGCAGAAAGGACTGTCTTAACCTTGGGAATACAGTTGCAATTTTTGCGTCGATGTATGTAGTATGTTATTGCGGATGCTGATATCAATCTTTCCTCACTCTCTCTAATTCTCTCGTTTTATTCCTCTATTTTTTTCTCTCTCTCCATCACCCCCGCCTTCATATTCCTCGCACCTCTCTCTGTTCCCTCTCACCACTCTGTATCTCTCTGTCTCACACATACCAATACATGCACACACACACACACACTGCTCTCTCCGCCTATCCGTCACACTCGCTCCGCACACACACGCGCGCATCACACACGCGCAACTTTAATGGTTTCTTGTGGAGAGGGGGGCCGTCCAGAGCATCAATATCAGTCAGCCGTGACACTGCAGTCTCAGTGCAGCGTTTAATAGGTTAGAGCTCTGTTACTCCTGTATATCCCTGATCAAGGGCATGGTAATGCATAATAACACACACACACACACACACACACACACCGCGCGCGCGACGAATTCCACTGAAACACACGTAAACAGACCACACATATGTAATGTGAGCCTTGGCATGAACGCCTATGTTCTGTGTCGTCCGAATGCTTGACTGCTCCCAACACTGTTTCCCACTAAGACCCCAAATATCGTTCCACGCGTTTCAAATGCGGACGCGTGCACAAACGCAACCAGCACGTGAATTATATCTAGATCTAATATTTTTTTCCTCTTTGTTTGTGCTGACGCAACGCGAAAAACAAGAACGCAGGATTTTTAAAAGTTTTGCGTTTATTGCATGTTTACGCTGTAAAAAGTGGTAACATGCAATTGTTAGCTCAATTATATATTAATTTATCTTTATTTGTGCTGACATACAAATCACATGCGAACTTCTTAAGGGGCTGTTCAGACCGAAAGCGTCATTGCGCTAAAAAAAAAAAAAAAAAAAAAAACATATAACAAAAAAACAGAACGCATGCGTTTTTTTTTTGTTTGTTCTTTTTTGACGTACTCTTAACCTTACGTGGCGTTCCAGCACGAGACCCTGAAATATCAGCGTGACGCGGCGCGCGCAACAGTCGATTGCGTTTAGCTCATGTTTAAAAGTGGCAACCTGCAATTGTTATGGCAAGGATCTGTTTATTTTTCCATGTGCTGAAAGTCTTAAATACCAAATGTAAACTACTTAAAAAATTGTACGCGTCTCGCGCTAAAAAACCCCCACAAAACACACACATACACACACACACAAAGCAAGACGCAGCGCGCGTACGTTTCTCGAGACGCGTTTTTAAAAGCTGAAACACAGCGTCCCCTGCGCAACGTTCAAAGACGTCCGCGTGGCGCATGTTTACATACTTAAATAAGTCGTAACATGGATCTATTTATAGCTACTTCAGCAGACCAATAAAAATGTTTTTGCGTCATCTAATTTATCAGGAAAAAATAGTTAGATTAAATAAAATGTTTGACATGAATAAAACCAGTTGGTGTAGATGGTACCACATTAGGCGCATTTTTAGGTGACCTACAAAACATGTTTACATTGTTGATAAACAATAAAAAAAAATAAAACACGGACGTAACGCGTTCTGTGTAAACGGCCCTTCACTGGTTATCATTAACACAACATTTGTAGGCTACATCACATATACCTGTAGTTCCTTTTAACATAATGAGATTATGTTGCCAGTAAAAGTCGGCTATATGATTCAGAAGGAAGCTGAACTCGGGTCAGGCTGCACAAACACATGGGCGCCTGTTATTCAACACGCCCCCTGTCTCCATACATGCAGCTCTGGAGAGACACAGCAGCCAGCGCAGCTCTCCATCCCCACATCGCTGACATTAAGCCCCTTAAATGCGTTGAAACATGCGTCTGTACCTGCGGTGGTGCCTAAGCCTGGATCCTGGTCCAACAGCCTCCTGCAAAGCGGAAAATGGCAGATATTCCCTGTCAGAGGCAGACTCCTCTCTCTCTCTCTCTCTCTCTCTCTCTCTCTCTCTCTCTCTCTCTCTCTCTCTCTCTCTCTCTCTCTCTCTCTCTCCACGCGCGTACGCAAACTCTCTCTCTCTCTATTCCACTTTCCTCCTTCCCTGTGCTGCCATGTTCGGTGCGGGGGCTGGGGGGCTGGAGGGGGAGAGGAGACGAGAGGACCGTAAAGGAGAGAAAGGGGACTCGAGGGGATAAGAAAGCAATTAGAGGGCAGTCCTCTCTTTCTACCAGACGGAATGCATAATGGAATGAGCTCAGGGGGAATCGTCCGCAAACCAGAGAGAGAGAGAGATAGAGAGGGGGGTGTCAACTTCAAAGGCTGTCTCTCAGGTTAGGGACCCTTTCTTGCGCTAAAAAAAGCTAAACACCTATGCAGGTGTCTCCAGACGCGCTTTTACAAGTTGACGTTCTTATTTTGACCTGACACCAATAGTATCGCGTACTGAGTGTGTACCGCATTCGATAAAGAACGCACTTTTCGGCCAGTAAAACAGTGCGTTATTTAGCTATGTAGGTGATTAGTATGAATACATTACGGACATCCTTCATCTGGGACATTAGCATTGTCTCAGTTTTAGGCACTTAAGATGTTTCAAAAAACATTTGTCTTAAGATGGTTATTTATTTCTTCAGCTTTTGTGTGTCAATAGGAAATATAAATGTTAGACTCACAAACATTACTTTTGCAAATAGAAAAGATTAGAATAGAAGAACAGGGAGCCCTGCAACAGATGTCATGGCCCCCTCAGAAACCCCCACTGAACATCGGGTCAGTCTGGGATTACATGAAGAGACAGAAGCAACTGAGACAGCTGAAATAGATAGAAGAACTGTGGAGAATTCTCCAAGAAGCTTGGAACATCCAATCTGCCAACAACCAAGAAAAACTGTGTCCAGGTGTATCTAGGATAATTGGGGCTGTTTTAAAGGCAAAGGTGGTCTCATTGAATATTGATTTAACTTCTTTATGTTTACTGGACTTTATATGACATTAATTGATAAAAGAAAACTATTTTTGAAGAAATCCTCACTATGCAAAATTTTTCACAAGTGCCTAAAACTTTGGCAAAGTACTATATATATATATATATATATATAGAGAGAGAGAGAGAGAGAGAGAGAGAGAGAGAGAGAGAGAGAGAGAGAGAGAGAGAGAGAGAGTAGCCTACTGATAGTTTATTTTTGGTGGTCCACAATACTGATGCCTGTTTTGTTCCATACAACTGTTTAGAATTAAAACTTTAATCAAATGATAGTCAAAGCCTGATGAGCTGAAGACATAAAAACCCGTTAGCGTGTGATGTAGCAATCTATTTACGTTTTTAAATGCACTTATAGAATTTGACCTTTGCAGGTTTAAACCTGACTTGCTGGCCTGTAACGTTGCAATAATTATATAAACATTTCCAAAAAACTTTCCAACTAACCAAGATGAAAAGGGGTAACATGATTGGTTATTGGATAGAGATCATGGTTTGTATAGAAACCATCACTATCCCTAACAGTTTTATTCTAAATGTATCCATTTTAAGTCATTTTTAAAGCCATTAAACTAGTATGATGCAACATCTTTATCCATGGTGTAGGCTATCGGTCATTGCCTTTCTTGTCTTTCTAGCATGCAAAGCTAGCAATGAGCTCTAAATTTATTAGAAGCTAGCATTAGCTATGTTGTTAAATCCATTGGCATAATGTTCATACACCTGGCTGCACATGTTATATGTTTGAACCTTTAACCTTTAAAACTAACAAAAATGAAGGCCAGCATTTAAAAAGGATAGTATTACAGTGAATATTACATAACTAAACAGTAGTGACCCAATGTGATTATAAAACCACAAAAGGCAGCTATTTCTGTGAGAGTTGGGGCTCATGGGGGCCCATGATCTCCCGGGCCCCCCCTGTAGAACCGCCTCTGTCGGTGCAGGTTTGGCTCTACAAGGGCTGCTTGACCAAACTGTTATATCTGTATATGTTTTATTCTGCTTAATAGACACAATATACAAATCTATTACTGTATAGAATGAATAAATCATTAAATTAACCAAAATTAAACTTTAAAACATGAAAATTAACTAAATACAATTTTGAACACTGGCGGATCCTGCCATGGACTACCACTTGTGTATCTGTTTCTTACATTTTCTTAATAATCTTTTGCTATATTACAATCCATTTAGATTTAACAAGATACCAAAGCTATTTGGTATTTCAAAATGAACATTTCTAATCAAACTCTTCATTTTATAGCTCTCTCTCTATAAATTCTGTATAATTAAAAATATGATATTTTATATAATAATATCAAATTATAGAAAATAAAAAAACAGAAATAAAAATAAAGCGGAGAGGCTGGAGACATTTCTGTGATGTGGAGGGACTGTAACACTGACTATGACTGAGAGTGTGTTACTCTTCTACATGTGTGCGTGTCACTTGTTGTGCCACGAATAAAAATAAGGCGAACGCTGGTTTATACCTTTTATCCTCTGATATTACATGTAACCTCTTTATACAATCTACCTTCACCAAATCTGAGAGTTAGGAATACAGTCATAAATTTCACTACACAACAACCTTCATTTCTATTTTGACTTAGTCGTCATTGAAGCAACCACCAAAATAAACATGCAACCATATTAAACATCTAGACTGCTGCATTTGTAACTGTGCTCTGACACTACATGACAGTATTTCTCTCTTGAAGATTACCATCAGTGCCTAGCAGTGAACAGTGATTGATTTGGGATTTAATTTCTCTCCAGAAGCACACCACCGTGTGACCTTGCCAACAAAAGACCAGACTGATTATTTACATGCTGATTTTGTATCTAAAATAACCAGTTGTAAAGTACTAAAGATCTTCTCTGATGTAAAAATGGAAATCTTGTCTAAAATTTACAGTAAATGTGACTAAATTAAAGTCCACAGGGATTGTCTACAATGGGATATATATATATATATATATATATTAGGGCTGTTGATTTAACACGTTTATTACGTGCGATTAATTTGACAAAAAATAACGCGTTAAAAAAATTAACGCATTTAATCACAATGCTTTCCTGAGAAATTCCTGGGAAATGCAAGCTTGTAGTACCACCTGTTTACTCCAGAGGGCAGTAAGTGAAACTTCAGCTGTGTGAGCAACACACAGTTTATTACAGTGAACAAAACCCCAGTGTAAATAGCATCTACCACACAAGCCAGTTATTTGCACACCATTACTCTGGTGGAACCACAGAATAGATTAAAATGAATATAAAGCGTTGCTCAGCGTCGCTCCATCCCACCGGCTCTGCCTTGGTCTCAAGCCTCCCTGACTTTACCTTGTTCCTCTGCTCTCCTTGCCCCTTGTGCCCCCTGAACTGCCTGTTAACCCCTTCCCCTCACATCCAATGGACAATGTTTTATTTTTTTTAGATTTTTATGCATTATGCAGATATATAGATAGACAGACAGAGAGATAGATAAATAGATATATGGATGGATGGAGAGACAGATTGATAGATAGACAGACAGACTGATGGACAGAAAGATAGATATTCAAATAGACAGATAGATAGACAAGCATATTGAAAGACAGACAGACAGACATATAGAAAGAGAGACAGACATATACTATAGATAGATAGATAGATAGATAGATAGATAGATAGATAGATAGATAGATAGAGAGACAGACAGACAGACAGACAGACAGACAGACAGACAGACAGACAGACGGACGGATGAATGGATGGACGGACGGATGGACAGACTGGCTAAACAGCATGAATATAATGCCAATATTAGTTATTTATGTGAACTTCAAGTCAAGATTTAAAATGATTAAATAAAGTAAGTGTTAGGGGCCAATGTTTAAACAAAAGTATATTGTATTAACTGTAAGATTAATGACTAAAGTCTTAGAATTGACATTCTTAATTAACTGCGGAAGTGCAAACAGATTCATTGCCTATTGTTATTTGGCTGATGAAGGCTGCAATTAATTTATCATCTATGTATTCCATTTTCAGTGTGTAATCCATCCTTTGACCAAGGTGATGCAGGCAGAGGTCAGTAAGTTGCACTGCTGTTCAACTGTAAGGTTGTGGCAGACCATCTTAAGTCCAAGTTTCAGGCACTGTTTAATGAAGTATCCCATGTCTGACAGTTGGTGCTAGCATCAGTTCATCCTCTGTGAAGTCCATTGAAGTAGACTGAAGTGATATCTGTCTGGCACAGGCTGCAGTTAGTCATCATCACTCAGCAACACATAGCAGTGACATCAGGCAAGACCGGAGTCGGACATCATGCAGGACCAGAGCTTGATCTGGCAGGCTCTGGTAACCTCAGGACAGTAGTGTAGCCTAGGGCATATGCAGGCATATACTGTATACCCACATACATTTCAAAGGATTTTGCGTATGCCCATTAAAATTAGTTATGATATGTATGGCCACCAGAAAAGAGAGGATCCATAAGTTTTAACTATACTGAGGTGATGCCTCAGCACTGTTGAGTGAATTGTGATTATTATTATTATAATTCTTTTTTTAAATGAGTGTACAGAGATTCTCTTCACAGAGCAACTGCAACTGAAGGCAAAGGTATAATAAAGACTTTGCTGTGCTACCAATCAGAACGTTCCATTTAGATGCGATTTAATATTTTCTAACAATCATTTTTTCTGTTTCAGTAAGGGGCGGGACATTTCTAGCATCTACATTGAGATGCACCTGCAGTGCTGGAGTCACCATAATTATTTTGCGCTGTATAATTTCCTTGTGGTTAAAAGTGAAAATATTAATGCATTTAAATAAAAATTTATACTATTCAACAGGAAAATTACTGAGTGTCACTGCACCAGTACTAGGTGTTATGCTCTTCGCAGGTGACAAGTAAGTGTTTCAAATGTAATTTTACTTCTGTCAGTGGTGTCTTTTTTCCCTCGTAGTATCAAATCATCTTAATTTATATTTATTAATAAGAAAGCTATTTCACTATACACAGAAAATAACATTTTTGTTCACAAATAAAACAAATATCCTGAACTCTTGTATACTATATATTGTATTATAAGATAACATGTGAATGTGAACATTATTACATTCAGTCATAACTATAAAACAGTTTATTATGTATAAGGTTATGTACAGTATGTATTAGTTTATTAATTAAAGGATAAAAACTGTTTTACTGTTACTTAAAAGAAAATTTAATCAAGCTTATATATTTAAATAGATAATTAATATCAAGCTTTAGTAGTGTACTATACACCTTGTCAGCAAGAATATCAAGGGGGGTCCTTAATAAAATCACAGCATGGCCACCTCTTCAGTCACTACTACACCACTGCCTCAGGATATTTATCCCGAGGTTAAGACAGCGAAACAAATAGAATAACATTAGCAGAGGTGCTATTCACTTTAAAACAGGATTATAGAATATGAGAAGTGTTTCCAGTTCAGCAGACCTAACTAATGCAGCATAACTATGAGTTGATGGATAAATTAGGTGTATGCCTGACTGAAAAGATGAGTCTTTAGTTTAGACTTAAACTGAGAGAGTGTGTCTGAGTCCCGAATCATCTTCAAAAGACTATTCCATAGTTTAGGAGCCAAATAGGAAAAGGATCTACCTCCTTTAGTGGATTTTTAAATTCTAGGTATTATTAACAGGCCAGAATTTTGTGAATGTTTAGCAGTTAATGGGTGCCTGACACAGAGGAATCATGTTAATGAGTGCTGGTATAAAGCGAGAGAGGAAGAGAGCTTTGGGTCAGATGCCCTCATGAGTATGCCACTCATGATCAGTGGAAAGGAAAGGTGTGTGTATTTGTGAGTATGTTGGGGGGATGTCCCACTGTTACCATAGAGACGAGAGGACAGTGGTCTTGAACATCACCATTGGGCAAGAGGGATGCTCATATAAGCTATATCGGAAATGTTGTAGACAATGGTGTACATAAAAGTAAAAGTTTAAACAAACAAACAAAGGAACTTTTTGTATTACGTAATTGTGAAATTTAAGTTAAAGCGGACCTGTCACTAGTGCAATAAGTACTGTGAACAAGGTCACTCTTTTTGCTACTAAATTTACTTCAGCAAGATGAAGAGTCAAATGAATATAGTTTCAGTCATTCATTAAAGAGAAGGACATGGTTATTCATTTGACAAGTGAGGTGGAATAGGCTACGTTTATATTTACTAGACAGTCAGTCAGGCTTCACAGCTGCAATGATCGACAACTCAACTAAACCTCTAACCACTAAACAATACAAGCGCTGCCACCCAACGGCGAGACAGTAATATAGCTAATTCAATATTGACTGGGAAGAATACAGCAGGCACACTGACCACCACATATCTGGATAACGTGTTATAACGTAACATTCACCTCACAAACGTATTTACTTGAATTCTGAACAGTAAAACGATACGATTATTTATTATTTAACTATTCATTTTAAGCAAATATGTTTTCATTTTTGACGAATGAAGACAGTTTACATTTCATACATATTATTCTGTTCTGTTTTATCTTGTTGTGCTGTTCTGAACCTGTTCAATTCCATTATTGATGTCTACCGCCATCTAGTGGACAGGCAGGACAAGTGCCACAGATCACATGAGAACTACTAAGGCTAATTTGGACTTCTTTATTGACATGCAGAGGTGTAAAAGGTATATACATATATTTGCATAAAAGTAACTTTGATGATTCACGAGAGGGTGACTCATACTCTGAGCACATTCTTAATCACGCCTCACTAAAACACCTGAACTACGTGAAATTGAACTGACTGCATGCTGGCTTACAGTTATGTTCAATTATTGAACTCCTACATGTAATAAACACTTACAGTGAAACATGAATATAACAGATAACGTGAAACATAATAGCTGATCATTTTTTTTCTGATAAAATCCAAATAGCATGTGACATATGACAACCTTTGATAGCATATAACATATTTCACGGAACGTATTTGATAAAATTGTTATATATATATATATAGCCTATATATTAATGGCCTATATATATATGTGTGTGTGTGTGTGTGTATATAAATATTTACATTTTAAAGACCCCTATTAAATCAAAATTTAAGTTTTGAGGCCATTAAAATGCCAGTGTGCTCCTTAAAGTGCACAAAATAAACTTTTAACAGACATTTAAAATACAGTCTTTTTCTTTCAGGAAAAAAAAAGTACTGATGACTCATCTTGTCTGCATTTTTTCCTCAATAAAATTCTCCCAAGAATGAGAATGTCTCTAATTAGAGACTTATTAGGAATAATCAACCTTCATTTGTGTTGCAATACTGATCGCAGTCTTCACAAACATGCGCTTATAAGCCACAACTGATTTCAAATAATAAGGCAGTGATTTTATTTCTTCAGCTGGTATAATGATTAAATGCTAATTTAATTTGATGGATTCTTTTATAAGCATCTGAGTCATGATAAATGGTCTGCACTTATATAGCACCTTTTTAAAGTTAGCAGTATTCAAAGCGCCTTACACTACATCTCATTCCCCCATTCACACACACATTCACACACAAATGACGGCAGAGCTGCCATTGGGAGCAATTTGGGGTTCACGACACTTCGGTATGTGAAGTCGTGTGGGCCGGGAAGCGAACCGCCATTCCTGAGATTAGTGGACAACCCACTCTACCACCTGAGCCACAGCAGCCCATGCTGTGCACAATAATAATACAATAATTACAAATAATAAAATATATGCATATATTCTTGAATGCTCAGGAATTATGCTGGAATTATAAATCCTATCAGAATGTTTTATAAAGTCCTGACCTGAAGTGTGAATTTTGCCAAAGCAATCACTGCAGTTTTTCAGAGATAAATAAAACCTTAAATAAGTATTTTTTATACCCTTGGCTGGGGCTGTTGACAAATGTAAATGTTCCTCATGAGTTATATTAATCAAATACAACACAATCAGGCCACCTGTCTGTCTGATGAATATGCATTGTTTACATGATTTGTATATTAATTTTTCACTGTCACAGAATATCGGCTCGAAATCACATCCCTAAAACGCTTGAAAATTAAATGCCTTGTTTGGTTTTCAAATTTATGTAATATTGGAGTTTCACTTCACTCCACTCAAATTAAAATTACTTTCGAAGTTAATCTGTACTAGACATGGAAATCCACTCCTCTGCATAGCAGTCTAGATGGAAAGTGTAATTAGGTGGAGCACGGCTACGTATCTGTAATGACCTTCATGAATGATATGTACAGTAGATAGAGATATTTCAATTTAATTCCTAAAGGGATAAATCAGAAGTGCTGTTAGATCTAACTCAAGTCTCTTTGGAGTACATGTAAAACTTCAGCTTTTTGGCAACTTTGCAAGGTCAGGCATTGCTGAAAGGGCCTTATAATTTTAGAGAAAATATGAAAAGACTTCCCCTTTGAAATGCAACCTGCTGTTAAGCAACAGGAGATGAAAACGACATCAACTCAGTTTTGTTTACATGTGAGGTATTGCCTCACAGTGTGCCAGAAGCTGTTGCCTGGAGACAGCAATTGGCCCTTCAGTCATATTGCGTTTAATCTGTTCGGTGGGGAGCTGGTTTAGAGAGGTTCATTTCAGCACATAAAGCACCTCTTACTGCACTCCTCACATGAAAGTCTTGTCAAGATTTTGCTCCATCGTCTCAGAACAAGAACGTCTCGGTAACCCTTGTTCCCTGAAAAAGCAGAACGAGATGCTGTGCTGATTCAGCGCTTTGGGAAAGTCTTTTAGCAGTGACCAGCTGTGAATATGTGTGCAGCCTCTTGGGCTATAAATAGATGTGCCACAGGTGAATCGTCAGGTCTTTTGTCTGAAGAGCAGTCCTGGGACATCCTCAGTGTGGCAATGAAGCGCAGCATCTTGTTCCCTTATCAAAAGCTGCACTTAATGCTGCGCTGATTCAGTGCTTTGGGAACGAGAATACCCACGCCGCCGCACTGTGGGTGTCTGCACCCCTTACGGCTGTGTTGTGTGTGCTCACAAGAGCACGAGAGGTCTCAGACGTGAGCTTGTGATGTTGACTCAAGGAGTGGCATGAACATCCAAACTATAAAATCTTATGAATGTATGAGGAGAGGACCAGCCTGCAGCATCACAAACATGCTGTAGAGGGACACCCCCAGCCAAAGCTTTAGAAGAAGCGCCCCCTCTTGTAAAATGAGCCCTGATGCCTGCTGGTGAAGCTTGAACTTGCACCTTATAGGCCAGGGCAATAGCATCCCTCACCCAGTATGATATTGTCTGTTTTGTGGCAGCTGTCCCCTTGTTACGTCCCCCATGGCAGATGAATAGTTGCCCTGACTTACGCCACTGTGCTAGTGTGGTGGATGTAGGCCTAAAGAGCATGAACTGGACACAGTCTGTGAAATATCTTCTGATCCGGCATTATAAACGGCAGAGGACAGAAGGCTTCAAGAGTGACTGGATTTACAGTCAAAAAGGAACCTTAGGCAGGTAGTCAGGATGAAGGATGCAACATTGCTTTCCAAAAAAACATCTTTAGAGTCAGGAGCTTGTCAGACACCGACTCTAGAGGTTCAAAGGGGGTCTCAACCAGACCCTCAAGGACTATAGCTAAGTCCCATGAAGGGATCCTGGTTCTAATGGGAGGCCTCAGTCGCCTAGCTCCATGACCAAAGCGAGTAGGCAAAGGATGTTTCCCAAGAGGCACTCCGTCGATCAATGCATGGCAAGCCGATAGGGCAGCCACTTAAACCCTGAGAGTAGAGGGGCATGTGCCTGCTGGTAATTTTTCCTGCAGAAAGTGTAGAACTGAAGCAATCTGTCAGTTAAACAGATCTGCATTACGTGCAGTACACTACCTTTCAAAGACACCCCATTTACTGGCATAAGTTCTTCTAGTAGAAGGAGCCCTAGCACTCAGAATGGTCTCAATAACTTAAGGTGAAAACCCAGTGCACCTCAGTTGGTACCATTCAGGGGCCAAACATTAAGGTTCCACAACTCAGGCCAGGGATGAAATATTGTCCCCTGCGCTTGAGACAGGAGGTCCCTCCTTACCAGTATCGCCCAAGGCGGACCTTCAAGGAGAGCTATTATCTCCGAGGACCCTACTCTGTGCGGCACCATCAGTAGGAGGCAAGACCCTTGTTGACAAACTCTTGCTAGAACTCCAGGGAGCAGAGAAACCGGAGTTAATGCATACAGGCGCATTTTGGGTCATGTATGTGCCATTGCATCCAGACCCAGGGGGGGGCTGGATGACTCAGAGAGAAGTAGATTGGACATTGCGCTGTCTGTTAGGAGGTGAAGAGGTCTACTTCTGCTTTGTAAAATCTTAGCTAGATTTGTTTCACTACCTCGGGGTGGAGTTTCCATTCTCCCATCTGTATTTTTTGTCTGGACTATAAGTCTGCTCCCACATTCATGCATCCAGGGACATATACTGCTCCGTGTGACAGGAGCTTGCCCTGGGCCCAAAGGAGAATCTGTCCTGCCAGTCTGTTTAACTGGCATGACCGTAGACCTCCTTGAGGGTTTATATAAGAGAGTGTCGTTGCGTTGTCCACTTGCACCAGGACATGGCAGCCTCTCAAATGCTGGAGGAAGTATTTCAGGGCCAGAAATACAGCCATAAACTTCGACAAAGTTGATGTGCCAATTGAGCTGATGGGTGGATCACCACTTAAGATCGCTCCCCAGCCCGACAGGGAGGTGTCCGTCATTAGCAATCTGCGCCGGCAAGATGCACCTAGAGTGGGACCCAAAGCGAGGATCCGGGGTCTGAACCACATAGAAAGGGTACGTAGCTCGTGGCAACCCTTATCTGCCTTCGGGGATTGGGCCTTGGGTGAAATCCCCTGGCTTTGAGCCACAACTGAAACTGTCTCATATACAGACGGCCGATAGTCCACAGAGGACGTAGATGCCATGAGACCTAAGTAAAAAAACTTTCTCTTTTTAGAAATAACTGTCCTGAGGTCTTGCTTTGGAGGCTGCTGAGGGCAGCGAGCTGATCCCCACTCTTTGCGTGGGGGGAGCGTGACTCGCCACACTCTGCTTTTGGACCTCCCTTCTGGAAGGACCGGGTGGAATCTGGGTGGCCGACAGCCCCTCCCACTGAGTGTGGCGAGGAAGGAATTGCACAAAGGCTTCCTCTTTTCTTTTTACCTCCCGAAACATGGTAATGACTGTATTCATAGAGTCACTGAACAGGCCAGAAGGTGAAATTGGGGCATTAAGGAGGAACTCTCTATCCTTATCCTTAATACCCAAAAGATTTAGCCAGAGATGCCTCTCCGTGCTGACCAAAGCAGCCATTGAACGGCCGATAGCACGACCCGTCTGCTTGGTCGCACAGAGAGATAAATCTAGCTCTGAAAACGCTTCCTCGACGATAGTACTCCCTGCACTCAGGTCCTTCAATAGATCAGCCTGGTACGTTTGTAACACCACCATGGTGTGTAGAGCGGCACCAGCCTGACCTGCAGCTTGATAAGCCTTCCCCATAAGCGTTGAGGTGGTCCTACACTGCTTTGTGGGGAGAGTTGGTCCTTTTAATGATGATGCTGTAACAGGCGAGAGATAGCCCGCAAGTGTCTCTTCTACCCGATAGTCGATATGTCAACGTTGAGGGCACAAAGACATGGGAAGTATAAGGTGTCTTCCATGAATGAGTCAACTCGTCATGGAGATCATCAAAGAAGGGGAGAGACTGATTTTGAGTTCCCTCTCCCCGGCCACCAGAAAGAAATCTATCCTCTAATTTTAACTGTAGTCTGGCCACCACTCGAGTAACTACCTTGAGCAATTCCTCAACCACTTTATTACGCGAGGAATGCTCAGAGATCAAAAGAGCAACTCAGAATCCGCAGCCCCAAGAGACTCATCGTCCCTCTCATAAACTGAAGAGGCGCCTAGGCGCGCTTCGAGATCATGTTGGATCTGGAGAGAGAGAGCGAGTGATAGGGACAAACCCGTCTCTTGCTCCTTAGCCAGATCCACACGTGAGCCCCACAACGAAATGGTGGGGGTTGGCTCTTGGAAATAAGCTAGACGAGTGCGAAGCTTCTTCACTGTGAGCAGCTCACAATGCTCACACCCGCCTCGCTCTAGCGCAAGAGCAGCATGCTCTTCCTCCAAACAAACAAAACAAAAACTGATGTGTGTCTGATTCAGCCATATGGCATAAACAGGGAAACACACACCATTTGCTTTGTTTATCACTCATTTTCTCTTTGTCTTGTGATAGAACAAATATAAGAAAAAGATTTCTGCACACTGCTTGACAAATCTAACTCCTAACAGAGGAAAAGTCAGAGTGATCTGAAGACAAAAGACCTGACAATGCACTGTGGAAAATCTATTTATAGCCCTGCTACTGGCTCATTCTGATGATGTCACCAACAAAGGCTATAAATTCTAGTCAATTTTATTGATGTGTTGCACACATTTTCAAAGCTGGTCACTCCTAAAAGACGTTCCCAAAGTGCTGAATCAGCACAGAATTAAGTGCAGCTTTTGATAAGGGAACAGATCTATTACATACCATTTTCATTGTCATTGAAATTCTACTCTATATCTGTTAAATTCTATTTTAATTTATTCTATTCTATTGTTATATATTTTGTTGTTCTGTTCTGAATCTGTTCAATTCTATTCTGTTGGATTAATCTGAACCTATTCTATTCTGTTATTCCACTCTAATTTATTGTGTTATTCTGAACCTCTTTGTGGCAGCGGGGGCGTGGTCAAGCGCCCGTCCGGAGAGGGGGAGCGGTAAGGGCGCGTGCACCTGAGCGTAAATATGTCTAACACCTGTCTCTGATTTCAGTGAGCATGGGGAGAGCGGCATATAAGAGCCACAACAACGCCAGTGAGGGGCCAGCCTAGTGTTGGAGCTGAAGTTTACCAGTCTGCATTTATGTTTATGAGAAACCCTAAGTTTGTTACAAATAGTTTATGTTCATTTCTGTACCTTTATGTTGAAGAAATTAAAACCCCTTACCTTTGAGTTCTACCTCCTGTCATCGTGCCCTTCTTCCCCTGTCAAGTCCGTTTCACACTGGTGCCGAAAGCCGGGAAAAAAAAAAAAAAAATCGTCATGGAAGGTCGCCCCGTAGAGTCCTCCCAGCTGACCGAAGTCCTCCAGTCCCTCGCTGTTTTACATCAGAGCCACCATCAGTCCCTGCTTGAGCTCCGAGAGGACCAAGATCGACGGTTTTTTGAGATCATGCGGGCTCAAGCAGAGGACCGGCATGCCATCCGGAGCCTGCTCAGCCAGGAGGTCGCCACCACCTCAGCCGCGACCCCGGACCATCGCTTCCCGTTGCCCCCGCCCACGTTACAGAAGATGGGGGCAACGGACGACCCCGAAGCGTTCCTAGATCTATTTGAGCGGACCGCGGAGATCTGGGGCTGGCCGCGCGACCAGTGGGCAGCCCACCTTGTCCCTCTTTTGTCCGGGGAAGCCCAACTCGCGGCTCACCAACTGCCTGCAACGAACCTCCTGGCTTATACGGATCTGAGAAGAGCGATCATGCAACGGGTAGGTCGGAGTCCCGAAGAGAACCGCCAGCTGTTCCGGGCTATGAAGTTGGAGAAAACCGACCGCCCGTTCGCGTTTGCCCAGCGGCTCCGTGATGCCTGCCGGAAATGGCTGCTAGTGGGGGACCGCGACGTCGAGGGACTAATCGATCAGGTGGTGCTGGAGCAGTTCACTCAGCGATTGCCCAAAAGAACGGCGGAGTGGGTCCAGTGCCACCGCCCGGCGTCGCTGGAGGCGGCCGTTCAGCTCGCGGAGGACCACATGGCGGCGATCCCAAGGGCGGACGAGCCCTCTCACTCTCTCTCCCCTTCCCCTGTGTTTTTCTCCGCTCTTCCCCATCCCCCTCCCCCCTCTCGCTCTGTCTACCCTCCAGGGTCCGTTCCTGCCCCCCGCAGGCGAGGAGCCTGGCAGAGACCCACGGTGGCAACGCACACCCCCCCCGCCACATTCAGCCGCTCTCCCCCTCAGGTGGGGGCGTCCGCCGACGCAGGTACGGGTGTGGCGCCTGGGCCAGCCTGTTGGAGGTGCGGGGACCCGGGCCACTTCCGTGATCAGTGTCCGATGATGGAAGTGGGGACGGTGGTTCGGGTCTCCGATTCCCCGCAGGCTGCCCCCGATCGGGCTGGAGCGTACCGGATTCCGGTAAGAATCCAGGGGGGTACACACCAAGCATTGCTGGATACCGGTTGCAATCAGACCACCATCCATCAACGCTTGGTTCAACCCGGGGCTTTGGGCACAACTAGACGGGTGAGGGTGAGGTGTGTGCATGGGGATATTCACAAGTACCCGATGATGACCTTGTTAGTGAAATTCCGGGGAAAAAAGCATAGAGTGGAGGCAGCGGTTAGTCCCCGCCTCTCCCATCCTTTGATTTTGGGGACCGATTGGCCAGCATTTAAAGATGTGTTGGGGGGAGTTTATACGGATGGGTCCTGCACTAAAGTGGGGAGATGTGCGATGTGCGATGCTTTGACAGGGGAGGCGGAGCCGGGGCCGTCCTCGGCTGCTCCAAATGGGAATGACGAGGAGGGGGGCGAGGCTTTCGCCCCTCCTCTTCGCAGGGAATTCCCTGACGAGGATTTCCCTTTGGAGCAGTCACGGGACGAAACCCTCAAGCATGCCTTTGACCAGGTGAAAATGATCGATGGACAGCGTCTCCAGCCAGACATCGCTCTCGCACACCCCTATTTTACAATTATAAACGACCGACTATATAGAGTGACGCAGGACACTCAAACGAAAGAAAATATGACACAGCTTTTGATTCCACGGAGCCGCCGGGAAATGCTATTCCAGGCGGCTCATTACAATCCCATGGCGGGTCATCTGGGGGAAAGAAAAACACTGCTCCGACTAATAGCCCGTTTTTATTGGCCGGGCATTAGCGGTGACGTCCGCAGGTGGTGTGCGGCGTGCCGCGAATGCCAGCTGGTAAACCCACCGGCCACCCCAAAAGCGCCATTGCGCCCTCTTCCGTTGATCGAGGTCCCCTTCGAGAGAATTGGAATGGACCTTGTCGGGCCATTAGAGCGGACAGCACGGGGACATCGCTTTGTGTTAGTCCTAGTGGATTACGCAACACGATATCCGGAAGCAGTGCCTCTAAGCAACATTTCAGCACGTAGTGTTGCTGGGGCGCTCTTCAAAATAATCTCCCGGGTGGGGATTCCGAAAGAAATCCTCACCGATCAAGGCACAACTTTTATGTCACGCACACTTCGCGAACTTTACGATCTGTTGGGCATTAAATCGATTCGCACTAGCGTGTATCATCCGCAGACAGATGGCCTAGTGGAACGTTTTAACAAAACCCTCAAAAACATGATTCGTAAGTTCGTGCACGAGGATGCTAAGAACTGGGACAGGTGGCTCGATCCCCTGTTGTTTGCAGTGCGAGAGGTCCCGCAAGCCTCAACCGGCTTCTCCCCATTTGAGCTGTTGTATGGGCGACGCCCGCGCAGCATCTTAGATGTCTTACGAGAAGGCTGGGAGGAAGGACCTACAAACAGCAAAAATGAAATTCAATACGTTCTTGACCTCAGAGCAAAGCTCCACACTTTGGGGAAACTAACACAGGAGAATTTGCTCCGGGCTCAAGAACGTCAGTGCCGGCTGTATGACAGGGGAACGCGGCTGAGGGAATTTGCACCGGGAGATAAAGTTCTTGTATTGCTTCCCACATCGAGCTCCAAATTACTCGCCAAGTGGCAAGGGCCCTTTGAGGTCACACGACGAGTGGGGGATCTCGATTATGAAGTTAAGCGAACCGACAGAGGAAATGCGCATCAAATCTACCACCTCAACCTCCTTAAATTGTGGAGGGAGGCGGTCCCTGTATCGTTGGCGATGGTGGTCCCGGAGAGGGCGGAACTTGGACCGGAGGTAGATCCGAACCCAGATCCCAATACCCCGGTCATTTGTGGAGACCACCTCTCCCCGTGCCAACGAGCAGAGGTTGCCAGGTTGCAGAAGGAGTTTGCGGACGTGTTTTCTCCCCTGCCGGGTCGCACGAACCTCATCCAACACCATATCGAGACCGAGCCAGGGGCGGTCGTTCGTTGCCGCCCTTACCGCTTCCACGAGCATAAAAAGAAAATTGTCCGGGACGAATTAGATGCCATGCTTGATCTGGGAGTAATAGAAGAATCCCACAGCGACTGGTCCAGCCCAGTCGTTCTTGTTCCCAAGAGTGACGGGTCGGTGCGGTTCTGTGTGGATTATAGAAAAGTCAACGCGGTGTCTAAATTTGACGCGTACCCAATGCCCCGCGTTGATGAACTGCTCGATCGGTTAGGTACTGCTCGCTTTTATTCGACATTGGATTTAACAAAGGGTTATTGGCAGATCCCCTTGACACCAATATCCCGCGAAAAAACAGCCTTCACCACGCCGTTTGGATTACACCAATTCGTGACACTTCCGTTCGGCTTGTTCGGGGCCCCAGCCACGTTCCAGCGTTTAATGGACCGTGTCCTCCGGCCGCACTCTGCTTACGCCGCTGCCTACATAGACGATATTATTATTTATAGTAATGACTGGCAGCGGCATATACACCATCTGAGGGCGGTCCTGAGGTCGCTGCGGCGGGCGGGGCTCACTGCAAACCCTAAGAAGTGCGCGGTTGGGCGTGTGGAGGTACGGTATCTGGGGTTCCACTTGGGCCATGGCCAGGTGCGTCCCCAAATTGATAAAACTGCGGCGATTGCGACTTGCCCTAGGCCCAAGACCAAAAAGGGGGTGAGGCAGTTCCTGGGGCTGGCTGGCTACTACAGAAGGTTCGTACCTAATTATTCGGACGTCACCAGCCCGCTGACTGACCTTACTAAAAAGGGGGCTCCAGATCCGGTCCAATGGTCGGAACAGTGCCAGCAGGCGTTCACACAAATTAAAGCCGCACTCTGTGGGGGGCCGCTTTTGTATTCCCCTAACTTCTCTCTCCCTTTCTTATTACAGACGGACGCTTCAGACAGAGGGCTGGGGGCCGTACTCTCGCAGGTGGTGGAGGGGGAGGAGCGCCCGGTGCTATACATCAGCAGGAAGCTCTCATTGAGGGAGACGAAGTATAGCACTGTGGAGAAGGAGTGTCTAGCTATCAAGTGGGCGGTCCTCACACTCCGCTACTACCTGCTGGGGCGGGCCTTCACCCTCTGCTCGGATCATGCCCCACTGCAGTGGCTCCACCGCATGAAAGATACTAACGCCCGGATCACCCGTTGGTATCTGGCTCTCCAGCCTTTTAAGTTCAAGGTGGTCCACAGACCGGGGGTGCAGATGGCTGTCGCCGACTTCCTTTCCAGAAATGGAGGGGGGAGTGGTAGGCAGGCCGGATGACGCCCCGGCCTGAGTCGGGCGGTGGGGGTATGTGGCAGCGGGGGCGTGGTCAAGCGCCCGTCCGGAGAGGGGGAGCGGTAAGGGCGCGTGCACCTGAGCGTAAATATGTCTAACACCTGTCTCTGATTTCAGTGAGCATGGGGAGAGCGGCATATAAGAGCCACAACAACGCCAGTGAGGGGCCAGCCTAGTGTTGGAGCTGAAGTTTACCAGTCTGCTGTCCTAAATGTTTGTTTTAAGTTCTTAATTAAATTATGATTTATGTTGACAAGCCGGTTACTCGCCTCTTCCTTGCCCATGAATTATGATCTGTGTTACACTCTTCAATTCTATTCTTTTTTGTTCTATACTGTAGTTTTGTTCTGATCCTGTCTATTCTATTCTATTCTGTTCTGTTCTGTTAAATGATGCTGTACTGTTCTGAACCTATTCTATTCTGTTATTCCACTCTAATTTATTGTGTTGTTCTGAACCTCTTCAATTATGTTATTTTTGTTCTTTTCTGTTGTTTTGTTCTGAGCCTGTTCTATTCTATTTAATTCTATTATTTTTAGTTATATTATGTTCTGTTTTATCATGCTGTTTTATTCTGAACCTATTCTATTGTTCTATATTTTTATGTTGTTTTGTTCTGAACCTATTATATTCTATTGTTCCATTCTAATTGATGTTGTTCTGAACCTCTTTAATTCTATAATGTGTTTGTTCTATTCTGCAGTTTTGTTCTGAGCCTGTTCTATTCCATTTAATTCTATTATTTTTAGTTATATTATGTTCTGCTCTGAACCTGTAACATTTATTTGTTCTGTTCAATTCTGTTGTTTTATTCTGAACCTATTCTATTCTTTTTAGTTCTATTCAGTTATATTCTATTGTTATGTTCTATTTATTATACTGTTCTCTTCTGAACCTTTTCAATTCTAATTTGTTCTGTTTTATTCTGTTGTTTTGAATGGAACAATTTTCTGTACAATTCTATTTTATTCTGATCTGAACCTTTTCTGTTCTATTCTGTGCTTTTTTTTATCATATTGTTCTATTCTGGACCCAATCTGTTCTATATTATTATATTGTTCTGCTCTGAACCTGTTACATTTTATTTTGTTCTGTCATATCCTGTTGTTCTGTTCTGAACCTGTTCTATTCAATTCTATTAGTCTACTGTATTCTATAATTTTTTTTATATTTTGTTGTTCTGTTCTCAACCTATTCAATCCTATTTTGTTCTGTTCTATACCTATTCTATTCTTTTGTTCCATTCTATTTTATTGTTGTCTGATTTGAACCTGTTCAATTCTGTTCCATTTCATTATTCTTTATTATCAAATCTACTCTATTGTGTTCTATATTGAACTTATTCTATTGATTTATATTATAATGCTCTGTTCTATTTCATCATGCTGTACAGTTCTGAACCGGTTCAATTCCATTATTGCTTGTTATATTCTATTATTTTAGTTCTGTTCAGTTCTATTCTATTGTTCTGCTCTACATAACGGCTGTTCTTTTCTGAACCTGTTCAATTCTATTTTGTTCTGTTCTATTCTATTGTTTTGTATGGAACATATTCAATTATATTATATTCTGTACCAATTTGTTTACCAATTCTATTCTACTCTATGTTATTCTATACTTCTGTGCTATTCTGTCATATTGTTCTATTCTGAACCCATTCTATTCTATCTGATTAAATTTTTTGTTCTGAAAATGTTCAATTTTGTTTAGTTCTGTTCTATTCTGTTGTATTGTTCTGAACAAATTCTATTCTACTCTAATGTACTGTCTGCATGAAGATCTATCTATATAATTTGTAAAATTGTCAAGCCCTTGTTTTGGAAGATGTTACATTGCTGTTGTAACCACCCAATGCCACCCAATGGTCAAAAAATAGATTGCATGTCTAGATTTGTATTATACTGGAGACGGTTTCAGGCTGTTCTTTGGAAATGACAAATACTGTATAGTAAAAAGAAATCATGGTGCGAGTTTTGCCCCTTTTATAAAAAGGATGGCGGACACAAATGTGTGAAGAATAGATGTAATTGCAGATTAGCACTTCATCTATGGCACCGACAGGAGGGCTTTCTCTCTTTAAGGTCACTGTGACATTCCTGTGGCCTGTAACTGCCTCAGCATGTGAAGGAATATAATGAAATAAAGGAAAATATAGCTGGATATGTGTGTGAGAGATAGAGGGTTTAGGGATTAGAGTGGTATTATGTATCACAGCTCTAAATGTATGTCTGTGTATGACCCAACAGAGTCTCTAAGAGAGCAGCCTCACATATCTCTTTAAAAGCACAGAGGTGAAGAATCTGCCTGATTTAAAATGCAGCCAAATAGTTTGTATTTCATAGACTTGAGATTTTATTTTGTATATAGACTTGACTTGCATTATACAGTTTATAAGTCATAAAGGAATGAACTGGGTTCAGTAAAAGTTAAACCACAGATGCTGTAAGAAAATGATTTTGTCCCTCAGTTTGTGAATACAAACCAAAATAATGTGTAAACATTACATGTGTTGGCATGACACTAACAGAATTGGTTAAAACTACATTTATGCAAAGTAATGTCCAATCTTTCAACTCCTGTCATCATCACTATGTAAACTCATTAACTTTTGCATAATATGTGCAAGGTACATAATGTAACTATCAACAAAGTATTGTTTATATGGTGCAAACTCCAACCATATGAATTTGGTAACACATAATTCAAAGCTTCCTGCATGTTCATGTGAGAACTTGCATTTTTTTTAGCGCTAAACAGTGGAAATTCTCGTGTGAAATTCAGGCCATTGTGAACATGCTTCTCTCATAACACAACAGATATCACGATTTTTACTGAAACATTTCTTTCAAGTAAAGATTTCCAGTTGTCACCAAAACCGTATCATATGCCTTCAGAAGACTTGGAATATGACGCACGAGTTGCATGGGCATTTTTAAGCTTTAAAATGAGGCACTGTCTAGTATTAAACAGACAGAACGTAATATTCATTAAAACATTACCTTTTGTGGTTCTTGAATGAAAGAAAGTAATTTGGGTTTAAAACCACATGAGGGTGAAAGTTTACTGTAGGTGAACTACTTTAACCCTTTAACTTAGATTGAACCTGAAATATTCTGAAACAAATGTATATTTTCTTTGCATTTCACACATAAACAGTTCTACAACATAGCTTCGTTTATTGCACACATGTATCCTTTTGCAAACAGGTCTTCACAGTAACAATGCCTAAGAGAAAAAAGAAAACATTTGTATTTTTGCTCCAAAAACAGCCTCCAGGATCACCATACCGTATTTATAGATATTTACACAGACACACTGAGAGATTGGGAACAATTTGGAATCTGTCTGGCGAATAGAAGCCTTGACGATCCCATAATTCCTCATTGGCCACAGGAAAAAAAACCCTGAAGTCCAGGCCATGGGGTACGGAAAGGTCAGTTTGTAAATAATCCCAAAACATTCAAGTTTCTCGAGCATTGCACAGGCACTGGGGTTAAACACAGAACACACATGTGGCCCCTTTCAGAGATTAAGCCATATATTCACACTTTACACAGAGCAGTCAGACAATCAGATCATCTATACGATGTGTGCGAGGAACTGGGACTTCATTTAAAGCTAAAATAAAAAAAAATAATTCTTAACTCTTTCTTAATAAATAGCAATGTAAGCTTTCAACACAGATTGTTCAGTATTTTGAAGATGTTTAATTTAGGACAAAAAACAACTTATATTTCTTTTAAACATTATAGAAGGCTTTGATTGAATGGACGATTAGTGCTTTTAGTGAAAGGTGTAAATGCACTCCATTGCCTTTTTGGCCTTGGTTTATACAATACAGAATAGGTGAGAGTTCAAAACATTGTTATATGGTGCAATTTGACAGTAACTACAGCAGCCGAACTTTCATGTTTAAAGGAACAGTTCATTTAAAAAAAAGAAAAAATAACAATAAAAAAAAAGAAAAATAAAAATTCATCATTTACTCACCCTCATGTTGTCCCAAACCAAAACCCATATGGATTTAAATTTTTTGTTCTCTGTAGAATGTTCATCTCAGTCACCATTTACTTTCATTGTATGGAAAAAAAAGAGTCCATGAATGTAAATGGTGAATAGTTATTGGAATCGTAGGGAATTGAATGATTCCTCTAAATGATTCCTGTTCCTTAACAGTTCAATTAATGATTCTTTTATACACAGCTACACTTCATGCTGTATGTTTCGCGCTGTAGTTCCAAATGAACCCGGCTCAAAGGATTAATTCATTCAGGAATCATACTAGATTTGTCACTTTGTATGTTTTGTGCTGTAGATTCAAATGAACCAACTCATAAGAGTTATTCGTTTAGGAATCAGGCTACACTGGTTGTGCTGAATGTTTCGTGCTGTAGCTTCAAATGAACTGGTTCATAAGAGTCATTCGTTCAGGAATTGGACTACACTGGTCATGCTGTACATTTCGCGCTGTAGATTCAAATGAACCGGCTCATAAGAGTCATTCGTTCAGGAATCCGGCTACACTAGTTGCGCTGAATGTTTGTGCTGTAGATTCAAATAAACCGGTTCATAAGAGACATTCGTTCAGGAATTGGACTACATTGGTCACGTTGAATGTTTCGTGCTGTAGATTCAAATGAACTGGCTCATAAGAGTCATTGGTTCAGGAATGGCACTACACTGGTCACACTGTATGTTTTGCGCTGTAGATTAAAATGAACCAGATCATAAAAGTAATTTGTTCGGGAATCAGACTACAGTGGTCGCACTTTATGTTTCGAACTGTATATTAAAATGAATCAGTCCATAAGAGTCATTTGTTCGGGAATTGGACTACACTGGTCACGTTGTATGTTTCCCTCTGTAGATTCAAAAGAACCAGTTCATAGGAGTCATTCCTTCGGATACCACACTACACTTGTTGCTCTATGTGTTTAGTGCTGTAGATTCAAATGAACCGGATCAAAAGAGTCATTCATTCAGGAATCAGACTACAAGAACCTTTAGAGGAACCGAAAGTCATGAAAATAATTTGGCTATGGTATTTTTTTAAAATGGAACCAGTTCTGAATAAGAACCGGTTCTCGGTACCCATCCCAGATAGTGAATGAGGCTAACATTTTACCTATTGTAGCATTTATTTTTGTGTTCCACAGAAGAAGGAATGAAAAGGAAAGTTTGGAACAACATGAGGGTGACTGATGAACTGTTCCTCTAATGCTGCATTCAACTCAGAAATTCCAAACACTTGGAAAAGATTTATTATTTATTGTTATATTGGATAACACCTACTGTTTGTTCCACTAAAAGTCCAATTCATTGTTTAATTCCCTGAAGCCTGTGCTCAATCACAAAATCTCTTTGAATGATGAGACTGAAGACACGTCATTGTCAAATACCAAAAACAACATTATTAACTTTCACCAGGAGTGCATCAGATCATCCTTTAGATTCTTATTAAGAGAGAGCAGGTGTATTTACCATAGGGTCTGAGATGGGAAACCCTGCAGGCACGGGATGCCCAAACAACCAATCAGCTTTATTCTCTCATTCTCCACAGAATATTACACGGGCGCTTCACTACTGAATAACCTTAACTGTTAACTGTTATTAAAGCTTTTATGTACCTTTATATCAAAGACCTAATTGAACACATTAAATAAAATGTGTACAGTAAACTGTAGATAAACAGATTATTGACTTTATTCTATTTCTCTGTTCCAATTTCCTTCTAACTTTGGTCCCTCTATAAAGTTTATTTCCGTACAGTCGCTGACTCTTAGGGATACATATGCAAAAATGTAATCAATTATTTCAGCAAACCTGTCAAACAAATCAGGGTGCAACTAAAAAGGATGTACTGCAGCTCCGAGCACAGCTCAAACACAAATTTTGGCAAACACTGCAAACACCAAACACTGGATTAATGCCATGTTTTCCAGGAAAAAATATCCTTAAGATTTAAATAAGAAGCAAAATTGCATATTAAAAATATATCTTGAAATCTGTTTATTTTTCTTAACCCATTGTCAAATAGGTTCTATTTGTTTTGAGCATAAATCTAATAAAATTGACTATTAAAACAGAAAAAACAAAAACAGACCGGTCACACTGAATTTGGCGACAGGAGGTTGAAAATTCAGTCTGTGCTTACCGAAAGTTGAAATCACTGCCCCCAGTGGCAGAAGCTGGAAGTGTTGTTGATGTGAAAATCCACAGGGTGGCGCCAAAAGTGAGTTGTATTTTTTAGTTGAAAATCTAATACAGTCAACAAGAATGCATATTTTATTAACCACACACCCTAACCCAAACCCCAACCCTAAACCTAACTGGCAGCAGAGTAAAAATGTAGTTTTAGAGCAAAAATTCAACCTCTGAATTGTTCTCAACATTTATGTTAATTTGATTACTTCCTAGTTTCCTTGCCATTATTTCAATGGGACCTGTGTCTTACAGATTAATTGTGCGACACGCACCACAGGGCAAGGTGAACATATTTGTACTCATGTAAAAATTTCTGATGGGGGATTGTGCTTGTCAGTAATTCTGTAGTATGGGGTTGATTTTAGAGTACATGAGCATTCGGAAGCAGTATGTTGAAAAAAAAAACAATCTGCAAATGGAGTAAGAATAATTACAGTAGAACAACAATGTTATTAATTCAAGAGTTATTCTCTAAAAATAGGTCTTTAATATGTTAATTTTGCTTCTTATGAAAATTTAAGGATGTTTAGGGCCTATGTACCCTTCTTTATCGGTCTTTATTTGCATCTTAATGTTTAATTGAATGGACTGCTATCCATCTCTAACGCATCTTGGAGGGCATTTACACACGGTATTTTCATAATCAGATAACTATCCGATAACGCATGTGATTGTTTTTATGGGAAAAGAAAACAATATTTTTTGCAGTGCATCAAAAGACAATCAAATAAAATAAACGGCTTCATTGTCCCAGCTGTCCTCTGATGTCACACACCAAGATGTGTCTCTGCACGTCCGTATAGCACATCTACAGGAAGGGAGGCTCCTCAGAGGCATTGGTGGCTAGTCTTGGAATTCACTGAATTCAATGCTTGTCTCAAGCACAAGCCTCGGTGGGGTTGGAGGCTCATGTTGGGGGTTTGACCAGTGAGGGCCGAGGTTCAGGCCTCACTACCTCCCTCTGTGTGCCTGGTGGTGGTGTGAGGAGGGCTGTGCATCCAGATCGTTCTCCACCACAGATGAGAAGCCTTCTTTCTCCACACAGTCGGCCAGCACATTGAGCACCAGACGCAGGCGGCGGTCCATGGCATGTAGGTGGGGCTGGATAAGGATGGGGGTCAGCTGGTCCTGCAGCAGAGATTCCTCCATCAGAGAGCTCAGCTGGTACTCTTCTTTAGCCAACAGCTGCAGCCGCAGGTACGTTGATCTCTTCACTCTGAGACAGAGAGAATGAAAGTGTGGCAATTGGCAAAACACTGACAAATTGGTAGAAACCTAAACTATCTCTACCATATACTATACAAGATTAGCATTAAAGACCCCATGAAATAGTTTTATGAGTGCAGTTTTCTGTCCGGTTGTGATGTATTTCCTATTTAAACACAAAGTTGGGGCGGGATATACCGAAAGGCTCGTACCTTTTGATTAAATAGCCAAATGTAGTAACTTTACAACTATGAACCTCCTTGCTAGTAGGTTGCAAGTAGTATAAGGGGGAGGGATATTCTCATTCTAGTAAGCATTTGATTGGACAAAAATCTGTGGTGCATTTTTTTTTGTCAGTATTCCCAGAAGAGAACTTTACTTTAAAAAACTTTATATATATATATATATATATATATATATATATATATATATATATATATATATATTCTAAAAGTGAATTTTGTAAACTTTCAGGGAGCAACATAATTCATGCCACACTGAAATGCAATCATATAAGAGGAACAATGTTATATGCAATACAATCATGCCATTGATTTTCAGAAACAACCTGTAATCACTATCCAATCAAAGCCCTGAACTACGGAAGCCCTGATCCGCAAGGTGAAGAAAAAAAAATCTCTAGGTAAAATTTTGTATATTTTTTTAAGT